>CM076971.1:13512734-13687734 GCA_039105355.1 Benthosema pterotum | reverse complement strand
CTGATCCTGATTGGACAAAAGGCTTTTCACTCAAACTGAAACCACATTGGCTCACAGGGGACATGGAGGAACTCATCACACTCTGTAGGATTTGATTTGTTTATTTATTAGACAATAAATACAGTACAGACAAATAAAACAGAATGGCATGTTTGTCCAACAGGATAGACCGAAAAAAGACCTCTCGGTCTTGTTTCCATTCGGGTCCCATGTAGGCTAAAAAAAAAAAAAAAAAACGCCATTAATGACAATAAATGAGATCTACATATATACAATTTATGGGGCAATATGGAGGTTGGGCCGTCATCTTCTCCCCTCTAGCCCCCTTGATAGGTGAACCTTCAGATTGGTTTTAAAGGAAAAAATGGATGTATTTGTTTTAAGGAATTCCACACCTGAGTGGCGGTGCTTAGAAAGGTTGACTTACCTATTTTAGTCCTAAATATTGGTGGCACCAGATCATTATTTTTACTCCCTCTAGTGTTGTGCTTATGGGAATTTTTAACCTTTTTGAGGTAATCTGTTAAATAAAAGGGCACTGATGGCATGGATGGCAGACCTGCATTTACAATTTTAAATGTCAGTCCATTTTCAGTTGATTGACTCTACTTTCTACCTGGAGCCATCCTATGGCATCAAAGTGTAGTAGGGAGGATCATAACACTCTGTAGTAGGGAGGATTATAGTCAAGAAAAGTGGAAAAAATATCATGATTAATAGCGATAAAAATGGCTCATTTGAACTCTGCCGAAGGCGTCCAAAATATGTGTGTACTACCTAAATAATGGCCACAAATAAATCCTTGACAGTGGTTTTCTCAGGCTAGGTGGACCATTAGACAAGGCGCCTTATGATAATTGGTATAACAGTTGATAGATGTTATTTATTATTATTAAAAAAATATCTATCAACAGTGTTCAATAAGAAGTATATGTGGTTGAAATTGTTTATTCAATTAAATAGTGGACAACAGTCACAAAGCTCTTTCCTGAAATACCTAAAAATAAGAATATTTCTATTCCTATTTCGATATTTATATTCTTCCCCTTCACATACCAGTCCACTAATGGTTTGCCATACGTTTCATTCAGTAGCACACAAGGCCTATGATGACAGTAACTAGAATAGAACTACTATTAAACGAACCATTTACTAGACGATACAACCTACAAACAATACACCTGGCAATATAACTAGTTGACACTGTCTATATTCCTCAGCTCTAAGTTCCCTCAGCTCTATGTTCCCTCAGCTCTATATTCCCTCATGCTTAAGCACATGGAGGCTGTTAGTTCTGTTGAATCATTAAGAATTATTCAAATTAATCACAGCTTCAAAATTTATTTAATCTTGATTAATCACCATCCAAACTAATTCTAAAATATGGATGTTTTCCTTTACAGGATTTGAACATTTAAAAAATAAAATCTTGAAAAAATATCTGTTTATTCCTCATTTGATAAATACTTATTTATCTATTTATCAAAAGAGGTGATCAACAAGCCCCATCCTCCGGCTATACTCTATGGCTCTGGTTACAGGGAGAGCTGTAACCAGTGGTTACACAGAGCTATGTCTCTGTAAAACCGTGCTCTACTGATTTTTTTTTTTTTTTTTTTTCAATGAGAAAATGGTCAGCCAATTGAGTAAGTGTGCAAATGTTTGAATCTGATTAATCAGCAAAATTAATTAACTAATTAACTTGTTATTTTAACTAATTAACTTGTTATTTTCAACAGCCTATATACAGTAACTACAAAAAGTTCTTATTTCCACAATTCCATTCAAAAACTTTCATTAATTATATAGATTCAGTGCACACAATGTAAATGAAGTATTTATTTGTTTATTTTTACACAATTTTGGTTTCCAGCCCATAAAACCCACCAGGATTTCAAAAATTAGAATGTTTTACGAGACCACTAAAAAGAAAAATGTTTTAAACAAGAAATATTGACTATCTGAAAAGTATATTAATTAATGTATGCAGTCTATACTTGGTCTGGGCTACTTCTGAACATTATTTCATTAATGGGGCGTGACATGGAGGTGATCAACCTGTGGCACTGTATAGAGGTGTGATGGAAGCCCAGTTTTGGTTTGATACCGACTGTAAATTAATTTGTATTCTTCAGTCTTATGTCTCACACCTTCCTCTGACAATACAACCCAGATTCTATGTTGGGTTAAAGTCAGGACAGTTGGCAGGTCAGTTAAGCGCAGTAATCCCATGGTCAGTACAGCAGCTAATAGTTTTGGCTCTGTGAGCAGGTGCCAAATCGATCTGGAAAGGAAAATTTGCATCTCCATGATGCTTGTCAACATACTGAAGCACAGTGTCCAGTCCACTAAAGGCCCACAGAGCTAAAAAAAAAAAAAAAAAATACTAGTAACTGTTGTACTGACCATGGTATTACTGCGCTTAACTGAGCAGCCAACTGTCCTGACTGTAACCCAACAGAGAATCTGGGTTGTATGGCCAAGAGGAAGGTGTGAGACTGAACATTATAAATGTATTTACATTCATTTATAAAAGCAAAACTGGTCTTCTGACCTCCCATAATTCTGAAAAAAGCCAAAAAATAAGAACTCCCATATAGGTCCGACATCCCGTTTTTCCGACCATCAGAAGAACAGGATTTTGGGATTATTGGAGGTCGGAATAATCACATGGTCGGTATACCCTGAAATCCGTCCAGTGGAAAAGGTTCTGGGTGCAAAATCTGTTTGCGATTTAAAAGAGTTAATTGTTTTATTGTGTTATTGTTTCTGTGATTAATTAATCTCAATTAATCAGTTATAGTCCCAGCACTATATACATGTTGTATTACATACTGCTATTAAACTTGGTTGAGGGAACATAGAGCTGAGGGAACATAGAGCTGAGGGAACATAGAGCTGAGGGAACATAGAGCTGAGGGAACTTAGAGCTGAGGGAACTTAGAGCTGAGGGAACATAGAGCTGAGGGAACATAGAGCTGAGGGAACTTAGAGCTGAGGGAACATAGAGCTGAGGGAACATATACGGTCCCAATATAACTAGTTGACACTGTCCAGTTATATTTGAGGGGATGCCCTTGCTGTGCTGGACAACCACCAACAAAGTTCTAATTTGATTGTAAAGGCATGAATTAGAACCAATAAAAACGCTTATCATTGTATCAAAGTCAACTTGAAATTATACGGGCACTATAGGTACAATACTCTTAGACAATGGATGCAATAAAAAAAAAAAAGAAATATTGTTTCTCAGTGTCACTGAGAAACTAGCAAACATCACATCACATCATCAGAATCGCCTTTCACTGGCTTCACCTATGAATAAATAGTGCTATGCACATCACAGTGCACAACCAACCAGTGTTGTAGTGGTACTTTTAGAAGTGGGGGGACGCCTCTGAAAGGGGAATTCCACCCATTTTTTTCCTGAGAGTGTACAAATGTGAACCAAATGGACCCTAGCGGGTCCATTTGGTTCCATTTGTACACTCTCAGAAAAAACGAAACTCATTAACATCAAGCACATCATTAACTCAAACACATCTTGATTACGTTATCAAGATGTATTACACCATGCTAATGATTTTTTTCAGACCTCCATTTCTAGGAAACACAGAATGGGGGTAACTTTTTACCATGTCCACACAACATCTCTAAGGTATATTAATGACATTAAAATGTTGAAAATGAGTGGAATTCCCCTTTAAGACACATGCATGCACACTTGCATTTCCATTCGTATTTGCGTGCACCTGTGCAACACACACAGACACACTATTAAAACAAGTATAGCATATTGAGAAAGATTGTTTACAATAAGCCTACTTTTGCCCCAAAATATTTTAGATGTGAGAAGTGGGGGGACGCCGTCCCCCTGCGTCCCCCCTCCACTACACCCCTGCAACCAACAAACCCACATCACCCAAACATGAAATACTAAGCATGTCAATACAAGACCAAAAACATCATCACAGTAAACCCTCCAACATTAAACACATGAACTAGAACTTTTATAAGACATAATGGCATGAACTGCAGACAGCAGCTGGAGATGATGATTCATAGCCTACTAATGTGAAACTTAATACACTTAATTAAACACTCACCTAATGAAGTAGCCACAGAGTGGAGGATCGACCATGTTTAATGTAATCCCAAGTGAGCAGCATACATTGTTTAAGTCATATGTTTAACTTGTTGGCATGTTATTCCTTCATCCAGCACCATGGCACATACTTGTTTACATGATCAGCAACCAAACCAACTTTTACTTCCTGGTTCACCATCAGTGTCAGCAATTGCGACATTGGGGGGTCAGAAAACAAACGCGAAAAGGGACAAAGACTAGGTCTGTGGTGCATGCCATCGATGGTCTGAGTGCAGATAACCGCAATGTTTTTCCGTTATCGCGTAACATGAGTTGTGATTTAACGCAGCACGATAACGCCGATATTGTCCCATCACTGATACTGTATATATAGTGTATATATGTGTTGCCTTTCCTCCCTCTACATCACTTCTATACTTTGATGCTCCAGCTGTTTCAGTGCAGACAGATGCTTGCATTGCCCTGCAGACGGTCCAGAACTTTATTGTTGTCAAAACATTCGCCGGGCTCGGGGCAAAGCGGTGCTAGTGTGTGTGTGTGTAGCCAATCACAGAACAGCCCAGCAGTCAATGATGAAATGCTGTTGGTTTAGTGGTGACACAACTGTAGTTAGTTAGTAGCAGTAGTAGTGTTTCACATAATTTCAAATATAAGGACTTTAATTTGAAATATCCTGGGTTGTTTATGTAGCAGGTGGCTACAGCCTCTGCCGTGATGGCCTCCAAAGTCTAGTATCTGCCCCTGGACCAAGGGGGGATGTCCTCTTGGTCTAGTGGTTAAGATGTTGGACTTTCACGTGGGAGACCCAGGTCCGAATCCCGGGCGTTACATTGGTGCCGAGATCCGTATTGGGTTTCCCCGTGGAAGGAGGTCTAAAGGGAGGTGAGTGTAGCAGGTGGCTACAGCCTGTCGTGATGGCCTTGAAAGTCTAGTATCTGCCCATCTTAACTAGCCTGGGTTCAGCCCACAGACCCCATCTACTCCGTTGGGCCCCGCCCACTCAGCTGGGTTCTTGAGCCATGGCTCAGAGTCTGACAATCAGGCTACATCTTAACCACTAGACCAAGAGGACACCCCCCTTGGTCTAGTGGTTAAATATGTTGGACTTTCATGTGGGAGACCCGGGTTCGAATCCCGGGCGTGCATTTACATGCCATCATGTTTGGTGGGGCAGTCTGGGCATTTAGGGGGGAATTGCCCCCCCATACCCATGCCTAGATCCGCCCCTGTCTCTCTCTCTCTCTCTCGTCTCACCCACTCTGCTGGTTGCCCCCCCCCCCCCCCCCCCCCCCCCCCCCCCCCCCCCCCCCCCTTGCCCCCATTCTAACCATCGCTCCTCTCCTTTATCCCCTCTTCCCCAACAACAAGCCACCCATGACACCCTGCCCCCCACCCATCCACCCACCCTGCGCCCCACCCCCCCACCCACCCCCTTGCTCCGTCTCTGCTTCCCTGAGGAGGCCAGCTGGGAGAGGCAGATAAACACACTGGAGGCTTAACACACACACACACACACACACACACACACACACACACACACACACACACACACACACACACACACACACACACACACACACACACACACACACACACACTCCCCTCCAAGATGCCACGCTCGCCTGTTCAAACGCCCCAGCCCCACAAATGAGTAGAGGGACTAAAAACCCCATGCCGAAAATCACAGGGCAAGGAAGCAGCTGGAATGGAGAGGGAGAGAATAAGGATAAGGGGTGTGTGTCAGGCAGGGATGAAATGACTAGTGAGGGGTCAATCACCATTTTGGGATCGGAGGGAGAATCACCCCTTTTATAGTTTTTTTCTTAAAGGGATAGGCCTAGTTCAGATTTTTTTTGTTTTTAAAGTTAAGCTATATAAAATATTTGCCATTAATATAGTCACAGCTGTATTAATGGATTAGTCCAGAGTTCTCCTCTGGCTTTGCCCCTATAGTCAAAAATCCTATAGGTTTCTTCCTGTAATATTTTGGAACAAATCCTATTGGACTTCCAATGGGATTCATATAAGAATCCTGTAGGATTTTTCCAAAAATACAATATGAATCGTATCAAAAGATCCTATGTGATTTTCTCATAAGATTCCTATGCAGGGATTTTTCCAAAAATACAATATGAATCCTATCCTATCAAAAGTCCTATAGAATTCCTAAAGGATTTTTTTAAGATCTTATAAAATCCTATAGGATTTTATAAGATCATGTCATAGTCATATCATAATTCAATAGGATTTGTTCCAAAATCTTATAGGACTTTTCTATTGGAATCCTATAGCATTTTTTGACTAGGGATGGTGAATATGAAGTAGTTCCAGTCATTGTGTAAATAAATCCACAAAACGAATGTGATTTGTACTGTTGAGTTATTTCTAAAATATTAGTACAAATTAGTACAACATTAGTTCATTTTTGTCGCCTCTATCACGTCCCTAAAAGTATTTTTTCGAATAGTGATATGATGAACATATGTTGGGGGTAGGGCATTAACTAAATATATTCAACTATTCGATTATTCGACTAGTAAACCACTATTCGACTATTAATTCACTATTCGTTATTTGCTAATAATAATTTTTAAAATATCTTTTTAATTTTTCTACAGCAGACATAATGGTGTGTGCTGTGGTGATGGCAGTGATTGTTGGTTGATTGCTTATTTTTCATGCTGTAACTGAGTTACAGTAGTGTAATATGCAGGCACTGTTTTAATAAGAAGCCCAGAATCGCACATTTTTATTGGATGAAAAACAAATATATAATAGTCGAAACTATAGAATAGTCAAAAAATTATTCGACTACCAAAGTATTCAATTCGACTAACAAAAAACATGTTTGGTTAATGCCCTAGTCGGGGCACAGGGGACAGCATATTTTGTGACATCGTGTGTGCTTGCACGCTTATTTTGTGCACACTTTTTTGTTGTAGAGAAGAGAATGAATTCCCTGCAGTGGTCTCAGCTGTGTGCACGGCCAGCAGGCATGGAGGTTACACCTGAGGCCAGGGGTGGATCTAACATTGCCCAATTGGGGGGGGGGGGGGGGGGGGGGGGGGCAGGGGGGGGGGGGGGGGGGGAGGGAATATGGGGGGGAATATGGCATCTCTGCTGCCCCCATGCCATTTTCAGTTACAGGACTTTTATTAGGCAAGTAAAACAACGTTGTTGTTGAAGTTGTAGCAGACACGCAGCATGCATAAAGCTAAAGGTCTGACTCAGAGAGTTTTCTGTTTTCAATGATGAAATGCTGTTGGTTTAGTGGTGACACAGCTGTAGTTAGTTAGTAGCAGTAGTAGTGTTTCACATCATTAATTATAAGCACTTTAATTTGAAATATCTTGGGTTGTTTTGCATGCCATCATGTTTGGTGGGACAGTCAGGGCATTTATGGGGGGCATTGAACCCCCCCCCCATGCCCATGCCTAGATCCGCCCTTGCCTGAGGCCATGTGCAGTGTGGTATGGGATGGGACAGGATGCCTGCAGGGATGTTGTCACCTCCTGTTCATTGCCGTTGTCGCTCAATTGAATGCACTCAACAGTAGAACATGTAAATCATCGCAACTTAACGTCTTCGGGCCAAGAACTCTAAAATGAATGAACTGGGCCCCCCTTATTACCTTAAAAGTAATAGAGACAACTTTTTATCCAAAAATCAAAATGGATATACAGCTATATTTTTTGCCCTTGCCCCTCCACGTTGCTTCTACTTTGATGCTGCAGCTGTTTCCCTGCAGACAGACACTTGCTTTGTCCTGCAGACGGTCCAGAACTTTGTTCTCGTCAACAACAAATCATGAAAACAACACATTTGTCTGGCTTTGGAAAGGCGATGCTAATTTGCGAGGGGGAGGAGGGTTGTGTGGGGGTGAGGCAGCGTTTTCGCCAATCACAGCACAGCAGTCTCCAGCAGTTTCTTATATGAGTCAATAGAGTTGGAGGTGAGGTGGAGTTAGATTCTTTTTTTTATATATATATTTTTTATTTCATTTTATAAAGAGAAGGTGGAGTTAGATTCTGGAGTTAGATTCTGTTTTTAAACAAATCTCTTTACAAACATGCAGTGTTTGTAGGCCTACACACTAAAGTTGCCTCTCTATGTTTAATTTTAAAATAATATATTGTATTATATATTACAGTCTGGACAAGAGTAATACATTACTGTTACATATTATTTTAACACCTTGCTGGTCCCACCAAAAAGAATTTGTTAACAACAACAAATGTTCCGGACCGTCTGCAGGGCAAAGTAGCTCTGGTCCAGAGCTCCACTGGTTCTGAGTCTGACTTGCATTGGAGCTCTGTTGGTCTCCGTGCATTCGGCCATTACTGCATCCGACCAGCCTCTCTTCTCTAGTGGATATATAAAGAACGTTTTACCTACTCACCAAAATAAACACGTCTTGTGTCATTAGAAAGCCTACTTACCTTAGTGGTAGCACTCTGAGCCCACCACACGGATAAAATGGACTTTTTGCCCAGAACGCGATCGTTTTTTTCAATGAAGGAAAATATTTCCTATGGAACTTTTCTATTGGCAATACCGGTAGAGGGCGCAAATCCTGGTTGTTTTTCCGGTGAAAAATGATCACGTTTTGGCCAAAAAGTCCATTTTATCCGTGTGGTGGGAGACTCAGAGTGTTTCCACTAAGGTAAGTAGGCTTTCTAATGACACAAGACGTGTTTATTTTGGTGAGTAGGTAAAACGTTCTTTATATATCCACTAGAGAAGAGAGGCTGGTCGGGTGCAGTGATGGCCGAATGCACGGAGACCAACAGAGCTCCAATGCAGGTCAGACTGAGAAGCAGTGGAGCTCTGGACCAGAGCTAAGGGCAAAGAAGTGTCTGTCAGCAAGGAAACAGCTGCAGCATCAAAGTACAGAGGGGGAAAAGGCAAAAATATAGCTGTGTATTTTTTTTTTTTTTACCTATAACTAGCAAAAACACAATTGAAACAAAAGCCATATTGACAACACCAAGGCCAAGTCCTGATATTCCAATCCTTGTTTCTGCTTTTGGCCACAAGGTGGCATCAACCACCTGATAATGTAGTCTCACAGGCTGTGAGTATTATGTATTCCTTCCAGCTACTGTGGACCTAAATTCAATAACAACATACAATGTTGGCCTTTGTACAGATTTGTACACACATCTGTAAAATGTAACTCCTGAGCAATAGTTGGCTTTTAGACGTCTATTAAAATCCATCTAAATTTGCCAATTTGGGGTAAAAAAAAGTCTAAAATGAAATTCTTAATGGATAGGCTTATAACATGCAATACAGTATCTTTATTCACGTACGTACAGATTTTGGAAATAACCTCACCTTTTCATGGCATGATAACTCTTACGGAGTGTCAAATTAATGCAATTTGCTATGTTTATTCATTATATGATTTAGTATATACTGCACACAATATATTGTTATTGCATTGCTATTGATGCATGAAAACGCGCAATATCAGTAGGCTACCACAAAAAGACAACTGCAAGTGCATTGATATAACGTTAAAAGGTTGATATATTGTGATTACTATGGCTATATATTAATGCTTAAACCTTTCAACAAATATGTTTTTGGGTTCATGGTGTGTTTCAAATGAGAAATGTGAGAGGGACTGAAATAATATTATCTTCATAGTTTCTTACTTGGTAAGTTCACCCCAAAGGGAGAATTTCCTATTTAGCTAATTGTGAGTCAATTGTATAATTGTATTTAATTAACCCTGTGAAAGTGTCTTATCTGGGGCTAATGGACTGAACAAATGTAGGGGATGAGGGTCGATACAGCCATGAAAAACACAAATGATGCCACTTGGTACATCAATGGCTGGAACCGGTGGTGTAGACAATATTAAAGGTATAGTTCAGATTTTTTTAAACTTAAGTTGTATGAAATACAACTTAACATGACCAGAGCTACTTCATATTTCACCAAACCAGAGCAGAAGTCCCACCACGGGACTCTGAACATCAATTAATACAGTTGACAACATACAGTATACGTATATTAATGGCATGTTTGTATTTCATACGGCTTAGCTTAAAGAAAAAATCAGAACTATCCCTGTAAATACTGACAACTTCCAAGGATGCAGATTCAAGAAAATATGAAATATTGCTTCTGTACGGACAGTAGCAGTCTGCTTGAATCAGACAATAAACCTGTTTGCAAAAGGGGCGAAATGGCCCTTTAATAATGAGGCATCTTTGGGCCCAGACTGAGGAGCAGAAACAACAACCACAGTGTGGACATTCTTCAATTCTTCTTCAACCTATAGCACAATAGGAGCATTTTCTGGAGTTGTTCGCTGTTATTGACTCACTCATTATCATTGCTGCTGATTCACATTCAGTCACGAGTTATTAGAGAAAGAGAGAGAGACAGAGACAGAGACAGAGTGAGTGAGAGAGCCTCCTGCCAACCATGATGCATGCATTTAATTTTACTTTGCCATTACAAATCTAGATTTCATTTCTGCCTGCTTTTCCCTCTTTCAGAAAATTAAATAGGCTGCATATCTGACTGCAAACGGCCCATTAGGCTTACAGTATAACCTCCATGAACCAATGATCAGCAGGGTAAAAAAAACTTTGTTTTCAGCAGGCACACAGTCACACCGCACTTTTAGTCTACCTGATTCTGCCAATGCATTGCAGCGGAATACATTAGTCGATGGAACTGACCACAGGGATCTGACCCTCATGTTCAGGACATGGAAATGTAGCAGTTCAAAAGGTCAGTATAGTCTCTGTGCCTGATGGAACCAGGTGATGTGGAAAGGTGAAATGTTTCTCTGAATCCCTCTCTCTGCTGGCCACCATGTGTGGCCACAGATAGCACACAGATGGCCTGGATGGTCAATGGTATAATGTCCGATTGGAGTTTTCTTGATTAATTACTGTAATTAACCTAAAGACCTATTCAAGTCCAGTGACTCTCAAACTATATGGTCCGGGAGTCGACTTTGCCCCAGTCATAGAACGTGTACATGACCCCTCCCCCAGAACGGAATAATGGCAAAAAATATTATGGGTAAGAGAACAATTGATTCAGAAAGTAGGGTATTTAACCTGCAGTGGACACGTGACAATAATTATTTTTTTTGTTCAGTGCAAAGAAAACAATGTTTGTCTCATCTGTCAAGAGATGGTGTCGGTATTCAAAGAATACAATCTAGGCACACATTATGAATCTCGTCACAAAGACAAGTATGATAGCTTGCAAGGCCAAATGTGAGCAGACAAACTCTCAAAGCTAAAACGTGGACTGTTGTCTCAGCAGACTATACATTTGTACACCAAGCTCAGCTCAACCAAAGCAATAAATGTTTACCATTTAGGCACCCATGCAATCGTCACACTTTTTCTGTTACAAACTGACCCTGGCCTCTCATCAGAGAAGGGAAAAGTTATACGGAACTCACTGGGAAACATTTGGGTACAACTGATCTAGTGGTTTATTGGTTATAAATATTAGTTTCAAATGTATTCTCGGTTCATTACCTTCACGCCCCTCTCTCTCCACGCTCCCTCCTCCTTATCCTCACTCTCTCCTTCTCCATTCATTCTTTACTAATGATAACTGAGCTACAGGAAGGGAGAGGAAGAAGAGAGGTTGGGAGAAGGAGTCAAAAAGATGCAATGCTGTTTTATTCTCAGTTAGGCTTCTTGTAGCCCGAGTTTCATTGTCAGCATGGCAGCGACAGCTTCTGGAACTCCTATCATTTTTTAAACTAGCAGGGGTTTGGATCTTCACATCCTAAATGTGTATGGTGATATTTGCTCCGGTAAGTTAAAGTTTATAGAGAGTCAGATGATGTCCAGGTACAGAATTGGAGATAGTGTGTGTATGCGTTGTATGTGTGCATGTTTGTTTGTGTGTTATTTCTATTTCTGTTGTCATCATGGGACAGATGTTTGTTGATGCTTAAATAATTTCTATTTCTACTACGTCATCCTCAATTGGTGTCTTCAGTCATCTCAGTATTCCATACTATACATAACCAGCTCATTAGTGCCTTTTGCACCAGCATCTTTCTTTAGTACGGTGCGGCATGGAACATCCTCTCCATCGATGTATGCGGTTGTTTCCACAGTACAAGGTTTTTGTCTGGAAGTTCTTGGTAGCAGTGGCCAGCTAGACTCACCCTCCTTGCTGCTATCTTCTCTGATCATTTAATTTAGGATAAGTTTTGTATTAGTAGTTAGGGAAAGTTAATAAAACTAAATCATTGCCAGTCTTCCCAATGCGTTTCTAATGGTGTCTAATAACATGTACTAAAATGTTGAAATTCAACTCCTGTGGAAAACCTCATAAAAAACATACAGAATGTCATCATGCTTTATCTAAAATGTGATGTGACATCAGAAACACATTGGTGAGGAAAGAAATTTATGGTAACGATTTAGTTCCCAGAGAAATATCTTCTAAAATTCCCTAACTAACTAACTACGAAGCTGCTGTCCGACTGCCTATGAATGGCATTGCACAGATGCCACTGACAAACAGTACTGGCCATTCATAACTATTATTGCTTCATTAACAGAGCATCGCCACCTAGCTGACTCACGGTCTGGAGATGTTCTAATCACATTGTTAGAGGAGAAAGATGGGAAGAAAAAAATCTCATTCTGCTTAGAGTTTTGTTGTTGTTTTGTTTTCCTGGAAGTAACAGTTTTACAGTTACAGTAAAAAGTTTACTTCATATACATACAGATTAGTTGAATTTACAAATTACAATTTAAGCAGAGTTTACAATGTACTTTACAATTTACAATGCAGGCTGTATAGGTACGTTTTTCCTACACTACCTAGGTTGGTAATGCAAGTGCTATGGGCTGAGATGGAGTTTGAAGAGGTGTGTTTTCAGACTGTGGTGGAAGATAGGGAGTGAGTCTGGAGTTCTGATTGCAGTGGGAAGTTTGTTCCATAGATCGGAGTGGAACCTCCTGAGAGACTCCGGGGGGCACCCAGACACACATCAGTGCGTGTGTGCATGCGTGTTTGCATGATAATTGGAATTTGCCCTATATGGGCGGAACTATGTGATCTTAGTTGAAATTACATCTTGAGTTTCCCAATTTGCGCTTTACCTTTGTGTTTAAAGAAGTTCATGTTAAATGTGAAGCAAAGTAAGATGTGTGTGTGTGTGTGTGTGTTGTGTGTGTGTGTGTTGTGTGTGTGTGTGTGTGTGTGTGTGTGGTGTGTGTGTGTGTGTGTGTGTGTAACACAGCTGTTTGCCATCTTTGCGTTCGCGACATGCGGTGGCTTCACCGGCCAGCTGAGGGTGAGTGTGGACTGCATGGAGCGGGCAGCCAGCAACCTCAGCATCCGCATCGACTTCGCCTATCCTTTCAGGTGAGTGTTGCCTTCAGGATGCACGGTTCACGGGACCCCTAGAGTTAGGGCCGGATCTAAGCATGGGCTACCCCATGCCCATGCATGGGGTAGCCCACCAAATGTTCTGACTATCCCAACAAACATGACAAGCAATTTTAATAAAAGTGCTTCTATTTAAATGATTAAAACGCCGGGCCAGCGGGCTAATGAAGAGATCATAGAAGCTCTAGGGAGTTTTCCAGAAGCTCCATCATCATTATGCTCACACATCATACTTTTAAATATTAGCGGGCAACAATTGATTGATATAAACACAGCACAAACATGTTAATATCGTGCTATTTAGAGACAACATTTACCCTATAGAAACACAGTCTTTATGCAATTGATTAAACTAACACTATGTTTCTCTGGATAAAGGTGTCTATAGAGGTTGCTTAGAGTCTTGTGTTAAGTTAGAGGTGTGTGTGTGTGTGGTGTGTGTGTGTGTGTGTGTGTGTGTTGTGTGTGTGTGTGTGTGTGAGTGTGTGTGTGTGTGTGTGTGTGTGTGTGTGTGTGTGTGCGTGCGTGCGTGCGTGTGTGAGTGCGTGTGCGTGTGTGTGTACCTGCGTGCGTGCGTGCGTGCGTGTGTGCGTGCGTGCGTGTGTGTGTGTACCTGCGTGCGTGCGCCCCAGGTTGCACCAGGTGTCCTTCGAGGCCCCCCTGTGTGAGGACATGATGAGGGAGCGTCTCTACCTCATCGGAGACTTCTCCTCCTCCGCTGAGTTCTTCGTCACCATCGCCGTCTTCGCCTTCCTCTACTCCCTCATGGCCACCGTGGTCTACATCTTCTTCCAGAACAAGTACCGCGAGAACAACCGCGGCCCTCTGGTTGTGAGTACAACAAACGGCCGCCTGTGGCCCAGGGAGAGAGACGGAGAAGTTTAAATTAGAGATGATTTGTTTACCGGAATACTTTCCAAGAATTAAAAAAAAAAAAAATACTTAACACTGCTACTTGTCATCCCTTACACCAGGGGTTTTCAACCTTTTTGACTCCAGGGACCACCATTTATTCGGCATTTGAGCCACGGACCACCTTTGATGACGTTTTAGCCCCAAAGACCTAAAACTAAAGAATTGCTTTGGTTTTGTTCCAATTCCAGGCTTGATTTTGCAAACAAAACAGTGTAGACTTCTTAATTAAATAGTGTAATTCAGATGATGAATATTTCAACTCTTGAGAGTGTGAAAATGAAACCAAATGGACCCGCAAGGGTCCATTTGGTTTCATTTTCACGTTCTCAAGAGTTACTTCTGGTTAACCAGCTTTCCTTCATTTAGCCTGAGGACCACCTGGAACCCTCTCAGGGACCACTGGTGGTCCCCGGACCACCTGTTGAAACCCCTGCCCTACACCGAACAAATGGAACACAAAGATTAATTGATGCCATTTTTAATCCATCTTTTGATCTAAACATACTGTTTGCCGATCTTCTTTTGTTGCATTTCATTTGGGCCCATTGTGGAGAAAAAATAAGAAAAAAGGAATTATCCCACACCCATGCTACCCCATATCTCAGATTCTACCTCTCAATGTCTGTTTTTGTCAGGGTTTGAGCTCTTGGGAGTATGTTATGGGTTCTATGTTCTTTTACTTTGTAGTGTTTCCTTTAGTATTTCCTGTTTGTCCCTAGTATTGTTTGCCTGTCTTGTCTTACCTCCCTGTGATTACTAGTCTCTCCACCTGTGTCCTGTTTGTATCCCAGCCATTCCCAGTGTTGATTGTTAGTTATGTTCACCTGTGTTTGGTTACCCCTGTGTCTATTTAAACCCTTGTTTCCTTTTGTTCAGTGCTTGAGTATAGTCCTTGTCATGGTGTTCTGTTCCTGTCTGTTCCTGTGTTCCCGTTGTCTTCAATAAATACTTATATTGGACGTTCCTGTTCCTGCCTGTCTGTTCTGCAATTGGGTTCCACACACATCTTTGAGTTCCACCTTGACAGTATACTCAAGCCAACAGATGGACCCAGCAGAACAGAGACTGTTCCAGACAAAGGTGGATGAGTTTGATGCTGCTGTGACACGCCTCATCACCTCAGCTCCGGATCAGCGTGCTGAAATTGAAAGGAGTATTTCAGCAGCAGCAATGGTTCAGGAGCGGCGTGGGTGAGCCACTTCGTACCTCACATTTCCATTGTCCGTGAGAGGCTGAAGACTTTCGTCACTCCACTACAGTCACACTGCTTCCCAGCCTACTTGTCACTCTGTCAGGCTTGGTGCCTTGAGCCTGGAACCAGCGCACTCTAATTCTGCCTGTGAGGGGCTGAGCCCATGATGGACCTCTTCAGTTTTTTCCGTAGCAAGGTCACCCTTCTGCCTATCCGACCCTGATTCTGAAGACGACCTATACACACGGCACCAGCTTGGCCCTTGGTGGTCCGCATGGGGCGGTTGCTCATGACATCGCCTTGGGACGTGTTGCTACTCTTTCAGGGTACCCCTAAATCCGTAAGAGGTCTGGTCGCCGCCGTGCCCGTGGTCACCGTCGCACACCGCCCAGCGACCCGAGACGCGCCCAGCTCCGCCCAGCTCCGCCGAGACGCACCAGCTCCGCCGAGATGCGCCCAGCTCCGCCCAGCTCCGCCGAGATGCGCCCAGCTCGCCCAGCTCCGCCGAGACGCGCCCAGCTCGCCCAGCGACGCCGAGACGCGCCCAGCTCCGCCCAGCGACGCCGAGACGCGCCCGGCTCCGCCCAGCGACGCCGAGACGCGCCCAGCCCCGCCCGCCCGCGACGCCGAGACGCGCCCAGCTCCGCCCAGCGACGCCGAGACGCGGCCACTCTGCCCAGCGACGCCGAGACGCGGCCTGCTCCGCCCAGCACCGTCCAGTCACAGCCCACTAAGCCCAGCGCTGTCCAGGCGCGGCCTTTCGCCGCCCAGCAACGCCGAGATGCTGCCACGGCTGCCCGTCAAACATAGAAGCCCAGATGCCACAGCTGCACCTCACTGAGCCTCTGCGTCGCAGCTCAGTACTACTGAAGCTGTGCTTCCATCAGGTGCTACAGAGTCTCATCTGTTGCCTGCATCCGCCGACAGCCTTCCTGAGGCCGATCAGCTTCCCCTGCTGAATCTCTCTGAACATTCAGAACCATCACCGATCACATTCCAGAGTTCTGTCCCCGCCCCTGACCATCAGTCTGGACCTAGTCCTCCTGTTTCCCAGCAACCTCTCTCTCCATCCGCCAGGCCTTTGTTCCCGGGTCTCAGGCCCTCAGTTTCCACAGACTGCCTCTCCACCTTGTCCCTCATTTGGTCCACCTACCAACTGTTGACTATGCTCCCTATCTGTCTGTCCACCTGTCTCCCTGTTTGTATGTCTGCGTTGTGTGTCTGCCAGTATGCTTGTGCGTCTGTCTGCTCCAGTTCTCTTGTTCTCCCTCTAACCTGTTTAGCCTCCTTTTGTGTCAGAGTGCATGTTTGTCTGCCTGTTTGTTGGTTTGTCAGTGCATTTGTTTGTCTTTGGGTTTGTCTGAGTTTGTGCCTGTCTGTCTGTCTGTGTGCTTGTCTGTGTGTCTGCCCGCCTGCCTTTCTGTCTGACTATTTGCTGTGTTTTGCTTACTGAGCTGTAGATTTGGTTATTTATTTATTTTATTTTTTTTTATTATTATTATTTTTTTGTTGTGCCAGTCCTGTTTGGTATTGTGCCCTTGTCCTCCCTTCCTACCGCCTCCGCCCACCTGGGTCAGTTCTTATGTTCGTTTTTGTTTTGGGATGTTTGGGACCCATCCCTTGGGGGGGGTACTGTCAGGGTTTGAGCTCTTGGGAGTATGTTATGGGTTCTATGTTCTTTTACTTTGTAGTGTTTCCTTTAGTATTTCCTGTTTGTCCCTAGTATTGTTTGCCTGTCTTGTCTTACCTCCCTGTGATTACTAGTCTCTCCACCTGTGTCCTGTTTTGTATCCCAGCCATTCCCAGTGTTGATTGTTAGTTATGTTCACCTGTGTTTGGTTACCCCTGTGTCTATTTAAACCCTTGTTTCTTTTGTTCAGTGCTTGAGTATAGTCCTTGTCATGGTGTTCTGTTCCTGTCTGTTCCTGTGTTCCCGTTGTGTTCAATAATACTTATATTAGACGTTCCTGTTCCTGCCTGTCTGTTCTGCAATTGGGTTCCACACACATCTTGAGTTCCACCTTGACAGTTTTTTGTCAAAGCAGCCGATTTCAATGAGAAAGAGCGGTACATCTGGGAGTTGCAATCGGATATTTTTATTACACATCATGTTGCAGGGCAGCATGGTCAAGACACCACAAACCACGATTGATTGATTTGATTGATTTTGATTGATTTTGATTGATTGATTGATTATTTTATTAGACAATCAACTGCTGTAAAAAGAACAGTACAAGTACATTCACACAGTAACAGTCCAAAAGGAAGGCACCGAAAAAGACCTGGTGGTCTTATTTCCATTGGGTCTGTGCACTTAAACATCCATTTTCCATGTAGAATAGAAAGAGCGTCTTATAAAATCAGTAAAAAAGTGCAAGAGGTAATAATAATAATAATAACAAAAGTAATAAATGACTAATATATACATACTGTATTGTTTACGCATGTACTACACCTACATAGCGACTCATACATACATGGCATATGCGGTACACATGTCTATACACCTGCACACACACAGACTGTTCATACGTACATATACTGTATACCTGTACATAAGAACACATATGCATGCGTACATACAGACCTAGATAGTACCTATATACATACGTACGCACCTGCATACATACATACATACACACACACATATACACACAAGCATGGGCACATCTTGGTTTAGTGTGAAAACATTTAATTACACACCCTCAAAAATTTTTTTTTTTGTCGGTGCACAATGTTTAGAGCTTGTAGAGCTACTACTTTTTATGCAGCCTATTTGGTTTCGGCCCAAATTGGCAGAGATAATATGTCACCGAATAGTGTATTCAATCCATGCATTCAAAATGCTGAATACATGCTGTATGTAGCCAATAATAGTGATTATTATTTAAGTTGGATTTAGCAACAGTCAGCTTTTAAGGTACGGCCATGACAGCAATGGAAACATAATCAAGTGTTCAGTATTGTTGTTTTGGTCAAGTGTTTCCTATACAGCATATACAGTATTCGGTTTTGGCCAAGAATTGAATACATGATAGACTAAAAAGTTGAAATATTATATAGTGATTGGAGGTCACCCAACAGCAACGATATATACCGTTTATGACGAGATCATCCCATGATGATGATCTGTATGCAGTGACATAATACTCAATAAAATGTATTCACATACAGTATATGAAACAGGTCTCTAAGCTGTGATGAAGAGACAGTGGCGTTTTCTAAGCAAATTGGAGCCCTAGGAAAGATTTTCCTGGAGAGCCCCCTTACCCTTACGGGTCGCCTTAGGCAACTGCCTAGTCTGCCTAATGGCAAAAACGCCCCTGTGAAGAGAAGTCCCATTTCCTTCACACGTCTTCTTCTTCTTCTTCTTGTCTTCATGTTTAGGACTTCATCGTGACGGTGGTCTTCTCCTTCATGTGGCTCATCGGTTCCTCGGCCTGGGCCAAAGCCCTGTCAGACGTCAAGGTGGCCACGGATCCCGACGAGGTCCAGCTCCTCATATCCGCCTGCAAAGACGAGTCCAACAGGTGTGGCTCCGTGCTGGAACCTCGCTGGTCTGGACTCAACACCTCAGTGGTACGTGTCACTGTTGCCCTGTTTGCATAATACCCACCTGGACTGTGTTCACACTGTTTGTTTACCATGCAGTACCCAAAGCTATAGAATGTAACAGCGTGATCCTAGACTACGCCATCAGGAATGGGGAGGAGTCTAAAAGGCTAGAGGATCCATATTTATGATGGATATAATGGAGAAACAGCGTGCTGACTATCGCAGCGGACTAGCAGGCTGATGAGCGACTTAATTTATTGAAAAAATTGTGGTCTGATACTGCCCGTGATTTTTTCATTCAAAAGGATCCCTGACTAAGATAAACATTGCTTAAAACATTATACTTTCCCCTATATAACTAAAATAAACAAATAAAAACACCAATGGCATCTTATTTCTTTCATAAATACAGAATATTTCACTCAACAGGAACTGCTCCTGGCGCAGGATGATGATTTCACGTGTGATCTAGCTCTATAGAATGTATGGATGAACATGCTCATGTATCATCATCCTGCGACCGGAGCACCTCCTATTGAGTGAAAGATTCTCTCTTTATGAAAGAAATAAAGTATTTAATGTGTTTTTATCTGCATGTTTTAGTTATGGAAGGCAAGTATGTTTTTAAGGCATATTTGTCTTATTAGCCAGGGATCCTTTTAAGAGCGCTTATTTTGAAGAGCCATTCAGTTATGTTTTTTTATTTGCGGTCTCCCCAGGTCTTTGGCTTCCTCAACTTCGTCCTGTGGGCCGGGAACATCTGGTTCGTCTTCAAGGAGACCGGCTGGCACAAAGGCGGCGCCAGGCATGCCGACGGAGCGTCTCAGAAACAGGCGGGAACCTTCCCCCAGCAGGGCAGCTACGGCGCCCAGGGGGACCTCGGCCAACCCTCCGAGTACAGCCCGGTGGGCGGGCCTACGGCCTACTCCAATCAGATGTGAGTTTTTTTTCAGGCGCCGCGTTTAACCTGTGACCGAAACTTGTGCATTCTAAATAAACCAGGGCAATCAGAGGGTAGAAATAGTGAGAGTTAAATGGAATGAGCTTACATGAGGTTGGCTTTCATGCTGCGTCCACACGGGCAGTACAAAACTACAGGCTAACCGTTTCTTTTCGGTAGCAATTAAAGCCCAACATTTTGTAGCTGCTACCAAATCTACTGTACAATCAGCGTTGAGCTGGCTTCAACTGGAGCTATGCAAAGATAACCAAAACACCAAATGTTGTTTACTCCATTTCATGCACAATTCCTGCTTGTAATGGGAAAAAAGTAATTAATTTCGTCCATATTCTTATTTTTTTCCCTTCTTTTTTTTTTGCTAATCCTCCCTACTATAGAGTATGGTGACCATATAAGGGAGGAGAAACTCCCTAGTTTCAGTTTAGGCTTTGGAAGGAAAGCCTTTCGTCCAATCAGGATAAGAGGGGGCCTTCCTCCAATCAGGATCGAGTGGGGGTGGGCCTTAGGTGTATGTTGGGATACTGTTGGGATGTTCACCCAAATCACAGAATGCTCCCTTAAAAACCACTGCCAGGCAGTGATGGGCAAGTTACTAAGAAAATG
Source organism: Benthosema pterotum (assembly GCA_039105355.1). Classification (NCBI taxonomy): domain Eukaryota; kingdom Metazoa; phylum Chordata; class Actinopteri; order Myctophiformes; family Myctophidae; genus Benthosema; species Benthosema pterotum. The sequence continues at coordinate 13,667,004 of CM076971.1, read as the reverse complement.
TAGTAAGCTACACTACTTCCTACTCTCGATAAAATGTACCTAAGCTACACTACAAGCTATCCCCAGAAAATTGTAGCAAGCCACACTACAAGCTACACGACAAAAGTAGCTTGATGTAGCTTGCTACATCAACACTACATACAGTAATATAAATATATATATCTCAACTTAATGTACAACTTTCTAAATAATACTCATAACAATAAAATAATATTAATACATGTGTATTATGTACATTAGAGGGATGTATATTTGAGGTTTTCTACCCATTAAAGTGGGCGGAATTTGAAAATGTGTGTGGGAAAATGTAGTAAGCTACAATCTTTGTTACTCAAAATAAGTAGTGTAGCTTCACTACAAGCTACTCGAAACAAGTAGTGTAGCTTCACTACAAGCTATTCCCAGAACAAATGTAGTAAGCTACACTACAAGTTACAGGAAAATGTAGTTAAGCTATGTAGCTTAGCTACTTGTAACAAGCTACTGCCCATCACTGAAAAACCACAACCAGGCATCGTATTCTTTCCTTTATATTTTTCTTGCTCGTCAAAAGCACACATGAGCACGTTGATCAATACTTCAACAGGGACTGTATGACATATTTACGCCACATTGCTTTGTAGCTTTTTTCTACTAGCTGGCAGTGTGAACACAGCATGACTGATTTGACACTATTCTCTGCCACTTTTTCTCATCATTCTATTCTGTTGTGAAAATGAAAACAAATTAAAAAAAAGATGGGTCTATGTTTGTGACAATGGATTTTCAGGCTAATAGACATTTGTAAGTACACCAGTTGTATAGAATAGATAATATTGTCAAGTGTTGTACAGAGCTATTAGCTATAATGTCTTTTACACTCACGTTTTCCAGAGGTTGTGTTGTGTTGAGTGTCGTTTTGCAGTGATTCTCAACCTGTGGGTTGAAAGAATATATTTGCATGTTGAACCCTCAAGTGATCACCAAGATTTTAATGACAATACGACATTAATGTAAAACATACAACAAAAATCCTTTAAATCCTTAAGAAATGTTACAGTATACTCTGGCGCGGCAGAGCGCCTGGTCGTCCCTGCAGGTACGATTCCAGGCCAAGCCAGTAATGTGTCAAAGTGTCCCTGAGCAAGATGCTTAATCCTTTGTACTTGTGTACTGAGCGCGTTTTGGTGTTCAAAGCATTATTTTACACTACGGCTATTGAAAAATATCAGCTGTACAAGCTCATATCGCGCCACCGAGTGGTGGGTGGGATATGAGCTTGTAGCTCTAATATGTTTTAAAAATTGTGAAAATGTGATGCAAATCTTTGAATATATATTCTTTCGGAAGCAAATATTTTGAAGTAAAATCATTGCTTCTGGGTGACACTAGAACAACACGTTTTCAGATGGGGGTCTGCAGCCAAATAAGGATAATTCTGGGGGGCCTTGACATGAATGTTAAACATCACTGACACAGGAATACATATTTTTCAGAGAAACTAGAATCTGTCAGAATCTAGCATCAGAAACTAGAAACTAGTCAGAAACTAGAATCCAGTGTCAGAAACTACAATCAGGTGTCAAATAGAATATATTCTTAGATATATTCTTTCACATTTTTTTAAATATCAGATCTACAAGCCGAGTGGTGCGATATGAGCTTGTTTTCAATAAGTGTAACATAATGCGTTGAACACCAAAACGTGTTAATCATTAATTAATCTAGGTTGATCAAAGGATTGGGACAAAGACTGAGGCCATGAGCACTTCAAGCTCGGCTCAGCCATTATTTTGCACTATTCTGCGAGAAGCTGGCCGTCACAACATTCTCAGGTTTGAGTGGGGCTTCATTCTCGTCCACTACCAGCCCCTCAAAAAAAAGTCACGTGATACAGAGTGTGCACATTCTTTTCAAGTTTTAAAGCTTCCAGGTAGGTTGCGCTGTCTGCACGCTCACAAGTAGGCCAATCACGGCCAACTAGTGTGCAAGTCAGCAGCTCGACAGAGTGCATTGATCCAAACTGAGCCATTAGCAACTGATTTTTTTTTTTTTTTGAAATAAACATGCTTCGGTGGTCAGAAGAAGGGTGGGCCACGAAGGCTTTGTGGGCCTCGCCCCTGAAAAGGTTGAGAACCACTGTTTTGTACATACGTAGGCCTAAAAAATAAATAAACAAATATCCTGTTCTGTGATGATTTGGTGGATAATGCTTGCCTTCATATGTTCAAAATAGTTTGGATTGTCTCTGAAAGCAAGTCAGAAGTGATGTCCATGTGTACTAGATGGGGGAAAAAGAAATAATAAAAAAAAAAATAACAGGCAGCATTTTATCTCTGAAAGTTTACAAAATTGTATCCAGCCATAATGTATTGTTTACTGCAGTGCTTTTCAACCAGTGGTCCCTGAGAGGATTCCAGGTATTCGCCAAGCTAAATGATGGACAGTTGGTTACCAAATGGACCCTTGTACGTTGTAGATCTTATACGTTGTATCTCTGAGATCGTAAAATGATACCAAATGGACCCTTGCAGGTCGGGTCCATTTGGTATCATTTTACGCTCTCAAGAGTTAAATGATATTCAAACATCTGAATTACTTCATTTTCAATAATCTACACACTTAGAAAATGTAGCAGAATTGTTATTTTGACCAACGTTTTGCCAGTTATCTCTCCTAAATTGTGGCCACAAACTTGAAAATCTGAGAGACCAAACTCTGCATTAAATGGTGGTCTGTGGCTAAAATACAGAATAAATAGTGGGCCCTGGTATGAAAAAGGTTGAAAACCACTGGCTTACTGTATCAAAGTGTATTTAGAATCACATTTAGATTTTTCTTTTCTCCCCCCCAAAAAAATCTCAAAACCATTTTTTATACTGGATTCAGTCATACAACATGCCTATATCCATATTTACATACTTGCATTTAGCATGAGTTATTTCTTCCATTTAACAAAAACAGCAAAGTGTGACAGCTTTAAATACATTTTATTATATAATATATGTATACATGAACATTGTATAATGTCTCACTACATTTTTGCCACAATATTTTTGGATGGGTTTCTGTGGCCAATTGAGTACAGGTATATTTGTTTGGGGATCCTTTGACATGGAAAGAAGTTGTAGAAAGCACTGAAAAATTGATATAAAGAATCTAAATATCACACTGTATATGATGGTGAGGGAAAAAAATAGTACATTACATTCTAGGAATTCCATTTCATTTTAGTCAGTTTTGCATCAAACTGTTACTGTATTTAATCTCTATTTAATTTCAGTACATTAAACATTTATTCACTTTTAGGTTTCAGGTTTTAGGTTTTTTTGTTTCAGTCTTAGTTTTAGTTAACTACTGTATGATAAGTCTAGCCCAGTGGTTTTCAACCAGGGGTCCGGGGACCACCAGTAGTCCTTGGGAGGGTTCCAGGTGGTCCCCTAAATGATGGAAAGTTGGTTAACCAGAGTTGGTTAACTCTTTGAGAGCGTAAAAATGAAGAGTTAAAATATTCATCATCATCTGAATTAGCCCAAGTCTAAACAACTAGAGATTGTAGAAAATTAATGGTCATTTCGATCTGTATGTCTGACTGTTTTGTTTCTGAAATCCAGCCTGGTATTGTGGACAAAAGCAAAAGAAATCTTTAGTTTTGGAGTCTGTGGGGGCTAAAAATCGAAATGGTCATCAAATGGTGTTCCGTGGGTCAAATGCTGAATAATTAGTGGGCCCTGGCATCAAAAAGATTGAAAACCACTGGTCTAGCCCACAAATCAGTTGATGAAACATGGTGAATGACAGGTAATAGGTTTTTGCTGTTTGCCTTTTGATATGAATTTGTGAAATCCTGTTTAATAACTTCCTCAGCATGAGACTTGCATCCAGGTAATGTAATGTACTGTGTTTAAAAGAAAAAGAAAAAAACAAGAATACCAGAAGCCACACGTGTGTGTATATAATATTTTACTGTCAGAGTAAATTAATAATGTGAATTGGTCCAATAAACTGCCTCTTGTATTTTGCTCATATAATTAAGTGTGGATGATTTTGCCTGCATTTTTAATTCATATTAGTGTGTCCGTTAATGATCTCGTTTCTTTCTTAAAAGGTCAGAAAGGGTTTCACTGATCCAGACCAGACAAAAGAAGAACTGTTGGTATTTCTTTCATAGACATAACTCAGGAAAGTTAAGTGATCATGAAATACATGGTGATACATGATACAATACATGATTTTGAGGTGGGTATGCTTTTAATTTGGGCTTACTTCCAAGGCTATTTTACTACTACAACTACTACTCCACTACATCTCAACTAAAGTACATAATGTACTTTAGTTTATACTTCACTGTAATCTCATCTGAGAGACATAAAGGTGATGAATTCAATTAAATTTCACATTAAGGCGTTCACATGCCCTGCTGCAACAGAACCCTAGGGCTGGGGGTCCCCTATGAAACATTTGGGGCACAGACATTGTTGATTTGGTTGATTAGTGAATTGATTAATCATTTAATACATTCATTAATCATAAATATAATCAGCATGAGGTACAGTCAGACATTTGGGCTGAAAGGATAACACAAAGCAGTTCTGGGGACTGCATGGTTACCATTGTGGCCACATGTGTACTATTCAATTAATCAGCAAAGCATGAAAACAATAATACAGTGCATGTCATCAACAAATATAAAACACTGTGTACATAAGAGCAGTGTTGCCAACTTGGCGCATTTGTCGCTATATTTAGCGCCTTTTCAGACCTCCCTAGCGCCAAAATTAGTGAAAAACTCCTGGCGGAAAATATAGTGCTTTTTGGCTGGTGAGTTGGGGTGAAATTGATTGACAGGCGCCAGAGATAAAACCCTCATTTTTCACCATTTTTCCTCCTATGACAGTGGTTTTCAACCAGTGGTCCCCAGGATTTAGCCTGGGGACCACTGGTTGAAAACCACTGTGGACAGTTTTGTTAACCAGATGTAACTCTTTGAGAGCGTAAAAAATGAAACCAAATGGACCCTTGCGGGTCCATTTGGTTTCATTTTTACGCTCTCAAGAGTTAAAATATTCATCATGTGAATTAGCCCAAGTCTACACAACTAGAGAATGTAGAAGATTAATGGTCATTTTGATCTGTATGTACCAGGCGAGCATCTAGCGCATTCTAGTGCATTTTGGAAGTGCCACTAGTGCATTTTGGATCTTGTCAGTTGGCAACACTGCATAAGAGGGAAAAAAGGAACCTGAGAGATTGTTGTCTTTCTGGGTCCTTTCTCTACCTCAGACAACAGAAACTCATTACAGTCACTATGGACTCATTTCTCACTCAAATTGGCCAAAGGAATATACGATTTAGTAGTTTTAGAGGTTCTATCTACCAGGGGTCCTTAAGAGTAACCCAGTAGAATATGGTTTAACCCTAGAACACTTGAAGAAACCTCATGTTTGTTGCACCATCACAAAACACAGGTATATTTTATTATTATTATTATTATTTTAAATATTTCTAATCACAATAAGTACAGCAATACATGACAACTTTGGGTACCCTTCTTTAATATTTAATCAATATTATATATAATCATGGGGGGACCAATTGTGGGGGGCAAAATCGGTTAAAAATGTACAATTAAAGTATTCCATAAAATAGAGGAATTTAGTTGGGCACTTCTCCTTTCCGTCATGAAGGTACTGAAAGACCCACCCACCTCAGACACCAGCAACATTATGAAAATTGCAAAAAATATAATCAGTGTTCTAGGGTTATTCACTTCAAACCTATATTAGAAGTGAATTGTATGCTTTTACATCTATTTCAAAATATATATTTTGAAATTAATTTTGGAAAGATTTTACAATCATATTAATTTCACAATAAGAGCATACATCTACTGCCTTCCCGACTCAGCTATTCCCTGATGTTTTGTAGTAATAATAACATTATGCAGGTTAGCAATTCAATGAAACATTTCAAAAAATAAATTTAAAGACTGAGCTTTTCAACACCATTTGACACCAATTGACTGGTGTGATTTTGATGCCATCTAGTGGTAGTAGCAGAGCTCTGCTACTACCACTAGGTCAACTATACTGTAGTCACTGAGAAGAACTTGAGGTTTACTAACAACTAAGGCTGTTGAAAATAGTTAATTAATGGGATTAAATTAATTTTGTTGATTAATCTGATTAAAGATTTTAACACAATTAACTCATGTGCAAACTCACTCAACCCACTGAGCATTTTCTCATTGAAAGAAATGGGTAGAGCACAGATTTACGGAGACATATAGCCGTGTGTCTCCCTGTAACCGGAGCCATAGAGTATAGCTGGAGGATCTACAAGCATTGAGGGCTTGTAGATCACCTATTTTGATAAATATTTTAAAGATAAATGGTTATTTTTTTTACAGATTCGGTTTCCTTTTTAAATGTTGAAATCCTGTACAGGAAAACATGCATATTTTGGACATAGTTCGAATGGTGATTAATCATGATTAAATTAATTTTGAAGCTGTGATTAATTTGATTAAAATTTTTAATCATTCAACATCCCTACTAACAACATTGATTGATTGATTGATTGATTGATTGATTGATTGATTGATTGATTGATTGATTATATATGTCATATTTACAAGCCGAGTCATTGACCAGTTTCGTTCTAATGTTGACCGAGGCTGGCCAAGTCCTGGGCCACTCCCCTCAGCACCACACTGCTGTCTGCCGGCTGCAGCACTGCCCTGAGACTGGTCCAGAACAGCCTGCGCTTCTGCTCGTCCGCCGGCCACTCCAGGTAGGTCTGCTTCCTCAGGATCCTCTGCAGGCGCAGGAACCTCTTGGGCAGGGAGTTGACAGGGATGGGCTCCAGCAGCACAAACACCAGGGAGTCCTGTCGCTCGCTCAGCGCCCGGTGCTGGGAGAAGAACAGCTCGTAGTTGCACCACTCGCTTTTGACGAAGTTCTGAGACAGCACGAAGACCGTCTTGTAGCTCCCCTCCACGCTGTTGATGATGTTGTCGATGATAAAGCGGCCGGGGACGAAGTCCCGCTCGTGGACGCAGAGGCTGAGGTGCTCTGCCTCCAGGTGCGGTATGAGCTGGGACTCCACCCAGCAGCTGTCCTTCTGGCTGTAGGAGATGAAGGCGTGGTACTGTAAGTTGGACCGCAGGAGGCGCTCCGTCTCGTTCTTACCCCTGCGCCTTACGTTCAGCCACACCCACAGCATACGCAGGTACCAAGCTCCGCCCACATGGTGGAACAGCACTGCCAGAGCCACGCATACGCACACAACCAAGGGGGAAATCACAGCCGCCTGCAGCGCCGGATCACAGGACCACCTGGCGGGGTGGAAGTCCTTGAGCGCAGTTCCTGACAGACTGGCCGGAGAGGCACACGTGTAGTCAGAAGGCCAATCCAGCAGCAGTGACTTATTGAAAGTGCTCACAAACCAGTACATTTTGCAGTCACACGTGAAAGGGTTGTTTCCTGCTTTGAGTTTCCTCAGTTTGGACAGTCCTGCAAAGGATTCTTTGTCGAGAGAGTTGATGCTGTTGTGATCCAAGTGCAGCTCTTCCAGGTTCATGTTGAGGTCTAGAGGCAAAGCTGTGATTTTGTTGTAGCTCAGAAAGAGAGTTTTCAGACCCTTCAGAGACCCAAGGGCATTTTTCTTGAGAGTGTCTATCCCAGCCACTGACACGTTGAGACTAACGAAGAACGGAGAGAGGTAATCGAACACATCGTTGCCTAATGGATTCTCACTCAGTGAAACATGTATAATGTTGGAGGGCCAAGACGGTTTCTCCCTCACTGTGATTCTGTTGGCACTGAGGTCCAGATACTCTAACCTGGTGACAGTGCTGATGCCACTGACAACAGCATGAAGATCATATAGGCTATTCTTACGTAGAATTAGTTGTCTGATTGAATCACTCCGAATAATTCCAAATAACTTGCTATCTAGGGAATTGTAGGAGAGGTCGACAACATGGAGATTTGGCAACCTGAGGTAACGGCCGAACCAGGAAATATCAACAAATATTCCTTGATTTATGAGCCTTAACACTTCCAAATAAGTTAAAGTTATTTTACTCCTAAGTTTAATGAATGGCCAGCGCCGACTAAAAACACCATTAGTGTTTATGAGGACAAGGTTTCTTATGTTAGAAGAAGTGTTAAGAGGTCCCACTTCAATTTTAAATGGATGCTCAGAGTAAAAGTGTAGATTGACAAGGAATACACTGTGGACTGCTGCTGACCGCATAATATTAGTCAACACAGAGCTGAAAACTGAGCATGTTACAGACCAGTCCAATAATGTGATTTTGCTCAGGCTCCTCATGTGTTTCAGCTCCTCAAATGGATCTCCCAATGTAAGGTTGCACAGGTTTGGTTTTACTATGGTCAGATTCACCACACTGCTACCACCTAGATCTCTCAGGATGTCACGCAGCACTGTGGGGTTTCTACAGAAAGACATGTTCAACGTCAGCTCTCGGAGCGAAGCCAGCTGAGCTAAAGAACCAGCTTGGTACTCTTCCATCTCAGCTCCGGAACCCAAATACAGTGCCTCCAGGGTAGAGGAGCTCACGGCAGATAAGTCTTGTTTCTTTATAGACGTGACGATGGGACTTCCCAGAGACAGGGAGGACAGCCTGCGAAGGCTTCCGTAGCCGCCGTCAAGGCTGTAAGAGGCATAGCGATTTTCTGACAGGTCCAGGACGCGGAGGGAGAGGAGATCGCCCAGATCAGGCAGGACGTTCAGAGCGTTGGAGGACAGGCGGAGTACCTGGAGCCTGGGGTTATGCTGGAAGGCCCGGGCTTGGATGGAGTCCAGACGGTTGTGGCTGAGGTTGAGAAAGCAGAGATCGGGCAGGTCGACCAGGTCTCCTCTGGCCAAGGAGGTGATGCTGTTGAAGGAGAGGTCCAGGAAGCTTGTGTCTCTCGGCAGGTTTGCGGGTACGCTGGTAAGGTTGCAGTGGGAGAGGTCCGTCCTGCTGGCGTCTCCTCCACATCTTAAGTCTACCGCTAGCAGCAGGAGAAACAACAGCACGAGAGCAGAGCAGCCTTCCATGCTCATCGTTAAACCACTGTATGGATGCCTCACTTGGGTCTCTTTACTATTATCTCAGTCACCACACAATGTACATTGTACTCAGAAGCGGGAAAAGAGGAAGATAGATAGAAGGAAGATACGCCATGAGTATACAAAATACAGATTGTCTTTTGATTAGGGTGACGGGAACTAAACCGTTTATTTGAGGTACAGAAAAGTATTGCATGCATGGGGCAAGTGGGAAAACGCGTTGCCAACGCAGTTAAAATTATGAATGCAGTTAAATTATGAAGATGTTGATGTCACATTAAAAAAATAATAATTCAAATTTTCAATTCAAATATAGCTGATGTACAAGCTCAAAACACACTATGCTGTGAAACATTTTGAGCTTGTAGCTCAGCTATTTTTGATACGACTGTACATGCAATGTGGCCCCTCTGGAGTGAGTGTGGAAATATATAGTGGCAACAGGGGAATACTGGGGTTATTTTAACACAGGGTCATTCCGCGCCAACTCACCTAAGGGTCCCCACACCACCATCTCAGATTTTGCTCAAAAATTCTATAATCAAGAACCATATTGTTTGTACCACACATGCAAAATATTAGCTCCCAATTCACTGTAGTTTTGGAACCACAGGCCTTTAAAATATTGGTGTCAAAACACCACATGTCGAAATTGGCTATTTCTCCAACTTCAGAGACCCATAACTTTTTATTGCAGCTACAGTATCTACACAGTTGGCATTGTGGCCAAAATCGCTTAAAAATCATTAAAACTCTAAGGGGCCTAGTAGAAATATGAAACTAGATAGATTTTTGTCCTCATTACATAGTAATTGTAGGGTTGCGATGTGTTCACAGAAACATATTTTGCGATGAAAATTATATTCCTGAATTTTTTTTACAATTCTTTAAATATCTTACGTCCTTTCCGAGGGAGCTAAAATAGGGCATTTTTGGCATCTGGTCATGTGGCTAGGGGTTTAGGATCTTCTAATTTTTTGTGAAGATGCTCTCATATAAGATGTAGCTACTCCCTGAGTTTTTTTTAACAAACGCCCCTTGCTTCATATTTTAATCTTTTTTTTTTTACATGGACAATTTCATCATTTTTCACTTTTTTCCATATTCAGAACTCTGTTACTCTAAATTGGCAGATTTCTACTAGCAGCTATTTCAGATTTACATACACTGACACACAAATTTTCATATTTTAGTAGTAGTATGCCCAAGAAATTAATATTTTCTTTCTATTGGGACCTAAAAACAGCTATTTGGGCAAAAATAACAAAAACGCTGGGCAGCTTTTGATAAACAAAGGAATAATGAAGGGGTGTTTTGCACACAAATTAAGGCATACACATTTGATTATAAAATTTTTTGAGCAAAATCTGAGATGGTGATGTGGGGGAGTTCCTGAAATTTAGGTGAGTTGGCGCGGAATGACCCCAGACTTAAAAACACATCAGATCTATAGTCACAGCAACAGCACAAGAGCAGAGCAGCCTTCCATGCTGATCATTAAACCGCTGTATGGATGCCTCCCTTGTTTCTCTTTACTGTATCTCATTACACAATGGACATTGTACTCAGAAGCGGGAAAGAGGAAGCAAATACACAATGAGTATACAGAATAAATATTGTCTTTTACTTTGACCAGATCTAAACAGAAGTATTGCATGTGTTGGACAAGTGGAAATAACCAATGCAGTTAGAAAATTAGGTTGTTATTGTCACAGGATGGTTAATAGTGGAGGTTGCCGGTTCAAACCCGGGCTCCCGGGTCGATGTGTCCCTGAGCAAGACACTGATCCCCTAATTGCTCCTGATGTGCTGGTTGTGCCTTGCATGGTTTCCACCACAATCAGTGTATGAATATAGGGGTGAATGTGATGCTCAATCTATGTAAAGCGCCTCGGATAAAGGCGCTATATAAATGCACCGTTTACTATCTAATATAGCTGATGTACAAGCTCAAAACTTATAGCTCAGCTATTTTTGATATGGCAGTACATGCAATGCAGTGAGTGTGGAACTATAGTGGGTTATTTTAACAGACTTAAAAACACATCTATAATCACAAAGTGGGACAGACAGGGGCTCAATTTGTGGGACACCTTAAAAGTCTTGGAAATGAGGGACTGTTTCACGCAAAGAGGGACATCCTGTCAGCCCACTTGTACTACCTTAATGACGTTACATTGCTGTTACACAATGTAAAGCCCCTTGGATGAAGTGCAATAAAAATTGAGCTTTTACAAAAACCCTGCAAGCAAACTGAGTGTTTGGCAGCAGGGGCGGATGTAACATGTCCCATTTGGGGGGGGGGGGGGGGAGGGGGGCAAGAGAAAATGGTATGGGTGCGGCTTCATCGCCGCACCCATACCATTTTCAGTTACAGGACTTTTATTAGAAAAGTAAAGCATCAATAATACCATCAGTTGTTGTTGAAGTTGCAACAGACACGCAGCATGCATAAAGCTAAAGGTCTGACTCAGAGAGTTTTCTGTTTTCAATGATGAAATGCTGTTGGTTTAGTGGTGACACAGCTGTAGTTAGTTAGTAGCAGTAGTAGTGGTTCAGATCATTTTAATTATGAGCACTTTCATTTGGAATACATTTGAAATTTGGGTCGTTTGCATGCCATCATGGTTGGTGGGGCAGTCAGGTCACGCCCCCCCCCCCATGCCCATGCCTAGATCCGCCCTGTTTGGTTGTATGTTTTATGATTATGGGGCTTTATTTGTTTATCGCTTGTATATCATGGACAGAGGGAACTATGAGAACGGAGGAGGAAGTTCTCAATGGGCTTCACTTCCTCTCAGTAGGGTTTGTGTGTCACGCACACGCTGCTCGTCCACGGTCACACATATACTATGACAGTATGATCAAGTACGGCAGGGGTTTTCAACAGGTGGTCCGGGGACCACCAGTGGTGGTCCCCGGTTCCAGGTGGTCCCCAGCTAAGTTGGTTAACCAGATGTAACTCTTGAGAACGTAAAAATGAAACCAAATGGACCCTGGCGGGTCCATTTGGTTTCATTTTCACACTTTCAAGAGTTAAAATATCCATCATGTGAATTAGTCCTAATCTACACAACTAGAAGATTAGTGGTCATGGACAGAAGCAAAGGAAATCTTTAGTTTGGGGGGGGGGGGGGGGTCTGTGGGGCTAAAATGTCCTGAAATGGTGGTCCGTGGCTCAAATGTTGAATAAATGGTGGGCCCTGGGATGAAAAAGGTTGAAAACCCATGAAGTATGGCATCAATACTATAACAAAATTTATCAAACAATGATCAAATACAGCAGGGGGACGCAAACAGGCCCGGATGTAACATGTGGCGCAAAATGAAGCCGCACCCATACCATTTTCGGTTACAGGACTTGTATTAGGCAAGCAAGCATCAATAATAACATCAGTTGTTGTTGTTGAAGTTGCAACAGACATGCAGCATGCATAAAGCTAAAGGTCTGACTCAAGAGAGTTTTCTGTTTTCAATTATGAAATGCTGTTGGTTTAGTGGTGCCACAGCTGTAGATAGTTAGTAGCATAGTGTTTCAAAACATTTCAATTATAAGAACTTTAATTTGAAATATCTTTGAAATTTGGGTTGATTTGCATGTCATCATGTTTTGTGGGGCAGTCAGGGCATTGCCCCACCCCCCCCATGCCCATGCCTAGATTCGGCCCTGGTTTCAAATGGCAGGCACACACACAACTCATTTACTGTAAATACACAATCATTCCAAGAGGCCTATAGGGGACAGCCAGCAGGCCTTCAGTTGAATGTACATCATTCATTTACAGAAGTAAAGAATGTAGAAGATTAATGGTCATTTTGATCTGTATGTTTGATTGTTTGTTTCCTAAATCCAGCCTGGATTTGTGGACAAAAGCAAAATAAATGTTTTTGGGTCTGTCGGGCTAAAACGCCATCAAATGGTGGTCCGTGGCTCGAATGCTGAATAAATAGTGGGCCCTGGTATCAAAAAAGTTTTACCTCAGTCTCTGCTGCACAGCCGCTACCAGCTCGTGTGATTGTGCGCTCCGCCCGCGTCGTCACGGCAACCGTTCCTATGGTAACGACAGAGCATTATGCCGTGCACAACCCACCAACTGTCGTACCGATTAAACCACACACACACACGCGCGCGCGCACACACACACACACACACACACACACACACACACACACACACACACACACACACACACACACACACACACACACACACACACACACACACACACACCCCTTTCCATTCTTCATTAGACCCAACTTTTCAGCTGACTGGGATCTACAGGTTACAGTCCCAGCCAAAATACACTTTGGGTATCTGAAAAGCCTCTTTCTGAGATACAACAAAATCACTGGTTTGCCGCTAGACCTCGACATGGACCTGAAAGACCTGTAAGCCTATTTGCTGCTGGATTTGAAAAGGAAAGAAAGAAAGAAAGAAAGAAAGAAAGAAAGAAAGAAAGAAAGAAAGAAAGAAAGAAAGACAGAAAGAAAGAAAGAAAGAAAGAAAGAAAGAAAGAAAGAAAGAAAGAAAGAAAGAAAGAAAGAAAGAAAGAAAGAAAGAAAGAAAGAAAGAAAGAAAGAAAGAAAGAAAGAAAGAAAGAAAGACAGAAAGACAGAAAGAAAGAAAGAATGAAAGAAAGAATTGATTAATTAAGGCGCGACTAAATAATAATATAAAATAAAATAAATCAATCGGGCTACTAGTAAGGTCAATCGAAGCTGCGACCACTAGGTGGTAGCATCGAGCTATAGAGGTCTTCCTTCTCACACCTTTCATTGTCGCTTGCTTGCCCCAACTGGCACATCCACTCCATTGGCACATTTCTATGAAACAAAACTTAACGCAGCCCTTTATGATTTCCAAGAACTAAAGTGTGCCTCTTCATTCATCTGCAAACAAAACAAACAAAATATGGTTTGGATTTCCATGAATCGAAAGTGAAACTTATGCTGCTGCCGGAGTTCTGATTTCCCGTGAATCAACTACCCCTCCCATCCAGAAAAAAAAATGCAGGTGCTGCTTTGTTTAGCTATAAGCCGGTCTGATCTTCTAATCAAAGATATTCTGGTCAAGTCGGAACAGGACAGAAGTGGAAGAAGAAGAAGAAGGAAAAAATGAAGAAGAGCTCTTCCTCCAAAACCAACCAGACCAATCATGATCAAGTAAGTGGAGTATAGTGGACAGATATGTTAATATCAAGATGCTACTATGTGTGATAACTTATTACAAAAAAATCTGTAAGATATTAAAGATAAAAATAACCAAATCTGTATGTACAGTCTACACTTAAAGGGGAATTTCACGCATTTTCAACATTTTATTATGCCATTAATATAATTTAGAAATGTTGTGTAGACATAATAAAAAGGTCTGTTTCCTAGAAATGGAGGTATGAAACAAATAACAAGGTATAACACAACATGGAACCAAATGGATATGGTCTAGTTGTGTGTGTGTGTGTGTGTGTGTGTGTGTGTGTGTGTGTGTGTGTGTGTGTGTGTGTGTGTGTGTTTGCACTTGCCAGAGTCATACCTATACTTGGACATTTGGAGATGGAAAAAAATGCCAATTCATTGAATTTTAAAGATAGTTGCCCACTATAAGTGAAAGCATACTGGAAGGCCAAACAAGAATTCTGTAAAGTCTCTACAACATGGCTCTGGCTGACTTTTAGGAAATGCTTTTTTTTTTTTTCAACCCATTTGTCAGTTACATGTCCTTAAAGCAAGGTTCAAGGTTTTTTATTAGTGTCCTCGTGGGACAGATTGTTTTACAGCCCAAGCAATAAAAAGCAGAACAGTACATACAAGACAGACATACAGTATAACATCAGACAAAGACCTGGACATAAAGTTCAACAGGGTATGAAACATGTTCATGACAAAACAGGACAAAGAAAGAGGTAGTGGTGATTTTAAGTGCCATGAGTAAAAACGTGCTAGCGAAAAATGTGTTAGGTGCACAGTCAAAATTGGGCAAATATTTCTAGTCCATGCAACAAAATTTGCAACAATTTGCGTCCTTCGTCATAGGCAACCTAATTTTTGGATGTAAGACAAATTCTAATAGTACTAGTGAATAACATGAAATGACTACAAAAGAGTATTGAGTATGAACATGAACAGGGAGGTATAGGTAATGCAGCAGTAATGGGGAGAAATGTAATGGAGGGCCGAGTTGGACAGCGGTTTGAATACGAGATGAGATGAGATATACTTTATTGTCCCCTGAGGGAAATTTGCCTTGGGCAAAAGTGCAGCATATACAATAGCAGTTTAGGACAAATAATAAAATAAATTACATAAAGCACACTAGCAGCATTGTACGAAATTTAAAGTGCAATTGACAGTTCACCTTAAAAAAAAAGCAATAATAAAAAGTACAAAAAGAAACAACAACCCTAACAACAACAAGTCCTAGACTAGAACCCACCCCCCAGAGCCCTATCCAACACCCATCATGTGAGGGCATGATGACTGTTCAATAGGACAATCGAGGTAGGAAGAAAAGAAAGTTTAAGGCGATTTTCTTTGCATCGATATGCTCTATATCGCCGGCCGGAAGGTAACAGCTCATATTCTTTGAACAGGATGTGTGTAGGATCAGACAACATCCTGTTTGCTAGACTGATCACTGCTTTCCCAAAGATAGACTGTAGTGAAGGAGAGTCTTTCCTGCCAATTACCTTCATGGCTGTATACTCCATTTTCACCCGCTTCGACCTCTATCCATCGATTGAATAGACACTTATCAACAGAAATGTTACGATCCAATCGTGCCGGTATAGCAGATATTCAGATACCCGCCGGGCAAGTAGATATTTTGTATTCATTGCATCGGTGGATCACGGATACTACTAGTAGGGCGGGGCGAAGGAAGTTTTACTGAAGTTATGTTTAGGGTTTAGGATTAGGCTATAGGGTTAGGGTTAGACGGTGCTTTATGCGGTTACTAACCCTAAACAAAACTTCAGTAAAACTATGCTTCGCCCCGCCCTACTAGTAGTATCCGTGATCCACCGATGCAATGAATACAAAATATCTACTTGCCCGGCGGGTATCTGAATATCTGCTATACCGGCACGATTGGATCGTAACATTTCTGTTGATAAGTGTCTATTCAATCGATGGATAGAGGTCGAAGCGGCTGTATACTCCATTTTAGATATTCTAGATTTAAGTTGAACCAGTGTTGCCAACTGCCAAAATCCAAAATGCACTAGTGGCACTTCCAAAATGCACTAGAATGTGCTAGATGCTTGCCTGGAAGGGGATATGACCATTAATCTTCTACATTCTCTAGTTGTGTAGATTTGGGCTAATTCACATGATGAATATTTTAACTCTTAAGAGTGTAAAAATGAAACCAAATGGACCCGTAAGGGTCCATTTCGTTTCATTTTTACGCTCTCAAAGAGTTACATCTGGTTAACCAACTATCCATCATTTAGCCTGGGGACCACTGGTTGAAAACCTCAATCAATTTCACCCCAACTCACCAGCCAAAAAGCACTAGATTTTCCGCCAAGAGTTTTTCCACTAATTTTGGCGATAGGGGGGTCTGGAAAATCGCTAAATATAGCGACAAATGCGCCAAGTTGGCAACACTGAGTTGAACAGACAGTGTTCCAAACCAGGCTGCCATACCATATCTGATTACACTGCCCAACACTGCATCATAAAAAGTGGACATTATCCCCATACTGAAGAACAACTAAACAACCTAAGCCTGCGGAGGAAGTGCAGGCATTGTGCCAGTTTGCTGCACAAATTGTCCACGTGTACATTCCATTTCAGCTGGTTATCCATGTAAATTCCCAAGTATTTGTATGAGGCTACCTGCTCTATTTCAGTATTCCCAATCACAACTGGTTCATGGGAGCTAACACCTTTTGGATCAAAGATCATCTCTTTCGTTTTTGTGGGATTTAACATGAGGTGACTATTTTCACACCAGTCTTTGAAGCAGTTGATCTCTCTAATGTATCCCTCAGGATGTTCAGTACCCCACAGTAGGCTCACAATGACAGTGTTGTCCGAAAACTTAAAAATATAATTGTTGGGCTGACTACTTCTGCAGTCATTAGTGTAGGCAGTGAACAGGAAAGGTGAACTCACCCCCCCTTGTGGCACACCAGTACGGCATGGCTTAGGCGTAGAGAGAACAGAATTGACCTTGACCTGTTGAGACCGATTAGTTAACAAGGAATGGAACCATCTGATAATGAAAGGATTTACATTCATGGTGTTTAGTTTTTTGAACAGTAGCGTAGGGTTAACCGTATCAAACGCAGAACTAAAGTCTGCAAAGAGAACACGTGCATAAGCTTTAGCTTCCTCCAGATGCTTACAAATTAAGTGGGTTACACTGGCCACTGCAATGCAGGTAGTACTGTATATGCAGGCAAAGGTCTGTGTAACATAAAACATAAAGAATGACACATATAGCATAGGTGTTGTGCATGATGATTTCCATGCAAACGTTGTGGTTGGTAAGAGAAGCGACACATAGGCAGACAGATAAACGGGCATGCCGCTCTCACATTGTAGTAGCTAGACTAGATGTGTGGCACAGTGAGTGTTATATTATGTTGAGGTTGAGAGTTAGAGATACGAAACAATGTGAGCTTGGATCAATATCAGGTTACACTGACTGGTTTCTCCCATGGCGTGCAACAGTATGATCGGTATGCCTGAAACTCATCCAGTGAAAAAGGTTCTGTGGTGCAAAATCCATGCACAATTGAAATTAGTTTTTTCCCCTCGCATTACATTCTCTAGGTCGTCCTCAGACGAGCCTTCCAACGTCGCCTCCAGTCGTCCCGATTCTCCATACATCCGGCCAACTCGCTGGTGTTCTGTGCTCCTGCGTCTTTCTTGAGTACATCCACGTATGTTAATGTGGGACGCCCTCGTGACCGGTGCCCATGTGTTGGTTCCCACAACACCAGTTTGCTGGCTGGCAGCTCTTGATGTCTTTGGCAGTGTCCTGCAAGCTGCATTCTCCTGGCTGCTATCTTGTCGCTCACCCTGAATATCCCAGCATACAGATTCTCATTTGTGACATGTTCACTCTTGCTGATGTTGAACACTACACGTAGCATTCTGGTGTTCATGTTTCTGTAATCAATTAATATTAAAGTTTATTTTCATGGCAAGTTTTGGCTTAAGGTTAATTTTAGGTGTTGGTGAAAGTGTTTTAAGGGTGTTAAATGTAACCTTCTGATCCCTACAGAAACCCTCCATGCTGCAGCAGCATTTTGAGGACAGAGTGCGTCCCTGCATCGACCTCATTGACTCTCTTCGCTCCCTGGGAGTGGACAAGGACCTGTCGCTTCCAGCCATCGCTGTGATTGGAGACCAAAGCTCTGGGAAGAGCTCTGTGCTGGAGGCGCTGTCCGGGGTGGCTTTACCCAGAGGAAGTGGTAAGTACAGTATATGATGGTCTGATTAACATTCATACTGCTTCTGATCACAGAAGGGCAAACAGAAGGGTGAATTCTGACTGAGTGTGGTCACTGACACTAGAGTTCTCAAACTCTGCCCTTACCAGACCAGTACCGAACCCGAACAGGCCTTAGGGCCCGGTTGGGCCTCGAACTCCATGAAAAAAAAAATATATATTTTATTATAGTAAAAATAATAGTTCTTTTCTGTATTTACCTGTTATGCAAATTATGCCGATTGGCATTTCACGTTTGCTTTGTGCAAAATTCTCATTTTCTGCCCAAATCCGATAGTTTAGGGTCACGTCGGGCAAAAAAATCTATTCCCTTTACAGGGTTTCCCCCAGCGCTTTATTATCAGGGCGGCCGCCCTGAGTGAAGCCCGGCCCCGCCTTGGCTACCCCCCCCCCCCCCCCCCCCCCCCAAAAAAAAAAAAAAAGTAAAAAGTGTGTCGTTCATACAATGTGCATGTTAATAAAGTTATCTGCACTAAGGCTTCAAACCGAAAGTGCGATTTGAAACCATGTCATTAGCAAATCACAACGGCCGCGATCATCAGTATTATAAAGTAGTATCAGTATCAACCGGAGCGAGTCTGATCCAGTGTTGACACTTCTGTGCTGCGCGCTGCCCAATCAGTGCGTATGCAGTGCTTCTGTGCACGCACACGGAGCACACGGAGTTGTTTAGCTCCCGAAGCAGTAAAAAGACGCATTGGTGGCTGTCTGGTCAACGCATGCCGTCTGTGTCCCGCCCGACTCCCGCGGACCCCCGTCATGTCAGCCTAACCAAACGACATCCACGCTGAAATTATTGCGTTTCAACTGGTGTGCAGCTTCATATGCTTAACGTAGTCACCCTCTCCCTGTCTGTTGAATAATTAGCACATAGGCTAGCTTGTAGCTCGTGTGTGCTGCTTCTGAGTGGGGTGTTTGTGTGTGTGTGTGTGTGTGTGTGTGTGTGTGTGTGTGTGTGTGTGTGTGTGTGTGTGTGTGTGTGTGTGTGTGTGTCTTGAAGCGTATTTTGCGAGTATTTTGAGGGTGACCAGATATCCCCGTTTCTGTGGGACAGTCACAGGGTGACCAGATGTCCTTCTTTGCGTGGGACAGTGTCTCATTTCAAAGACCCTGTCCCACATTGTGACTGACAGACTACAGTGGTCAATTGTCCTAAAAGTCCCCCTTCTGTTTTCTGTTGTAAAGTTTTCTCACTGTCTCTGTTAATGCTAGATGTGTTTTAAGCCTGTTGAAATAACAGGTGAAATACATACTAACATGAATAAATAACAAATTCATGGCTAGGGACTACTTATGGACAAATGATGCATGAGGCATTTTTAATGCCAACTGTAATGTGTTGCTACCCTGCAATTAAATGTCCCTCTCAAGTAATACTTCTGTCCCTCAAATGAACAGTTTTGGTCCACTTAAGTCTGATTGATCAATCTATTGTGAAAGAAAAATATCTACCAGTCTGCCTGTTCTGATAAGAAATGAAATATGGCCTAATAATGACATAACTGCAGTAAATGGCCATTGAATATGTGATGACCGCGAAAATGCAGTCATTCCCTTATTGACTATAAGGGAATTTATAGTCATTTTTTACTGTGGCACTCTGAGTGTCAAGGAAAAAATCATGGCACTTCATGTCAAAAAGGTTGCCTACCCCTGGCCTACGGTATTGTAATTACATCACATGCACGCGCACATGCACGGACGTGCACGTGCACGCGCACGAGCACAGACTCGAAGCCTCACCACCTTGACTAACCAATTTTCTGGGGGAAACACTGCCTTTAGTCGGGCTGGGCTGGGCCTCGGGCCTGATCAGTTAGGGCCCAGTTAGGGACAGGCCTTCATTTTCTGACACTACCCAACCACACAGGCCCTGGTAAGCCAAGTACAGGGGCTGTGACAATACAAACGTCAGTGTTTTCTTACCACGAGGGTCTGTGAACGGGGAAAATGGAAATACGGTAGAAATATAGAATCACAAATCTTCTCCTATACTGTACCTGGCACAAACACTTTTTGGATTGGCGTCCTTGACGTAAAAACCCAACCCGAACCGAACTTTGACATGACAACTTTGTCGTGAACGAGGGTGAGTTAGTGTCACATTCCTCCTTTGTCGAGCAACTAAAAACGACATTGTTTAGTGGATACTGTAATGTACAGTATTTACAGTACAGGACGATAGTTAGGAGTTGCGAAAGTGGCTAAGGCTAACGTGTGGCAAGAATCAGATATCCTGTGCTTAAAGCTGGTCATTTACTCACGGTAGTCATTCTCCTTTGCAGGCATAGTGACAAGATGTCCTCTGGAGTTAAAGATGAGAAAAACAACGAAAGGAGAGCAGTGGCAAGGCAGCATAAGCTACAAATTTCGAGGCGGTAAGAATATTGCAACAAAAATAATGACGACTGGGGAAGAAATTAGCATCTCTGCTAAATCCAGTGTATTTCACCGCACCATATTTTATGTAATGTTCAATAATACACGGTCCGGTCTAAATAAAGCAATAAAGTAAAAGCAAATTATCTTAATTTAACAATGAATGGGGGTACATGTATCTATTGCTCAGCTGTGATGTCTGATGTTGTTTTACAACAACAAAAAACATTGCAACCAAACTCAGAAGTTACCGTAAATAAATCCTATGCGTAAATACTATGCTTTCGTTGTCTGAACAAAACACATTTTGATTTCTACTACTGTAGGAGTGTCCATTAGTGAAATCATCGATCCTTCACAGGTGGAGCAGCTCATTGTGCAAGGTAAACAAATACAATTCAATTCAATTCAAAGGAGCTTTATTGGCATGAGAAAACAGAGGTTTACATTGCCAAAGCAAGTGTCACAAAACATTACAATAAAAACAGTTGAAACTGGGGGCAAATATATGCAGTCAGAGGGGGGTACAGAGTTATGCAATGTTGCATTGTTTTATAACAGGTTATAAGTATAACATGTTATAACAGGGCGTATAACTTTCTTTCCTCTTTTTTTTTTTTTTTTTTTTTTTTTTTTAAACACAAATATATGTACCATACAATATACAGTAGACATTAATGTTACTCCATGAATGTAAGATGCGCCAAACACGACAAACCCCCTCTGCATGCTCAGGCGTCTTTTTTTTTCTCTTTTGTCCCAATTCCAGCTCAGAATGAAATGGCAGGAGTTGGAGCTGGGATCAGCGAAGATCTCATCAGTCTGGAGATCGCCTCTCCTGACGTTCCAGACCTCACTCTCATAGACCTGCCTGGTATTGCCAGGGTGGCAGTGAAGGGACAACCCCAGGACATCGGGGACCAGGTAAAGCCGTACGATCTGTCCCTGTCCACTGCCGCACAAACTGAAACCCATTTATCCAGGGCCGGATTTAGCCAGCCCTACTAGGGTGGGCTGGAAGAATGGCAGGGTGGCCAACTCCACAAAGTTTTTCATCTTGAGAGTGTAAAAATTAAACCAAATGGACCCGCAAGAGTCCATTTGGTTTCATTTTTACACTTGCGGGTCATTTTTACCCTTGCGGGTCCATTTGGTTTCATTTTTACACTCAAGATCTAAACTCCCTCGTCAGGTAAAGAGGCAGCTTGGACTACTCATGCATTGAAGGAAGCATGAGGCCAGTCCTCTGCCTCCCCAAGTTGGCGGAGGATGTGCGGAGCCCAGGATCACATTATGCAATCCATTTTTTACCCAGTACCAGGGTAAAAAATGGATTGCATAATTGTGGGATAAAAATTAAATAACGTATTATTGCGTCTCGATTATTATGTTGTTATGGCCTGGCTCTTAGGACATAACAAAAGGAGGAAGACGCATGGCTAATGTGCACACATAATGTATTTACTTAAAACCGGTTCATCTAAATATGTGTCAACCGTGTTATGCTATATAACGGGTGTGGGGTGTGTTCATTCATCAGTAGTGAGTGAGCGGATTTGTGGTAAATGTATTATGGGGTGTTGAATGGTGCAAACCAAAGTAGCAGCACTTTGGTTTGCACCATTCAACACTTTCAACGCTTTCAGATGAAGGAGAGAGAGACTGGCCACACCCAGACTCTTATAGTGCACTCTGGGAACACTGGCCAGGTGCTCCCAATGCACCTGTGAGAAGCAAAGTCATATACTGTAGGCCTACACTATACAACCACACAGGCCCTAGTAAACTACAGGGGCTGTGACAATATAAACATAAAAGTGCTCAGCAAGATAAATTTCATTAGATGGTGAGATATCTTGTGTGCAAAAGGACCTATTGTCAACAGAATCAACAGGTTCCATACTCCAGAGTGAGCTACGCGCAGTGTTGTTTTTGTAGACTAAGACTAAGACTAAAGACTAAGTCGACTAAGGTTTTTGATATTTAGTCTTCTAAGACTAGACTAAAAAAATGAATTTCAGAAGACTAAATGGGACTAAAAGACTAAATCTGCCTAATGAAAAGACTAAGACTAAGACTAAATCAAAATATTCTCGATCAAACAACACTGGCCACGCGTGTGAAGAGGCGCAGTAAATTAATTGAACAATCCAACCAACATTGAGCGACTGAATTAACAACATTGCATTTCTTTGCTAAAACGGAAAACACAAAATTAAATCCATGTCTGGTATTTCGATGATGTCTTTCAGATCAAGAGATTGATACAGAAAGTCATTGCCAAACGGCAAACAATTTGTTTGGTGGTGGTTCCGTGTAATGTTGACATTGCGACTACTGAGGCGTTGAAGATGGCACAGGAGGTGGACAGAGACGGAGAGAGGACCTTAGGTAAATTGATGTTATGTTACACAATGCCAGCTTGATGTACAAAGCTCTGCTTTTACTATGTTAAAAGAGAATTCCACACCAAAACACATTGGGCATCTACTTTAATTGCATGTCATAGATTTTTGTCATAGATGCCCCGTTTTCTACATTTCACCCTGAGGTCCTCCTCGCTCCAAAGCAGTTTGCATTACCAGAGGTTGACTTTATTCTAATGCAGGTAATTTAGAAGCTCCAAACTTATTTTATCCCCACACATTACATCAAACCATACACTACAAGACAATTGGGACACTACATGATTTAAAAAACAAACAAAAAAAACAAACAAAAAACCCCCTCTGTGACAGGAGTTTCAACCTGAGAGTTTGGAGAGGAGAGTGGCAGAAGGGAGGGTAGGAGGAGGACGACCCTCAATACCCACATTAGAATAAAGAAAACCTGCGTCAATGCAAACTGTTGGAAGGGACGGGGACCTCAAGGGAGAAATGTAGAAGAGAGGGCATCGATGACAAAAATCGATTGCAATATACTGTATACTGTATATGATGTCACAGTGATCAAGATAGATGGATGCCAAATGTGTCTTGCTGTGGAATTCTCCTTTAACACAGAACATTTCTCTCTCGTTGTGTCGTCTCTCCATGCATGCACACACGCAGGCATTCTCACCAAGCCGGACCTCATCGACAGAGGCAACGAGCAGACGGTGGTGGAGATTGTCCATAACAAAATCTTCCCCCTCAAGAAGGGCTACATGATGGTCAGGTGCAGGGGCCAGCAGGAGATCGTGGACCAGGTGCCACTGAGGGAGGTGACCAGGAGAGAGAAGGTCTTCTTCAAAGAACATGCATACTTTAGGTCTGAAGCCAAAACCTGCCCTATACATGGATGGTAGTGATGGTAGTAGACTGGGTGGCTAGGCTAGCTAGTTTCTAGGAACATTTGTGGTCGTAGTAAATGCATCGAATGTCATTGAAAAAAAAATCAGCGATTCTCTGTGTTTTAAGAGTAACTGTGGACAGTGATGCAGTTAGGAACGAGACATAGTCAAGTTCTGTGAGCATCACTGAAGTGATGCTCGCAGAACTCGGGTTATATTGCTTAATTATTTGTGACACATGGTGGTTGTAAATATGATGATCAGTGTGTACACTCATACACTCATACATTTCTGAATAAGAGATCCAAATGCCTACAATGTTAAGTTAAATTAAGTGTTTTTCTTGTTTCCCCATGCTCACTGCAGCACACTGTATGATGACGGCCAAGCTTCCATTCCAAAACTGGCTGAGAAATTAACCCTTGAGCTGGTGAACCATATCGAGGTGCATTACTCATTGTCCATTCAAAATGTACATTGAAGGACAAATCTGTTTTTCAAACAAGATTCATGTTAAAAAAAAAAAAAAAAAAAAAAAAAAAACGCATAACACAAAAAAAAAAAGCAAAGTTGTCCTTTGTAGACTATCCCGATTCTAAAAATGTCTCTGAAATACTAACCTAAGTGTACTGGAAAACTTCAAATTATTGTGTAACATCACCAAATTTTGACATTTTTTGATACTGTACATTCTGTACAGAACGCATATTGGTGTTCCCGTCAACTAGGGTAAAACTACCACTAGGGGTTCCCGCCTACTATGGGTTAAGTACCTGATAACAGAACTTATTCATGGAGCGTTTCATACGCCAGTACAACAAAATGTAAGCTATCTCCTTTGCTCATTCACATTCTCAGAGATCCATGCCTGCATTGGAGAAAGAGATTGAAACAAAACTCTCAGAAACACAACGTGAGATAGAGAGGTGTGGAAACGGACCCCCCTCTGACCCCACAGAGAGACTGCACTTCCTGTTTGATGTGAGTATCCTTATTGTTACCATAGATATATACAGTATATAGCATGCTATGACGCTCATAACTGTGCATCAGCAGCAGCAGTCATTGATACGAGTAACACAAGCCACTGGCCAGACGATGCACTCCAACAAACCCTATTGCATTAATTGAACACATCTCTTTTTTTTAATCCATGCGTCCATTGGATAGCATTTTAACAGGTATGTGCAAATTGATATCACCGCGGCTTCCAGCCGATCTGTGTAGGACAGGGGTAGGACAGGGGTGTCCACACTTTTGACTTGAGAGCTCATCAAGATGTACAGCAACCACCGGCCCAACAAGATGTACACATAAAAATAAAAAAATAAAAAAAACATTTCAAGGCCCACCAAGAAAGTTTGACTTTGAAATAGTGGTGATGGTTACTTACTGTTAACAATAATGCACTTATAATGAAAAATAGAGGGGATAATTGAAAGGTTTTCTTGTATATGCGACTACTGACATTTGCTGTGGTCCTTCTAGCGCAGGGGTGGGCAATTATTTTTCCCAAGGGGCCAAATGAGATGCATAAAATATTGTGGAGGGCCAAGACTAAAGGCTGAACTAAAGTATGCGTAATATTAACTTAATTTCAAGATAAAAGTAAGAGTAAGACCAACCTTTTTGACACCGGGCCCCTCTATTTATTCAGTATTTGAGCCACAGAGGACCAACATTTGATGCCATTAGCCCCCCAGACCCAAAACTAAAGATTTATTTTGCTTTTGTCCACAATACCAGGCTGATTTCACAAACAAAACAGGCAAACATAGATAAAAAATGATTGATTTTTTTTACATTCTCTGATTGTTAAGACTCTTGAGAGTGTAAAAATGAAACCAAATGGACCCGCAAGGGTCCATTTGGTTTCATTTTTATGCTCTCAAAGAGTGACACCTGGTTAAGCAACTTTCCATATTTAACTGGAAGTCTCTCAAGGACCACTAGTGGTCCCCAGACCACTGGTTGAAAACTACGGTACCCTTTCGCGGGCCGATCAAAGTCAGCCAAAGGGCCGCATTTGGCTGACTGGCCCAGGTATGTTCTAGTGCCACTGCTTCTATGCTGAAGCAGAACCAGCAGTGGAGCTAGATGGACCAGAGCTAGGCTTCCACTAAACAATGTCAGACTAGGTACTGCGTCTGCCCGTTTTTAATAGTCTGTGAAAACACCAATTTTGTTAACATAATCGTTGCGTCCTCAAGATGGCGACAGCCACAAAAAAAGTCACCTGACTGAGACCCATGAATAGAAGGGAAAAAAGTCCAAATTTCATCCTGCTTTATGTAGCATGTGATATGTCTAACCAGAGGGTTTTCATGATCCTGAATCCATTCCAAGCATTAGTCTGCGGTAATAAAGGGACCTGGGTGACTTCAGGGAATACAATAAACATGTATAAAATATAGGATGACTGACTTTTATCCTATTTACTTACCCCTTCTCTTCCTGTGTTTTAGAGAGTGATGGCATTTACTCTAAATGCCATTAGACTGACTAAAGGAGAGGAGGTAAAAAATGGAAACAATCTCAACGTCTTCGCTCATCTCAGAGAGGAGTTTGGGAATTGGAGTAAACACATTGAACTATCTGGAATAAATTGTAAGTACACTGGTCCGTCAAGCTACAATACAATAAATCAGGGGTTTTCAACCTTTTTGATCCCAGGGCCCACCATTTATTCAGTATTTGAGCCATGGACCACCATTTGAGGACATTTAGCCCCATAGACCCCCAAACTGGTTAACCAACTTAGCCGGGGACCACCTGGAACCCTCTCAGGGACCACTGGTGGTCCCCGGCCCGGACCACTTGTTGAAAACCCCTGCAATAAATAAATAAATGAAATAAAATAAAATACAATAAATTCCCAATAAATTCCCGTTATAGAGCTGAGCCGCAGTCCTGCCCCTTCCATTACATCGCCTTTTCAGATATCCAATTATCAAGAATGAAAAAAGATACAACTTTTTGTTTCGTTTTTATTCTTAGAAATAGACCTCTAGGTAAGCCCCTCCCCAAACTCTATGGTCCAATCACAGCTAAGCATAACATGTGATAGACAAGCCTCTCCACCAATAGCTTTCCTAACATTATTTTTTTTTTTAAATGAATGTCACACATTTTTTCCACGCATAGGGCATGCCTTGTTGATGGATTTGGAAGAGATTTTGAAGCTCTGGTTCCAAGAATGAACCAGTATTTATTGTGTAAAGTCCATGATATTTACATTGGAATGAATGAGCCCGGCTGGAAAGTGTCCTAGGGTGGACAAAAGGGCAGGGCTTACCTAAAGGTAGATTATTTGATTATCCAAAAAACATTGCGTGTGTTGTGTGTCATGATTTGACACTACCTGAGTTGGCTTTGTCCGTGGAGTAATTGTCTTTATATAAATAATTTTGGAAAAGTCTATGAGGAAAATGAAAGGGGAATCAATTTCTGGAAGGAAGGGCGATGTCACGAGAGGGGCGAGGCTGCTCAGCTCCATAAGGTTTAGCTATTTTCTTTATAAAAGAAGTCCATGCACCAATCATTCATAACCTATGCATTGTTTATGTTCTAAATCTCTGATCCACATATCTACCATATTGATACTGAAGTCAACCGTAAGATTGAAAAAGAAGTGGCTACTTATGAGAAGAAGTACCGTGGGAAAGAACTGCCTGGGTTCATCAACTACAAGACCTTTGAGGCCATGGTGCAGGAGCAGATCAGGCTTCTGGAGGAGCCTGCTGTCCAGAAGCTCAGGGACATCGCAGGTAACGATGTGTGTTTGGTGACACTCTGCCTTTAATACTTTAATACTAATGATTCCATTCTTTAATCCACCCTTTGGTTTGAACGTGTCGTTTGCCGATTGTCTTTTGGTTGCATTTCATTTGGGACAAAATGGACACGACCATTTTTGAAAAAGAAAAAAAAAAACAATGCCCCCACAGCCATTCTCTCCCATGCATTCAAATTGTCATTATCTCACATTTGGCCCCCTCAATGTCCGTGTTCTCGGCAAATAAACTATTCCCAATGGGAGTCAACGGTACATTTGAGACTCGGAGACGTAAATAAAAGGCTAGATTTAAAGGCACAGACACAAGTATCCACATAGAAAAAATATATAGGATTGCTGTCTGTGGTTTTGAGATGAATCAATCAATTAATTAATGCATATAGCTGGCACCCCTGACTAAAAAGGCACCTAGGAGGAGTTGATAAATAATGTAATAGTTTGTATTCAGTTTGTTTATCGCTGTTATGTTTTTCTATTTGCTTTCTAGATTTTATGAAGAAGGAGTTGAGTCGGCTTGCTCAGTCGAGCTTCGTTGGATTTCCGAACCTCATCAAAGCTACAAAGGTGTCCGTCACAAAGTCCTATATACTATTGTGATTATAAAATTCAGTTTATTATTACTTTACTAATATATTTATTTATTTATTTATATATTTATTTACTTATATCTATCTCTATTTGCTTTGCTATCCAGGCAAACATTGATGCCATCAAGCAGCAGAAAGAGCCTGATGCAGAATCCATGTTGAGGACGCAGTTCAAGATGGAGATGATCATCTACACTCAGGACGAGACCTACAGCAGCGCATTAAAGAAGAGAAAACTCAACAACGACACTCCAGGGCCGTTTGGCTTGTTTTCAGCAGGCCAAACAGTCCTGAAGCCAGAGGCCACACTGTTGGAGCTGATGTTTCACCTGAAATCCTATTATGAAGTAAGTCCTCTCGCATCTTGAGCTCAGAGAAATCATAATATACAGTAAATCATGTGTAAATATTAATCCATTTATACCTGAAGTCAAAAAGTAGCTTATAACGTAACAACGTGCAGGAATATCTAATTTTAAACACAAGGAAATGCCCCACCCTGCACTCTCCCCGGGCCAAATTAGCTGGTTATCAAGTTTTCAAGTTCAAGTTTATTGAAAGGATAGCCCCGTTGAGATGCAGCATCTCTTTTTCAAGGGATGCTGCATCTCAAGGTAAAATGAGCAGTTGGAATGATGATTGTATAATCGAGAGAGAGAGAGAGAGAGAGGCGAAGGAAGGAAAAGGGAGAGAGAGATATCCTGCTCACACAGCCGTCCACTCCAGATGAATGAATGAATGAATGAGTGAATAAATGTTTTAGTTTCGATCAGTATGCTTTATCTGTGTTGTGCTGCGGTACCTCACATCCAAAGTAGCCACTCTACAAGCTCATAATGCCAAAGCAATGCATTGTGAGCTGGTAGATCTGCTATAATTCTGTCCGCACTGCACGGCTGTGCACGGCTTTCAATAGACCTTTAGGTAAGCCCCTCCCCAAACTGCTCTGGTCCAATCACAGCTAAGCATAACATGTGATAGACAAACCTCTCCACCAATAGCTTTCCTCTCCACCAATAGCTTTCCTCTCCACCAATAGCTTTCCTACATAATAAAACATTGTAAAAAATCACACTTATTTTCCACTGCATAGGGCATGCCTTGTTGATTGATTTGGAAGAGATTTTGTTTATTCTGGTTCCAAAAATGATCCAGTATTTATTGTGTAAAGTCCATGATATTTACATTGTAATGAATGAGCCTGGCTGGAAAGTGTCCTAGGGTGGACAAGAAGGTAGGGCTTCCCTAAAGGTCGATTTTGCAAGTAAAAAAGCGGTAGTCAACAAAATGGTTTTGGCCTTAGTTTTAGTCAACGGAACTATCAAAACCCTTTATTTCAGGGGTTTTCAACCTTTTTGATACCAGGGCCCACCATTTATTCCGAATTTGAGCCACGGACCACCATTTGATGACCTTTTAGCCCCACAGACCCCAAAACTAAAGGTTTCTTTTGCTTTTGTCCATCTTCTAGTTGTGTAGACTTGGGCTAATTCAGATGATGAATATTCTTGAGAGCGTAAAAATGAAACTTTTGGTTTCATTTTTACGCTCTCAAAGAGTTACATCTGGTTAACCAACTTAGCCTGGGGACCACCTGGAACCCTCTCAGGGACCACTGGTGGTCCCCGGACCACCGGCTGAAAACCCCCTTCTTTATTTTATTATTATTATTATTATTTGTTGTTCTTCCTCCTAGATTGCCAGCCAGCGCCTGTCAGACCAGATCCCTCTGGTGATCCGTTTCTACGTCCTGGAGGAGGCTGCAGCGCAGCTGCAGCGGGACATGCTGCAGATGCTGCAGGACAAGGACAAGGCGGAGTACCTGCTGCGCGAGGACTCTGGCATCAACGAGCGCAGAGCCACCCTGCAGAGCCGCCTGACGCGCCTCAAACAGGCCCGCACCCGCCTGGTGGAGGGGGTCTAATGGCCCTTAATGTCTAGGGCAGTGGTTTTCTACCTTTTTCATACCAGGGCCCTCTATTTATTCAGAATTTGAGCCACAGAGGACCACCATTTGATGACATTTTAGCCCCACAGATCCCAAAAACTAGATATTTCTTTTGCTTTTGTCCACAATTCCAGGCCGGATATGGGACAGCTAACAGCCAAACATACAGATCAAAATGACCATTAATCTTCTACATTCTCTAATTGTGTAGACTTGGGCTAATTCATGTGATGAATATTTTAACTCAAATGGACCCATTTGGTTTCATTTTTACACTCTCAAAAGAGTTACATCTGGTTAACCAACTGTCCATGATTTACCCTGGGGACCACCTGAAATCCCCTCAGGGACCACTGGTGGTCCCCGGACTACCTGTTAAAAACCCCTGGTCTAGACTAAGGTGACCAGCTGTCCCTCTTTGCATGGGAAAGTCCCTCTTTTCCAAGACTTTTCAAGTGTCCCACAAATTAAGCCCCTGTCTGTACGTCTGTCCCACATTGTGACTGACAGAGTTCAGTGTTTAAATGTCCTAATATTTTGCTTTTCCTTTTATAGATGGTGTTAAAATAACCCCAGTTTTCCCTGGTGCCACTATATAATTCCACACTCACTCCAGAGAGACCACATTCCATGTACCGTATTTTCCGGACTATAAGGCGCACTTAAAAGCCTTTAATTTTCTCAAAAATCCACAGTGAGCCTTATAATCCAGTGTGCCTTATATATGGATTGGTTAACTGCAGTAGCTTCTATTCTATCTTAACTGTAGTAGCTTCTATTCACTGCGCCTTATAATCCAGTGCGCCTTATATATGAAATCAGTTTTAAAAGGTGCGCCTTATAATCAGGTGCGCCTTATAATCCAGTGCGCCTTATAGTGCGGAAAATACGGTACTGTTATATCAAAAACAGCTGATCAGCTATTTTTTTTATTTGAATCCTTAATTATTCTTTGAATATGACATCAAGATTTTAATAATTTACCAACCACGTTGGCAGCGTGTTTCCCCTTTTTCCACATATATGCAGTACTTCTGTGCCTCAAATGAACAGTTGAACAATGTAGGGATAGTCAGTGTAGGTAAACAAATGGGGCAATTCTTAAGTGGACAACTGGACATTTGTCACATATTTTGTAGAAAATCTGCTATTGAACATACAGCAAGTATGTATGACTGGGCATGGCAAGGGATTGGCTTTTGTCATGTATGACTATGCCACCTTGAGTTATCAAGGAGTAGAATAAATACGTAAATACTCTGAAATGGGTTTCCCACCAATAAGTTCAAACAATGAGACTTGAATGAACTTGCCCCAAATGCATACAAAAGTACAACTACTAGAATAAATGGATTTTTATTAACTAATTAAAAGTACACATTGCAGGGTGACTAAACACACAGGTAATGGTCAAGGATTATGATAGAAAACAGAGTCTGCTGCCAGTGGGCAACAATCACTTATAGGGGGAAGTTAAAGTACAACATAGGCTACACACCAGTATAATCAACCAAGGAGCACAGCAAACACACCAAAACACAGCATACGAGTCACATGAGGTCAGCACAGGGCACATGAATTAACATCAACAGATGGTTAGATAATAAACCATGGTAAACAGTTTAGATAAAAAACGTAAACCTACTCACAGTTTGGCATGAGGCAGGGCATTTAAATAGTCACCTGATTGTCAAGGAAGTGGGCTGTGGTGCTGCATCTATGGTGGCCCAGGTGGCTCAACTCCAACCGCAATATATATGTATGTATATAAAGGTAAATGTTTAGTGATGACTTGAGGTGTTTTGGGGTTTCTTGTCCTTGTATTTTCAGGTAGCACAAATGCAGTATACTGTATATTCACTGTCAAATTTCATTGCAAATGAATTGATATTTATTTGCCCGTGGCTCTTGTAAGTTAAAGCTTTTATGCTGTAGCAAATCATTTTAGATGGGGAACCAAATAAAGGACCCCTGGGGGTCCCCAGACCCTACGGTTACTACTGCTGTTACTCTGTATGATAAATTGGTTTAATAGTGTACTGTTGCTGCCATTTCCAGGTGTTTGTTTGATCAAATCAAGGAGATATTTGAGTGTGCTTTTTGTTTAAATATGATAATTTTGGATATATATATTTTTTATTATATATAAATCTAAATGTATAAACTTTTTTATATACAGTAGATCTGCATGAACCTATAATGCTAATTATGTGATTGTGCTGTTGAGGTGGTAAAGTTGTGCTTGCCTGACATTATAAATCATTTGGATAAATTTATAATTATAATTGATTCATGAACCCAAATAAAGTAAAACAAAAGTTTGTTCTTGTTTCAGCTGTTGGTCTATGGCTTTTCCACCGGTGGTCCGGTTGTATTGGTATTACAGGTGGTCCCCGGAAAAAAAAAAAAAAAAACATGTATTTCTTTTTCATTTATCGACTTTGGCCAACATCTTCAGTGTAACAGTGCTTTTTTGTCATTCATGAATGTCTCTTCATAAATAATGAAATCCAGCCTACTGGCCCTAATGTATCAGCCCGATCTCACAGATAGTAGTACACTATGCACGGAATGCCACCCACGAATTGCGTGCATACACTACTAGTTAAAGCAAAAATCTGTGAATATGACTTGGGCGTGGTTTTCACAAACACGGAAGTGGCTAGTTGGGGGTGGGGCAGTTTGGGTTTTATAATATTTACTATTCTGACCCTAACACATCGCAACTCGGACACGGTTGAGTCTGCAATTCGCTCGGCTATGCTCATGGTCGGCAGAGACGGCGCTGCTCCGTCATTTTCAGTATATGCAAGTATAATATGCACAGATTTATTGTAGGCGAATATGCACAGATTTTGCGTATTCTAGGCAAGTATGGACGTAATGGCACCTCCGTCCATATTCGCCTAAACCTCATGAGACTGGGTTGAATGTATATACTGTACAACAGCTTTAAAGAGGAATTCCACCCATTTTCAAAAAAATCCTGAGAGGATACAAATGTGAACCAAATGGACCCTAGCGGGTCCATGTGAACCAAATGGACCCTAGCGGGTCCATTTAGTTCCATTTGTACCCTCTCAGGAAAAAAGAGTCTGAAAGAAAAATCATTAACATGGTGAAATACATCTTGATGATGTCATCAGATGTATTTCACCCATTTTAATGCTTTTTTTCAGACCTCCATTTTTAGGAAATACAGAATTGGGGGGGGGGGGGGGGGGGGACTTTTTTTTTATCATGTCCACATACACAACATCTCTAATGTGTATTAATGCCATATTAAAATGTTGAAAATGGGTGGAGTTCCCCTTTAACAACTGCCACATAGGCCTCAATTCTTTTCCCATATCATTGATTTGAGGCATGCGGGACAGCAGTGCTATCTTGGGACATTCCCTCGACATATGTGACAGTCCAGGTCAGCCCACGGGACCAGGGGCGTAGCTAGCAATTCTGGGCCCCCTGCAAAGCTTTTCCACATGGGCCCTCTTTCCCCGGCGGTGTCAAAGGGGAATTTCACCCATTTTCAACATTTTTTCTGAGAGTGTACAAAAGCAACCATTTGTACGCTCTCTAAGTGTCTATAGAAATCCATTAACATGATGACATACATCTTGATGATGCCATAAAGATGTGTTTCATCATGTTTTTGTGCTTTTTCTTCAGACCTCCATTTCCAGGAAACACAGAATGGGGGGGAAACGTTTTTATCATGTCCACCCAGCACCTCTAGGCCATCTAGGCCATCTAGGGTATACTAATGACATATTAGAATGTTGAAAATGGGTGGAATTCCCCTTTAAAAAGCTTCAATCTGGTGCACTTTGAGATTAAATATTTTCATAATATAATCAATACAAATAAAACCATATTAATGCAAGCTTTCAGTGGGCCCCCCTGACTTTGGGACCCCCTACAATTGTCCCCCTTTTCCCCACGTGTCTACGCCCGTGCCCACGGGACACAATAGTGGTGGTCCCCAGGTTGTTGTTAGTAAGTCAGTTAGTCCCAGGGGGAGAAAAGGTTGAAAACCCCTGGTGTAGAGAGCTTAGCAGTCCCACCCCCTTGTGACATCGTCCTTGTTCCAGAAATGGATTCCCCGTTCATTATTTTTCTCATAGACTTTTCTAAAATGATAAAGACGATTGCGCCACGAACAACGCCGACTCGGGTCGGCGCAAATCATGACAACACACACAAAACAAAAAGTGTTGTATCCTGACGATTTTTTCTTCTTGCTAATTAGATATTGCTTGATAATATTGTTTTTGTTGTTATGATTTCTCACGACCCGAGATGGCTTCGTCCGCCGCACAATCGTCTTTATATAGATCGTTTTCGAAAGGTCTATGAGGAAAATGAATGATGATTCCATTTCTGGGACACGGGTGACGTTATGAAAGGGACGGGACTGCTCAGCTCTATATTGTGAAGGATCTACAAACAGAAAAAGATGTTCAATGCATTGTGGCTGGCGGTTCTTAGGATTTAAAGAAGGAGGTCCCACTGACTTCTCAACAAAATAAAAATATGTCCAGCAGTTATGATAATAGCATAAGGAAATCACTGTTACAAGATTCAATGATAAGACTTTATTCACCACATAGGAGTTGTAATACTTTCAACTGTAATACATCTTCTTGCGGAATGATTGGAACCATATAAAATACCAAAAGACAAAATAACTGAAGCATTTGACTGAAATTAGTCTATGGTTTTTTGTAAAAAAAAATCTAATAAAAATGCCTAGGTCTAATCGCTGCAGTCATACAGAAAGCTTGCAACTCCATATTTCAACAAAAATGGTAACAAAAATGACCCATTTCCTGACAAGTAACTTTTGGAATCCCGAGGGAACAATACTGTGGGCCAGCCAGTGCCGGTTCTAGGTTAGGTGGCCCTAAGTGGAGATTATTTTAGCCTGTATATGGTATAGGGCAGAGGTTTTCAAACATTGGTCCGGGAACCACCAGTGGTCCCTGAGAGGATTTCAAGAGGTCCCCAGCAAAATGATGGACATTTGGTATTCAAATGGACCGAATGGACCCTTATAGATCTGTAACTCTTGAGATTGAGCGTAAAATTAAATGAAATGGACCCTCCCAGGTCCATTTCATTTCAGTTTGCGCTCTCAAGAGTTAAATTATATTTAAATATCTGAAATACTACATTTTCAAGAATCTACACAATTAGAAAATGTAAAACAATTGTTGTTTTACAGCGTTTTGCCAGTTTATCTCTCTAAATTGTGGAACTAACTTGAAAATGTTTTAGTTTTAGGTCTGAGAGACTAAACTCAACATCAAATAGTGGTCCGTGGCTAAAATGCAGAATAAATAGTAGGCCCTGGTATCAAAAATGTCATTTTATGGTCTACTCAGTCTCATGTGAATTCAGTATTTAGATATTTGATGTTCATTTTTGTGTATCCACCTCCTCCCTATACAAAATCATTATAACTTAAAACTCCATCCTTTCACCAGGACAGATTATTCGAAAACAACCCATCATTTTTCTGGTGAGTGATATTGTCCTCTTAATATGTGAGAAGGACGTGCAATTTCATTTACATTTTTCATTTATTTTCAAAATATTGTTTTGGAAAATGTTGCAGTCTCCATATTTGGCTGTAACCCTGGTTACGGCCAAATGAATAAAACAATATTTTAAAATTAAGTGGAAACGGCAAATGAAATTCCACAGCCCTCTCAGGAGGACAATATCAGTCACCAGAAAAAAAGATGTTATTTTCGAATAATCGGTCATGGTTAAAATGGAGTTTTAAGTTATAATGGGATTGTATAGGAAGGAGGCAGCTAAAGTGAACATCAAATATCTACAGTAAATACTGAAGTAACTAACTCTAAAGTGTTTGGGGTGTTCACATGAGACTGAGTAGACCATAAAATGAAGTTTTTTTGAAAGTGAAATACCCCTTTAAGCCTAGAACCGGCCCTGGGTCTAGCCTCTCCCTCCTTCTAGAAGCCCACCAGGTAGGTGTGGGCCTGGGTCAGGCGCTTCAGGCGGCTCTGCAGAGAGGCTCTCTTGCTGGCGATGTCGATGTCCTCCTTGAGCAGGACCTCCACGTTGTCCTTATCCTGCAGCATCTGCAGCATCTGCATCTGCAGCTGGGAGGCACACTCCTGCAGCATGAAGTAGCGGATCACCATGGGGATCTGGTCCGACAGCCGCTGCCTGGCAATCTGGAGGATGCAGAGTAGACCAGAGGACATGTAGTTTCTTGCACACAAACTAAGAACTTTCACGTTTTTGTCCACAATTGGGAAAGAGAACTGGCAAAACGTTGGTCAAAATTACAATTATTTTCCATTTTCTAATTGTGTGGACTCTTGAAAATTACAGTACGTAATTCAGATATTTAAATATGATTTCTCAAGAGTTATACAGATCTATAAGGGTCCAAGTGCTGTGGGGACTGTCATGTGATCTACTGGTAGATCATAATCTACCTTTTGGGCAGCCCTGACCTAATAGAATGTGACAGAGATGCACTCCATAACAAGGCACTCACACACAGTTAAACTCTAGAGAAGGGAGGTTTCAACCTTTTTTAATACCACTATTATTATTATTTTTTCCAGCATTTTAGCCACGGACCACCATTTAATGTTGAGTTCAGTCTCTCAGACCCAGAACTAAGGATTTTCAAGTTTCGGTCCACAATTTAAGAGATAACTGGCAAAATGTTGGTCAAAAATAACAATTCTTCTACATTCTGAATGTGTACATCTGTGTAATTCAGATGTTTAAATATGATTCAACTCTTGAGCTTGTAAAATTATAGCAAATGGATCCATTCATTTGGTATCATTTTACGATCTCAAGGGGTACAGATCTGTAAGGGTCCATTTGGTTACCAACTGTGCATCATTTAGCTGGGGACCACCTGAAAAGCTACCTGATACATTGTAAAGAAGCAACACAAAAACACAGGAGTGGAAATATAAAGAATGTTTTACCTACTCAACAAAACAAACATGGCTTGTGTGATTAGAAAGCCTACTTTCCTTAGTGGAAACGCTCTGAGCCTCCCACCACATGGATGAAGTTGAATTTTTGGCAACAACGCGATTGTTTTTGACAAGAAACATAATCAGGATTTGCACCCTCTATCGATATTGCCAAGAAAAAAATCTTTACAGTAAATATTTCTTTTCCTATTTTCTTTTCAGGGTGTTTCCACAGTGAAATATACTGTATGATAACTTCAAACTTACATAAAAATAAGACTTGAGGTGCAACATCATCTCCTGCAGGGTGGCATGCTTATCATCAGAGAAGATAGTGGTCCTTCTCTCTACTCTCTCAAGGGCGGTGGGCTCTACATCATCTTTAATTTCTTCCTTCTTCCTTTGATCCAGACTTTGACTGTAGGTCCTGTCCTGTGTGTAAACGATCATCTCCATTTTAAACTGGGTCCTGACGGTGGACTCTGCAAAGGTCTGCCTCTCCTGCTTGATGGCTTCAATCTTTGCCTGGAAAACAAACCGATTTTTAAATCAGGGGTGGGCAATTCTGTCGGCATAGGCAATACAAGGATACAGCATGAGAAAGAGACAACAACAACAACAAACCAGGGTTATAATAGTTAAATAAAACTAACTAAAAAACGAAAACTAAAATTCAAAAAACATTTGAGTTAACTGAAACTAATAAAAACTAAAAAAGAATGCAAAAACCGATGACTAAACTAAAACTGTAATGTGGATTCAGAAAATTAACTAAAACTAACTGAAATTATACCCAAAATACATTTTGAATTCAAAAGCTATATAAAGCTTTTGAATTCAAAATGTTTTGGTGACCAGCATGAGGAGGAGATGCTTCTAGATCTTCTATCCACTACTGAGTTCCATAACACTGGGGGGTAAAAATTGTGTTCTTGTGAGAGAGTGCAATCATCCAATCTACTAAGAAACTCAAGGCAAGGGTTGAATATCAACCGTTTCCTACTTTGGCACATTTTTAAAGACAACCAAAGCACAAAAAAACATAAAAAAATAAAAAAAATAAAAAATAAAACCAAAACTATAACTAAAGTAAAACTAACTAAAACTAAATATTTTCACCAAAATACAAACTAAAAAAAAAAAAAAAAATAGCAAACCCGCTCTAAAAACAAACTGAATTAGAAAATAAAATGTCAAAACTAACTAAAACCCTGCAACAAACAAAACGTTGCAACTACCACATTATATGATCTGCTTTGTTGTCCAGTGCTTACTGCTTACCTTGGCTGTCTTCATCAGATGAGGGAATCCATCAAAGCTAACATGAGCCAGCTGGATGAAGACCTTCCTAACATTATCTGGAGGTCATAACAATCAAACAACAAACAGATTAGGATCACACAAATAAATATTATTTCTTGCAACATCAAACATTGAGCTTTTATATGTATACTGTATATGTATGTACGCACACACGCACACTTGCGCACTGCACACACACACACACACACGCACACGCACACGCACACGCACACACACACACACACACACACACACACACTTCAAAGTGGCACCTTTCATAGAAGAGAATGAAGTTAATATGACATCCATAATATTTGTACTTTGTACAGTGAAAGATACTATATACAGTATATATTCCCTTGGTACATATATACTGTATGTATTCATGAATCACAAGCATTAATAACAGCGCTATACCTCCTATATCCTTAAGCTTCTTGACTGCTGGCTCCTCCATCTTTCTGATCTGGTCCTTCACCATCACCTCAAAGGTCTTGAAGTTGATGAACCCTTGCAGCTCTCTTCCACGGTACTTATCTTCATATTCCGCCACCTCTCTCTCGATCCACTCGTGAACTGTAACACAGTGACATGCATGCACAAGTCGCGTTCACGTGTCTGTGTTGGCAGGACCTAACCAGGGGAGGCTTATCCAACGGGCACATTGGGCCCAGGTCCAGGGGCCCCTGAGCTTGGGGGCCCTTGAGCTTGTGTGTCTGCATGATCGCTAAGAGCACACCTGGGCATTATGTGGCCCGGGGGCCAAATGCGGCCCTTTGGCTGCCTCTGACCGGCCCGGGGACCACCAGTGGTCCTTGAGAGAGTTCCAGTTGGTTAACCAGATGTTACTCTTTGAGAGCGTTCATTTTTACACTCTCAAGAGTTAAAATATTTATCTGAATTAGCCAGCGAATGTAAAAGAATGGTCATTTTTGATCTAGGTTTGCCTGTTTTGCTTGTGAAATCCAGCCTGGTATTGTGGACAAAAGCAAAAGAAATCTTCAGTTTGGGGGTCTGTGGGGCTAAAATGTGGTCCGTGGCTCAAATACTGAATAAATAGAGGGCCCTGGGGTCGAAATGGTTGGTCTTACTCTTACTTTTAAGAGTAATATTAATGTTTTTTTTATTACCGGTGCATTAATATTACGCAGACTTCAGTTCAGCCTTTAGTCTTGGCCCTCCACACTATTTTTTGTATCTCATTTGGCCCCTTGGGAAAAATAATTTTCCACCCCTGGCTAAGAGGCTCAAGCTCAGGGACCCCTAAAAAAAGTAACAGTGGGTAACAGTGAATAACAGTGGTGCACACGGTCCTTGTTATTAACAAGGGGTTTTTTAATTTTGTGTCAATAAAATAATCTCAAAAGGCTAAACCACCATGTTATGGTAATTTATTTGGCATAGTTTTTTTGGGCTGTTATTATTTTCAAGCAACCCCTTGCTGTAAATCCTGCTGAAATGTGGGTGAATATCGCAGGCCTGTATGTCATAACTGTTACGCATGTGTACAGACACTATGCACCAAGATGGGAAGAAAAATGCTCCAGTGTAGGGTTGCCCTTTGGCTGGTGGCAGCCCCAGAGGCAAATCATTTCTAGATCCGTCTATGCCAGGGGTTTTCAACAGGTGGTTCGGGGACCACCAGTGGTCCTTGAGAGGGTTCCAGGTGGTCCCCAGTTAAATTGGTTAACCAGATGTAATTCTTGAGTGTAAAAATGAAACCAAATGAGAGTTAAAATTCAAGAGTTAAAATATTCATAATCTGAACTAGCCCAAATCTACACAACTAGAGATCTATGTTTGCCTGTTATGTTTCCGAAATTCAGCCCGGAATTGTAGATAAAAAAGAAGAAATCTTTGGGTTTGGGGTCTGTGGGTCTAAAATGTCATCACATGGTGGTCCGTGGCTCAAATTATGAATAAATAGTGGGCCCTGGTATGAAAAAGGTTGAAAACCCCTGGTCTATGCACCCAACCAGCACCTAAAAAACACTCACAGCCCTCTCCAGAGCGGTCCAGGTGCTGCTGCCACTTCTGGAACTCTTTCCTGAGCATAGGGAAGACATTGAGCTCTTCACCACACTTTAACTCCTCCCCTTTAGTCAGACTGATGGCGTCCTGACAGAACGTTGTCACTTTCTGGAAAACAAATTGAAAGCAGTTCAGATTTAGTCTATGGCCTAGATTTTTGTCCTCCATTTTGGCCTATATTTTCGTTCCTCTAAATCCCTTATCCCTTAACTTCTTGGCCTTTTTAAACTTATAAAAAAAAAAAAAAAAAAAAAAAAAAAACATTTTTTCAATAGTTAAAATGGTCAGTCTACAAGCTCACAGCGTGTCAGTAGATTGGCATGTTGAACTATTCCAAAAAGTTTATCAAAATAATAAAAGAGGGATAAGGGGTTTAGCGTGTGACAAAAATGGAGCTCTATGTGTACAAACTATACATTGCATTAACTTCAAACACATTTGAAAAAATATGAAATTATGCATTATTTACAAATTGTATTCCTTCATGTCTTTCTACCAATTAGCTTGCTAGTGCAACTGCTGACTGACCGTCCTGGTTGTGGCAGGACGTTTACCTCATACTTTTGAAGTTAGTTTTCACTTGGAGATTCTCCCCATTACAACATGTTGGGGACCGTCAGTAAATTCACATGACGATGTGACCAATTACATCACAATACCCACCCACTGAACATTGTGGTGTTCATATACAGTATTTAAACAGGTAAGGTTCTAGTGTGTTAAAATTGGTGACAGGATTAATGTTGGAAAACATGTGCTGCTCCATGCTTGCCTTCTAGTTGTTTTAGTGTTTGAAGTAGGTAATTGTTCAAACTAGGACCTTACCCGTTGAATATGTGAACTCCAAATTATGTAAAGTGTGGGTAATGCGATGCAGTAGTCATAACAATGATGCAAGTGTTTTGAGGAACAATCGTTCCATATTACGTTCTACAACGTAACATGGACAACTGCCCATCAATAGCTTTAGTCAGAGTATTCATCGCTCTGTCCCTTTTGTGACCATATAATGTAGATCCCTGTGTACCTGATCAAGGCCCTGTCTCTAGTCAAATTGATGGGGAATATTTAATAGGCCTACACTATTAATTTAACGATTAATTAATTAATTGGTTAATTTGAAAAAAGAAAAAAAAATAGGCTTTGTTAGTCTCTTCCTAATATTATGAAAAGTAAGGGTGATTGGTGCAGTCAGTGAGGAGTTAACAGTGGTTTCACACATTGAGACTTCATTCATTCATTTTCTTAGTTATAGTGTGGACAGTCAGAT
Source organism: Benthosema pterotum (assembly GCA_039105355.1). Lineage (NCBI taxonomy): Eukaryota > Metazoa > Chordata > Actinopteri > Myctophiformes > Myctophidae > Benthosema > Benthosema pterotum. The sequence goes on along the minus strand of CM076971.1, from coordinate 13,624,923 downwards.
CAATAGTATGTCTGAACTAAAGCCTGTATCCAAAGTTTCAGGGTTGCATCACATAAAGGCACTCACAGTGATGAGGAAGGCGAGTCTCTCTGAGGGCTCAGATGGAGGGCCGGTACCACATCTATCCAGCTCTGCGTGGGTCTGTGCCAACTTCTCCTCGATTTGCTCCTCTAGTCGAGGCAGGGATTTCTGGGGCAACGACAAATGGGACAGCAACACAGTCAACTTCCACAACCTAAGGTGAATACAGTAACCATGCAGATGCTGTGACTATTAGTTTATTGCAGGGAATTCATTAAAAAAGGATTCACTTGAATATGATTCACGAGTTCCAGGGTGAGTTTCTCAGCTAGTTTAGGAATGGTGGCATGGCCCTCATCATAGAGACAGCTATAGAAAGAAACAAAGGAGTTACTGATCACATGCCGTACCACTATCTGTACAGCAACAACTTTGAATCAGGTAAAACAGGTTCTCATCTTTATCTCCCTCATACAAACATCAACACCAACAAGCTTGCATCGCTATTTTTGACAGTTAAAAAAAAATAAAATAAGTGAAACAGGTTAAGTGTGTTAACCACTTAATGGAAAGTATTGACTGAATGGTAACTACATTGGCATTTACCGGAAGTGTGTGTGTTCTTTGAAAAAGTCCCTCTCTCTCTCCGAGGCTTCCTTCAGAGACACGCTCTCTTTGATTTCCTTTTGCCCGCGACACCTGAAACATAATCGTAATCGATTTAATTATGACATCACAGCTTTGTGAAGTGGATGCAACTTGCAGGTTTTCGTGTTTTTGCTTATTTTATTTGTTCAGAAAGAATGAAAATAGGAGGGAGTGTGTGGCACATTGGACAAAAACAAGACATAGAATATCTAGATGGCATTGTAACTTTAACATATTATGCGGTAATCCCTGCTATGTCACAATCCAGTCCGTGCAGTATGCATTGCACATGCATAGATTAGACATACTGTATACAGTGCATAATGCATAAACATATCAGCAGGTATGATATTAGACGTTAAAGGTAATAGAGGCGACTTCAGTGTGTGTGCACTGTTTGTAAACAGCTTTGTTTAAAAACAGAATCTAACTCCACCTCACCTCCACTCTATTGGCTCATTATGAAACTGCAGGTGACTGCTGTGCTGTTATTGGCTAAAAAAAAACTGCTTCACCCCACATAACCCCCCTCCCCCTCACACATTGTCCACACCTGTCCTGAGCCCGACAAAATGTTTTGTTTTCATGATTTGTTGACAACAACAAAGTTCTGGACCGTCTGCAGGAGAAAGCAAGTGTCTGTCTGTGGGGAAACATGTCTGCAGCATCAAAATATAGCTATATATCTATTTTGATTTTTGGCTTAAAAAGTTGCCTCTATTACCTTTAAGGGACCAAGAGAGAATCAGTGCATTGTCACCTGACAATCATGTAGCCCTTGGTCAAGGGGAAGACCTCATTATGAACAATGTCCACCGCTGTCTCCTCTGTGCCTTTGTCAACTAAGTCAGGTTTGGTCAGGATGCCTGTGTATACAGAGAGGGTATAAGGGAAAGAGGTGCAAATGTCTACTGTATGTCTCTATGTGTTCCCTATAAAATTCTGCAAAAAACTGAAGACACAAAGAAGAGGAGCTTCTATTATGCTTATTATTTACCTAAAGTTCTTTGGCCCTCAGGATCTACATCCTTTGCCATCTGCAGCGCCTCAGTCGTTGCTATATCCACGTTGCACGGCACAACGACCAAGTTAATGGTTTCTTGTTTTTGGATGAACGACCTTATCAGTCTCTTTATCTGAAAAATAAACATTCCTTGTGTCATTATGATGAACATGGCTTAGTATTTGAATCCGCTTTCATCTCACAAAGTTCTCAACTTTTTTTGTCTGGGGACCCCCAGAAATGCTTTGGCCATGCCATCAATGCAACGAGGGGTTCAGTGTCTTGCTCAAGGACACTTCAAAACCAACACTAGCGGAGCCTGGGTTCAAACCGGCAACATTGCGGCTACCATGCAGTCACTCTACCCATGAGCCACTGCCAGGATAAGACTGAGGTTAGAGTCAGGTGGTAATATAACAAATATCTATATCATTTCACGCCGGAAGCATTTGTGCTATAGGTTGTACAGATCCTGTCATTTGCACAGTAAGCTGAGCAGCAGCAGAGCCATTTAGAGGAGTTGCAACATTCTTTGTAAAGCGAACAGCCCGGTCACGTGGTTCATGCAGAGCTGAAATGCTGATCAACTGTAGTTGATATATCGTTTTTACCGCAAATAAAAAATATTTTAGCTACATATGCAAAATGACACCTGTTTTAACCCTTTCAGGCGGGGAATCCATATTTGGATTCTGTACAGTATGTACAGTATTCCACAATTAACTTTTTTTATGCTGATATACTGTATAAATATTTCAAGTTTTTCAGAAACCTTAGGTCAGACCTAAATGGGTTAAAGCATTGTCAGTGACAACTAAAGTCCCTGTAATGTTTATGCATACTATTATTAAAGAACAACCTAAAATAAAGGATTTAAAGTAATTAATTCTGGACTCTGGGCTATTGCCTGAGTCCAGTGGATTTCTCCCTACTCCTCTACTTCCCAGCAACAGTCCCCCCAGGAGCGCCAGCGACCGTCGTTAGAGTGGTTAGATCTTAACATGGGAGTGTACAGGAGTGTCAGAGCTCTGTCTCTAGATGGTGATTATCTGCAGCAGCATACCTGGTCCCCGATGTTCTCAGGTTGTCCCTTCACTGCTACCCTGGCAATGCCAGGCAGGTCTATGAGAGTGAGGTCTGGAACGTCAGGAGAGACGATCTGCAGACTGATGAGTTCTTCACTGATCCCCACTCCAACTCCTGCTATCTCATCCTGGGCTAATGGAGATATAATATGGTATATAATATGGTATATGGTACAATGTTCCCTTTACAACAATATACGTATACATATACTTATACTGTATATTAAAAGATTAAAAGAGATGGAAGTGCTGCATTGGTTAGAGATTAGGAGCTGGTGCCTAGGCGAAAATGCAGTGATAATAGGGAGGATTATTTAAAAAAAAGTAGAAGAAAGAAGAAAAAGGAAAAAATATATAATATTTGAATTAAGTGAAATCACTTATTATACGAGATAAAAACAAGGTAAAGAACAACAATGAAAATTAATCGGGGAGGGGAACATCTCAATCCAAAGTGAGCCCACCTTCCCGGATTTTGTTCTCCACATCTGTGGGGTCTTCCAGCTCTTCCTCATGATCCTGGTAACTGATCTTTCCAAACCACTCTCCATCGTTCCCTCTCTTCATCTTCAGCTCCAGAGGGCATCTTGTCACAATACCTTAATGGGACAGGACGGAGAGTCAAATTTGCTTACAGGACACATTTTAACCCATACCTGGGCATCATGCGGCCCGGGGGCCAAATGCGGCCCTTTGGCTGACTCTGACCGGCATGTGAAAGGGTTTTAAACCAGTGGTCCTCGAGAGAGTTCCAGTTAAATATGGAAAGTTGGTTAACCAGATGTAACTCTTTGAGAGCGTGAAAATGAAACCAAATGGACCTGCAAGGGTCCATTTGGTGTCATGTTTACACTCTCAAGAGTTAAAATGTTCATCATGTGAATTAGCCCCAAGTCTACACAACTAGAGAATGTAGAAGATTAATGGTCATTTTGATCTGCATGTTGGACTCTTTTGTTTCCCCAAACCAGCCTGGAATTGTGGACAAAAGCAAAAGAAATCTTTAGTTTTGGGCTAAAATGTCATCAAATGGTGGTGCGTGGCTCAAATGCTGAATAAATAGAGGGCCCTGGTGTCAAAATGGTTGGTCTTACGCTTACTTTTATCTTGAAATTAAATTAATATTACACAGACTTTAGTCTTTAGTCTTGGCCCTCCACAATATTTTACGTACTGTATCTCATTTGGCCCCTTGGGAAAAATAATTGCCCACCCCTGTTTTAACCTCATCTTTGAGCAGATGGTGCCCTTCACTCACTTCAGCCTCTGGTGAAGGGGATAGCCCCGTTTACGACCTCTCATCGTCACTGGCTATAGCTCCAATGAGAGGGTAGCACCCTTCGACTATCAGTGCATTAAACCCCTTTAGCAGTGGTTTTCAACCTTTTTGACTCCAGGGACCACCATTTATTCAGCATTTGAACCACGGACCACCATTTGATTACATTTCACCGCAAATACTGATGGGATAAAAAATAGACCTTCACCATAAACACCCATACTTTTCAGAGTGTGCGATAGGCCGGCAGGCCGCTTCAAGGTCACAGCCCTCTGAATATTATGCCTGACAAAATAGATAACAGGCAGAGATCTCTCCAGCAACCGACACGCACGCTTGCTGTTCCTTCTGGGGCGCCCCGACACCTGATGTGGAACGAATCTCATTCGTGAAATAACAGGCCAGTACTATTCTGATTTTATGTGTTCAAATGTTGTTCCTATCTGTGAGTCAAGTAATAAACAATGCCAGAATTTGCTAAATTGGACAACTGCCTACAGTCTCATTGAGTGCTGGTTTTACTGTATACTTCAGGTTCTAGTCTGGTACTACTACTCTCTGGGTATACCCCACCGGCCTTTAGGTTGTTGAGCACCCAGACGGTCTGGGAACGACGCATTAAATGGTGACCCCGACCTGTGAGCAACCTGTCCGGTGGCCAGAGACCAGATACAGAACAACACACGTCCTTGAAGGACTTCCCCGGTCGTTTCCCTACAGGACTTGGCTATACACTTTTGGGATCCCAAACAAGATGCATACGTTCTATGCTTAGTTCATTTAGTGAAGTGTACAGTCTAAAGTTGTATGTATGGAAACGCTATTTACCAAAACTTACATACAGGGGAAAACAGGAGTACCCAGTAAATTATAATGCTATAGATGTATACAGGCCAGTGGGTGCTGAACGACTAAGTGGGAACAACACTTGAATATCAGGTATGAATGAATGCATGAAGACCACCTGGGGAGTGGCAGTCGACTATAAAGAATAGAAAAGAAAATGTGTTTAACATGAGATGTCGTGTCAAGGGACACTGGACAAAGAAGAAAAGAGAGAATAGAAAAGAAAATGTGTTTAACATGAGATGTCGTGTCAAGGGACACTGGACAAAGAAGAAAAGAGAGAATAGAAAAGAAAATGTGTTTAACATGAGATGTCGTGTCAAGGGACACTGGACAAAGAAGAAAAGAGAGAATAGAAAAGAAAATGTGTTTAACATGAGATGTCGTGTCAAGGGACACTGGACAAAGAAGAAAAGAGAGAATAGAAAAGAAAATGTGTTTAACATGAGATGTCGTGTCAAGGGACACTGGACAAAGTCCGCAGAGTTTGCGGCCACGTGGAGAAAAGAGAAAATAGAAAATAAAAAAATGTATGAATGTATGTGTATGTATGTAGGCCTACGTGTGTATGTGTACGCATGGGTATGTATGTGGTATATATGTGGAAATGCCAACAACAAAAAATAGAGGAAAGCATTGCTATGCAACACAACTCTCACACTGTGAGAGCAGAGAGAGCGGGGACTTACTAGAGAGACAAAGGCTAATTTTATACACTACTCAGAGCAGCAGATACGAGGTTTCTGTTTGACCTGGAATCTGGCGTCTCGACCAGACTACACACCACGAACTGAGCTACTAGAAGAGATTACTATTCCCGGCTAAACACCTTCTATAGAAACTATTGAGAAGAAGAAAAAAGAAAAAACAACAACATACAAGCCACACACAGGAGTCAGATGAGGTCATTAGGAAAAAAGGAAAAAGGAGAGAATAGAGAGGAGGCAAGGACAATTACAAAGGAAACACGTAATGTAGGTGTGTGTAGCCATGTATGTGTATATGTATATATATATATATATATATATCCTATCTCGTATATGTATGTATTTACTGCGTGTGTATGATGTACATGTATGTATGTATGTATATATATATATATATAGATATATAGAGAGAGAGAGATATGCTGCATGTAATGCCGTCCCACCGGGAGACATATAAATGATGTATCACCACCTGACCCGATACTGCTCTGTGTCCACAGTAACTACCATATAGCTTGCGGCTGGCAACCTTGCCTCCTGTGGCTACGGGCCAACGGCAGGGAGATCTGGGAAAACACACCACTGGGCCTAGACGCCCCTAGTCAATCCCACTAGTGGGGTAAGTGGAAAAGGCTGAATGAGTGCTTGATTTAGAAAATGCAGGAGTGAATGAACCAGGCGCACCCACTTATATTATAGGACTGTGACATGTACGGTCCCATAGATGACCTCTTGACTGTCCGTTCACCCGGCCTGCTCTCGGGGTCATATATGTAATTGTACAGCCACAACTCACATAGTCTTGTTGTGGGGAGGGTGTTGTGAGACACTGATTTGGTTACCAAACTGCGTTATGCCTCTCTGCCACCAAGTGTGGAAGAAGTGAGACTGGCCTCTGAACGCAGTGCGGCGTTTAAGTCCTGTGCATGCAGGCAAAAGTTAACGGGGTGGACTGGGTAGATGGACATGGCAGTTTGCATTGAGATATACAATACACAGGGCAGTGCGTATTGAAACCCACAGTACACTTACAGTCACTTGTGTGGAGGATCGACTATTGGAAAAAAAAAAAAGGAAAAAACCTACCCCCATCCATTCACTTGGCCTGCATTCAAACACCAACAACACTTAATTTGACGAAATAATTTAGAAAAGAAACACCTGAACTTTTACTGAGGCATACTCCCCCGAAATTTACACATAGCAAGTTTCCAGTGAGATAACATTAGAGAAAAAAAGAGAGAGAGAGGGACAAGGACCAGCCCGACACTGGAGTAGACCATTTTTTTTTCTTTTTTCTAACCCCAAACATGGACACAGACATCCACTCTGTTCGAGCAGACACAAAAGTTGCTAGCAGAATGACAAGATAAAGAACACTTGACCTTGACGCCTCACCCAATGGAGTATAGCCGAGCACAGAATGCCTCAGATACACAAAAAAAAGAAAAAACGTCACGCGGCTATAAACCGAGATCAGATAGAACGGCTGTATGCCCTCGAAGGCAGAAAAAGAAGACACTCTTTTCGACCGGTATACTAAAGGCCGCGAGGGAACGTAATCGACTTGTTTCTCTAATTTATCACAACTTTTTGTTGACTGCCCCTGATAACAAGAACAACGCACAGCCTGTCCCAGACAATCTTGTCAATCTAAAACCAGAACCAGGCGCCAAAGCAGATACAATGTCGACGCTCAGCGTTAACAATAAGACAACATCAATCTCTGAAAATAACACAATGTCTCTCCTTGCCCCAAAGATTAAAACTAAGGCCCAACAGGATTGTGACCTGCCCCGGGCAGGCCAGCTACAACAATTATACCCTGAGTTAGCACCATTAACCAGCCCAATGCCAACCACTACAGAAACAACTGAGAAGCCCCCCCGGGCCGCCACCATATGCCAACCCTGTCATGATGGCACCACTTACCAACCTACAGTGTGACGGCATTACTTTCACAAACCTTGTGAAAATAGCAATCACAAATAATAGAGGAGTGGCCCTTCAGAGTGAACACGCGCACGGCACGCAGGCCCAGGTCCTTATACACAGCCCAAAACTGGACAGGCAAACACATCAACAACAACAAGCCCTGCAGCGTACCTCAGCAGCCTACAAGAAAAATGTGCAGGAAATTTATCAAAATCAACATAGGATCCCGGCAGCAGATTTAAACAAAGAGTTACTCCATATAACCAAACAAATGTAACAAACAAATATCAGAAATATCAATTACAATACAGGTATGACAAGGATAATTAGTTCATTTACAGACCAGACTCAGAGCAACAGGCTTGCATTCTCCCCTGAACACCTGCTACTATTAGTACAAAATAAAATTAATTATCTACCTTCAGTGGTAGCTTATTTGTCTGAAACCAATCCACAGGAGCCTAGATAAGTTTTCATTTGCTTCTATAATTAGTCGGACAAAATTCTCATGTGACTTTATAAGGTACCCAAGCAAAAAAACACAAAAATTAAGGCGGTCAGCATTAACTAGTCAATCGTGAGTTAACTCAGCCACAAGTTAACTTGATCAATTTCATTAGTGCGCGATTAACTCGCAATAAAAAAAAAAAAAAAAAAAAAAAAAAAAAAAAAAAAGCCAAGTGGTTCGATTGCGCCAAAGACAGAGGCATAATCGTTGAACATCGGCATCCCTTAAGTTTATTAAAAATAAGTCTACACAATTGGAGAACGGAGAAAAGACTCTAATAAATTCGCAGGTTTGCTCTAATGGTTCCAACATCAATACAGCTTGGAATTGTGGATGAAAGTAAACGTCACCAAATGTGGTCTGTGGCTCGGTCAAACGCAGAATAGATAATGGATATTGGATAATATAATGGATAGTACAACAATGGATATGCAAAAAAATCGTATTAGGCAGACAAATATATACTCCAATCTCGCAGTCACTGATTTAATTGTTGGTACTTTTAAGATCTAGATTAGTGTAGGGCATATATGTCAAACTCAAGGCTGCGGGTTCAAAGCAGGCCCGTAAAGGAATCTTCTTAGGCCCGCAGGAAGACATTTAATTACTATTAGAACCAGTACCTGTGTGTTGAAACACCGTCTGGCGCACAACGTGGCACACTGGGCATTTGCACCAACATCCTTGGTAGGATATTAGGGTAGGGTTATCCAAGACATTCCAATTAGAAATGACCGCATTCACTCTGCAATGACGTAGGAGTAAGATGCGCAATGACATGACAAAGACTCATTAGCTCTGCAATGACGCATGAGTAGATGCAATGACACGACAAAGACTTACTAGCTCTACAGTCTGCACTAACGTAGAGACACAATGACGCAGACCAACACTAAGTGTATAAAATTAATTACTGCATACAGAGGTATGTCCCCATTTGCCCACACACGATATTTGACACAGTTTATCAGCATGACCACTTGGACAGTCATCAAGTTAGTAAGGTAGTTAATTATAATTCGACTGAACCATAACTACAGTTTTCACATCATGCAGTGAAATGGGAAGTAAAGGTATGGAAACACACTGAAATACTTAAGTTGAGGGAGAATTATCTAATAATTACTCTTAACTAATGTACAGTATCTACACAAATATCCAGTGTACAGTAGCCAACTAAATGGGCATCTATTCGCATATTACAACGTATTAGCCTCAAGCGAGAAACAAAACATTGCATTAGTGCATACTAAATAAACGCAAAATGACAATATATATATATATATATAAAAAAGAAAGATTATGCAATAAATATATTCATGTACCTGAGGACCTCAAGTGTTGCTCTTGTGCTCAAGAGCGCTTCGACTAAAATTTGATTGGGACATCAACAAGAGCTCATCGATATGTTGTAGGCTTTTAACTGATACTGACCCTAGACGCGGTATAGGGTGGTACAGATAACACCTAATAAACAGCAATTCCACAAAAGAAAAGAACAGTCTACACCCTACCCACCACCATCCAAGACCAACATGCTAACTAGAAAAAAATGTAAAATGCACTAATTTTGGCAGTCAGTTATGGTGTCGATTTCCAATTCAACCCTGTGATCATGTGCAATTAGGAGGGGGTGTATACGCCCCAAAACATGTTTTTGGCATTGGCCACATTTTGCACTGTTGTGGCGCCCCTTGAGAAAAAAAAAAAGAAAAAAAAAAAAAAAAAAAAAAAAAAAATGAAATAGTCTTGGCTCCCTGTCGAGGCCACCACTCACAACGTGTGATTCAAATTTGGGGAGGATGGGACAATTGGTGATTAATTTGTTGCATTAAAAAAAAAAAAAAAAATAAAAAAAAATAGGCCCCTCCCTCTAACTTGGGAAGCAAATTACGGGCAAACGAAACACATAATAAAACATTGTGCCACGTCACTTTAATCAGGTAGCTCCAGATAATATGTGCGCAAAATTTTAAGCGTTGGAGGAGTAGGATACCAAACTTAGTTACCTAGAGAAAAGATTAATAATCCGAAATAAAGTGTTACAATTACAACAGTCTGGTTATCACACTAACTAGTGGAAATACAAATTTTGCCAGGTACAGGCTATGAACATTAACAAACAGGTGTGGTAGTCAAGGAGGGGCAGAGGTAAAATGACATAGCGACACAGTTCCATAACAAAGTACTGTAGTACAGATCCATCAGACATCAATACCAGTGTTGCACAGAAATATTGCAAGGTACATCAGGTATGTACAACAATGTAACAGGGGAGAAATAGCAACAGGGAGACATTGTCAAAATTATATTATCCAACTATGTCTCATTCAAAAAAAAACAACAACAACAACAGCAGGACAATACTTGACTTCACATGTTACAGCCTACTAGGCTGTCTGTTCAAAGACTGCCGCACATCCTGCTCCACTCAAGAGACATTGTTGCTGTTACTGGAACCACCATCCAGTGCAGTGACACAAACAATGAACTGTTCCGAGTGTTTGGGGGACACTCATCAGAGGCAACTGACAAGCCAACAACGACAGCGCCAACCAACTGACCAGGCCACAGACAACCAGCACACAGTGGAGTAAAAGAACTGTTCCAGTGTTTGGGGAGACGCTCACTCAGACAGACTGAAATGACCACACCACTCAAGGTCATGGGGCTGTGGTGCAACGCCTGCACTACCTCTGCCCACACACAAGGCCGGAGTCATTTGAAGTCAAGTATTGGACCTGCCACAGTTGAAGTTTCAGTAATTCAGGTCAAAACAAAACAATCAAATAAGGCGAGAATGCAAATTTATGAGCAACATTGGTACAACCATCAACTAACAATTGGCCTCCCCTATAGGAAAAGGACTTATGTTCCCCCCCTCCCACCCGCAAAAGAACATCATGTGTGTAGACCGCTGTGGGGGGTTAGGATCTACAAACTTACTACCATGTCGGTTATCTGTTGACAGCTGGTAAACCTGTGCTTTTCACATACAACACCAAACACGTTTGTTGTAGGTAATGAGGCGTGATCTGATGGAGTTATATTACCCATTTTTGACAGAATAAAATCATTAGGGTATTATTACCGTATGCAATTTGTTACTGCCCAAATCTGGTTACTAACACCATAGTGAAGTTAAATGAAGTTACAAATAAATAAATAAATACTAATTGAACACTACAAAGACACAGTTGAACCGACCAATTATAATTCTAGAACCAAAACAAAAATATATTTTCAAATGTTATCTCATCGCACAGGTTGAGTGGTGGTGGAATTAACTAAACTCAGTAATTGAGCTACATGCATAGCTTAGTGTTTGACAAACTTAAACGATAACCTTTAGTCGGCTAATGCACACTGCTACAATCAGTAGCATAATCAGTGGGTCATATAGGCCATAAAAGGACCATATTGATATTGGAACGTCTCAAAATAATGACACTTTGCTAATCAAAACAATGAATGCATAACACCAATGCCAGAAGTAATTAATTAATTAAGGTAATTCAAAAGTGTCCAAATAATTACGCTTCAAGGAAAATCACCAAAATGCAGTAGCAATATTAAAATACAGCCTCAGTACAGGGAAATTAAAGTGCTACTACAAATAGCCCCAAAGTCAACTGACCAGATGCCAAATGAAACGATAATGACAAATTCAAACTAACAAAGCAACTGTGGCTGCAACTAAAGAAGAAAGCAATTACTATTCATTATACTGTACACAATACAATGTATCTCATCAAGTTAAGGTTTCGTGTGTATACCTTAATCATCCCTGCTCATGCATTCCATGTCTGCTAATAACAATAGTTCAGGCCCAGGGCACATGAATGAACATCAACCGGAAGTGAACATCTACTTACTATTATAAAATACATTATGACATCACGTCCAAGACACATTACCCACACTGCCACGATAATGCATAAAACGATAGTAGCAGACACACATCTCAAGACACTCAGCTAAATCTGAAAGGCATTTGCCTGGTACAGGAAGATATGACCAAGACACAGGGTGACTGCTAAGTTGGTTAAATTATACTCTTGGTTTAAACTATAGTGGCGTTTGACTTGCAAAATAAATTAGATAATTAATTATCCTGAAAATAAATACATTTCGTATTACCACTACTAGCTACGAGGAGTACATGTTGGACAACTAATGATTTGTTTAGATAAGAGAGATTTTAGATTACTAGTGAGGGATACCATTACTTACATATAGGCACAGTGAGCAGCACAAGATAGTACAACGTTGTTTAGCATTTTTTTCATCACTCGATCATCAACGATGCCACATGCCTCCAAATCATTGACCAAGTTAGTATAGCCAAAATAAATTTTATGATGTCAAAGCTTGTACCATACACAGACCCTCGGGCCTGATTGGAGTCGAACACATTGACGCACATTTTCTCCACTGTTGTGGGGTCACGTTATCAAGTGAATTGCAAGTCTACCGACTCTTCTGAATCGTTTACACTTGACTCTAGGTTTTGGCAGTTTATCGATTTTACAAAAAAAAAAAAAACGGGTCACTCATATATTTCCATTTTTGATAGGTAGGTCATGCTGTTTTAGGGTATCAGGTTGGTTGTAGTTTGACTGTATGACATCCTCATATTGCAGTAGGGTGTGTGGGGACAACTATGTGATATCCTGGGCAGGAGGCCTTGGTGTAGGGAGAAGGACGGTTAAGAAATATCATGCGTTTCTCCTGTCATTCCTAGTCCCAACACTCTGTCAGGTGATCAGGTGTGCTTCATTAGTCTGGACTCGGTGTATAGAGGGTGTGCAATCAAAATATGTATTTCATCTAATAAGGAATCCCATTAAGTATGGAAAAAAGGTAAACTTTTTGGTTGATAAAATAACAGGGGGAAAATATAAGAAGTGATAAGGTTTCAACCACAAAGGTGGGGTACTATGGGTAAGGCAGTGCAACTCACCAGCGAATACACCCCAGTGATTGTGACGGGCGAGAGTGACAGAAAACTACAGAAATTACAGAAATTAGGAATTACAGAAAATACAGAACTAATGTAATACAAACCACAAAATACTGCTTCAGCAGAGTACCAATGGCAATAACAAAAAAATGAAAAAATCAAATATAACATTAAAATTGCCCAACATCTTAAAAGTCTTAATTTTAAAAGTCTTAAAATCGCACAGGAAACTACATTGTTCAAACTTATGTGACCAAATTTCCCTTACACGGTGAGAGGTACCAAGCCGGAATGAATATTTTATCCAAATGTGGACGAGGAGCAAGGAGATAATGTATAAATGTCAAATCTAAAGTAACCATAACAATGTTTACCCCACAGGAACAGGTCTACAGACAAGGAGGGAGGTCTAAAAGTCCAAAGTGTTTAGCAAACCAAAGCCATATTGTATAGTACATAATATGATGTCATGTCAACTTTGAATTGTCTTGACAAGGAGGGAAAGTAAGAGGACAAATAGAATGGTGTGTAATAACAGAATATCAAGGAGGGGTGTCCAATTCACAGTGATGGGCAAGTTACTGGGAAAATGTAGTAACCTACACTACTTGTTACTCTCGAAAAAATGTAGCTTAGCTACTTGTAACAAGCTACTGCCCATCACTGCCAATTCATAACTGTAACACATTTCCCACAGGAGCGGAGAATGTTTGGATGTAGGGACAATTTTCCAAATGTGCATGTGTGGTGTGCTGATCTTATTCCGGGATGAGGTCAAAGTATTAAACTAACAGTTTCACAGTACAGTGGCTCAAGAGACCCCCAGTTGCGAGGTAAGCGACATCTACAGCCCGTATCCGAAGGTTACTAATGTGAATTACAGGGCAAGGTGGAGGACACGTTCCAGATTATATCTAGGAAAGACGAGGATGGTTTGTCAGAAATCAAGAATAATGTTAATTTTTCAGTTCTAATAACTTTTTGATCGTTGGTGATTCTGTCTGTGTCAATCAAACCCGATGCCAATGAAATAACTCACTAACAGACTAATAAAAAACCCAATTAGTGTTTGTATAGATTGATTATACATGCTATGGCTCCGCTTAAGTGAAAACTACCCAACGCAGTGCAGATGGCCAGGAAAACAACTATACACTGATTTTAACTTCATACATCCATATAGTAGTAGCACATTGGACTAAAACATTCTCTTGACAATAAGTAGGGGTTCAACCCAACTGAATGGGAATCAAAGCCCATTAGTATTGATTACATATATTCAGTTTAATATCCAGGAGGGTGAAGAATTCACTAATTTAACAATAAACATCAGCCCAACAAATCTAGTTTTGGATTGTAGAGGGCACAAGCACTGCCTTTCCTCCACAAACAGGACTATATGAGGTGTTTACTAGACAGTAAGGGCATTAAGATCAAGGAGGGAGAGTGGAAAAAATACAGGCAATAAAATGGAATAAATAGAGAGAGGATATACACTCATTTCGATAGACCAAATTGTCTCAGAATAGATATCTCGAAGGTCAGGCCACTGCAGGGAGCACCATATCTATGTTTACATTCCAAAACAACAAAAAAAAGCAACCACCAAATTATCTGCACTATTAGCAAGACAGAACAGAGAGACACACAACAGGTCCCTAATCACCCTCGCAGGCCCCGCTAGTAGATCCGTAGTGTAGGGAGACACAAGGGGGGTAGAGATTCAGGGCTATAATTTTTTGTCTGGTACACAGGGGGGAGGGGAGGGGGGTTAGAGAGTCAGGACAGGAGTTTCCTGGTACGTAATGTTAGAACATTACCAGCCCGGTAGCGTAGTACATCCACCACTGCATTTGCCCCAAGAAGAAAAGCCACCCCCCCCGCCAACACTGCATTTGCCCCAAGAAGAAAAGCCCCCCACACACACACCCAACACTACACACAAGAACACACACACCCCCCACAAAGACCCAACACTACACACAAGAACACAAACACACCCCCACATACACCCAAAGAAGACAAGGAAGCAACAGCAAGGTCGTAGAAAATAGACTGGGGGAACCACACACGCCACCACCATAAGATCAAATAAGGCTAAGGGGATTAAGTGTGATTAAAAAAGAAAAGTGAGTAAGTAGTTATTATTTATAGTAAATAATAACTAGGGGGGGGGAAACAATTTGAATATATATATTATATACACAATTTGAATATGTTTTTTGGGGAGGTTTAGCGAGTTAATTTGGGGATTAAGACAAAATTTAGGCCTTCCAATTATGGTGGCGGGTTGGATCTGAACTCAGGCTACTGACTATTGACTATCCAGTAATCAACGCCGCCCCCTCACGCTCCAAAGGACAAGGAACATGAGCGCACCACAACGTACTGCTTTAGGGATACGCCTATACGGTGTTGAGATAGTTCCATTCGGCCTTGATTATATATTAGTCCGATGTCCATAAAGACTAGGACAACCACCCCACGGGGGACACTTTCGCCCAAATTGAGGACAGGGATATATGGGACCCTTGAAATTTCCCATATTCAATTACGAATGTCTGACAGTACCAGAGGCGGGGCATGGCCGAATGGTATGGATAGGGCCTGGCATCCCACATCCATAGTCTCAGGTTTTCCCCACTAAAAGAACAAGAAAGTAAAAACAAAAAAAGTGGTTTTCCCTGTATCACATGCTCCGCTGAGGTCAACTGGCAGGCAGGAGTAAAAATGAATCATGATGTTCTATGTACACATAACTGTATAGCAAAATATACACAATCGTACCGGACGGTATGATTCTTATGGGTCAAATAACCCACAGGGCCACCTCCCCCAGGGGATGAGCCAATGTACAGACTTAAATGTTACTGCTGATGTTAATCATTATATCACTGAACTGATTGGAATGATCTAGGAGTGCCTATGTAACCTAAATATATAGCACAGTGAGATGAGTGGTGCGAATAGACTCCGCCCACAATGACTGTGGAGAAAAAAAAAAAAAAAAAGAGACATGTAATGACAATCATGATGTAATCAACGTTTAATTTAACTATTTTAATATACTGATTCCATTGTTGTTATTTTCCGGTAAATCCACGTTTAATTTAACTATTTTAATATACTGATTCCATTGTTGTTATTTTCCGGTAAATCCACGTTTAATTTAACTGTTTTAATGTACCGATTCCATTGTCGTTATTTTCTCATAATCAACTTTGGTTAACTGTGCCATAGCGGCCTACTGATTCTACTATTGTTATCAATTATAATCAATGATTAGCTTAACTGAGAGAGTACTGATAGTATCGTTGTTACTCCCCAGTGTAGTTCTTTATTAGATCCTTATCATTAGTTCTTTATTATCATTATTTTTATTTTCTATTTTTTGATTGACTAAAATACATACAAACCATTGTGAACTCCAGGTTTGGAGATGAGTCATTACTAAATCAATTGATAGATTAAAAGTAAAAAGATAAAATTGTAACTTCACTTTAGTATAGGGAGACTTACTACCCTTACAATCCATGTGTATGTAAGTCTAGATGATTTGTACAATCATTAGTCAGAGTAATGTCAAATAGCTTGAATCCCGGTGATTGGGAAAAAAGAGTGTATTATGAGGCTGTTCCCACCTGGAATACCTGTTACCTGGTCCACTGGCATGGTCAACATTGTCATGGTCCAGTGGCAGACATTCCAGTGTCCTCCCCATCCCCACGCTAATTACCTTAGGTCTGAATCAACCAGCTTACCACCTCAAGGGGCGCCCTAACCTGGCACGACGGACGCGGTCGGATTTTTTACCTGCTGATAGTGTAGTGGTCATTGCATGTGAATTTATGACCAAGGAGGGGTGATGGGATAAAAAATAGACCTTCACCATAAACACCCATACTTTTCAGAGTGTGCGATAGGCCGGCAGGCCGCTTCAAGGTCACAGCCCTCTGAATATTATGCCTGACAAAATAGATAACAGGCAGAGATCTCTCCAGCAACCGACACGCACGCTTGCTGTTCCTTCTGGGGCGCCCCGACACCTGATGTGGAACGAATCTCATTCGTGAAATAACAGGCCAGTACTATTCTGATTTTATGTGTTCAAATGTTGTTCCTATCTGTGAGTCAAGTAATAAACAATGCCAGAATTTGCTAAATTGGACAACTGCCTACAGTCTCATTGAGTGCTGGTTTTACTGTATACTTCAGGTTCTAGTCTGGTACTACTACTCTCTGGGTATACCCCACCGGCCTTTAGGTTGTTGAGCACCCAGACGGTCTGGGAACGACGCATTAATACCTGAAATTAAAGAATTCTTTTGATTTTGTCCACAATTCCAGGCTGTATTTTGCCAACAAAACAGTGTAGACTTCTTAATTAAGTGGTGCTAATTCAGATGATGAATATTGTAACTCTTGAGAGTGCGAAAATGAAACCAAATGGACCCGCAAGGGTCCATTTGGTTTCATTTTTACATTCTCAAGAGTTACATCTGGTTACCCAACTTTCCATCATTTAGCCTGGGGACCACCTGGAACCTTCTTAAGGACCACTGGTGGTCCCCGGACCACTGGTGGTCCCCAGACCACCTGTTGAAAACCCCTGCCTTTAGCATTAATCATTTCAAATGGGAAAGGTAAAGAAAACATACTCAACTGCAGCCCTTAAAATTGATAATTATCAGTCAGTTCACCTGTCAGGTGTGGAGTGGAGGTAGGCTACAAGTGTGAATCACTCCGATCAATATACAGTGCATGCATATCAGCTATTTCACCTCTGGTGTGGAGGTACAACTGTGAATCAATCCGATCCATAGACATGTCTTTAATCATATTGTGCTACAGTGTCACTCCTGCTTCAGTAAAACATATAACCTTAAAGAGGCTTAACTTTAATAAGTTGAATGAATCCTTTCACAAGTTTACTTTCTGTGTCATTCTCCTCCCAACCAGCTTGGAGCACTTCCAGAGCAGTAATCTCATCCGAATGACTTCTGCTTTCTTTGCAATGTTCATATTTCAGCTGTCTGAACAATTTGGTGCCTATGCCTATTCCAACCGATTACCAGCGATTAAAGACCTATGATCTGCCTTTTCCATTGCATCAATGTAAGCACTATTTGGAGCTTGATTCTTCATTTCTCTCCCTAAATCTTTACGCTCTTGACCCCAAATGCATCTGGCTCTGACTTTGTCCTTAGCGTGAAATATGTTGCCAGTGTAGTCTACATTAAATATGCCATCTTCAAGTGAAAGGAGACGTATTTTCAACGTCATCTCACATGAAGGATACCGGCAGGAGCCATTGATTTTGAGATATGGTACATTTGTTTTGTTAACAGCAGCAGTAGAAAAGTAGTGATTAACAAAACATATAATGCAGTATGGATTTGATTCCTTGATTTTTGAGGCAAGTAACGCTTGCCATTCATAGCCCTTAAAGTAGCCACTTCCTTTTTTTTCTTGCTTTCCTCTAGCTTTGTTACAATAAAAAATGTCCCATTCAGAAGCCGTCAAAGTAAAGCTAGATGGTTCAATGGTACAGTATTCAAAGGGCTTTAAAGTTGCGCCAGCCCCCATCACACTTTGAACAATACTATCATCTAGATTATGCTCATTTACTGTGCCCTCTTGAACTGCATAAGAGTGATCCACAAACAAACAATTCTGTTCAACTGACTGTCCAATGTCCACAAAGGTGCGTTCAGCTACAGGGCTACAGGTCACCTGGCCTACAGGGGACGGGGGGGAGATACCTATGTCAGTTACCTCTGACACAACCAACTTTGCCTCCTGTCTAGTGTGCACAACATCTGGCTTAGGCACTGTGTATAAACCCCCTTGTTTCAATGTCTAATGCTTGCAAGTAGTTGATAAACATGCATAACTAAGGGTGTCAAAGTCTTGATTTGGTGAAACGCCCAGACAGGTCATATGATACCAACCTCCGCAGACATCACATGCAAGCATAGCTTTATGTGGGTCGTTTGGTGTTTTGCAAATGCAATACACAGCCTTTTTGCTGGGCCTAACCCACTCATCACCGATCTTGACATTGCAACAAAGGCATTCCATCACTTTAATAATTAAACGATTGATTGTTGGTCGTTGTCACTTCATGACACCTGGTCATGGCTGGGGGTTGACGGATGGGCTATTACCTATTGATTGAATTATTTAGTAGTAGTAGTAGTCCTACCACCGCAAATTACCACTCTGCTTATAGTACAGTAATGTTACTTTACTTTTTATTTTTAAAAATACTATCAGGCCTACTATTACGGATCAACACTGTCCCACACATATGCATTCACACTTGTGTGTGCATGCAGGCACCCACCCACACCCACACCCACACCCACACACACACACACACACGCCATGACTCTCCATCATTTAGCTGGGGACAACCTGGAATCCAATCAAGGACCACTTGTGGTTCACAGACTAGGCTACAATGCTTGTTATAAAGTTACTTATGTTACCTGTAAATATGTATGTATATTTTGTTTTCTCCATTTATTGTATTTATTTACTGTATTGGTACTTTATTAGTATGGTGTGACACTTCCCAGAGTTAAAGATGTAGAATGAGCTATTTCCTATTTGGTTCTATTTGGTTACCAACTATCCATCAGTTAGCTGGGAATTTGCAAAACAATTATGATGTGGTCTACTCTAAAGGGAAGTTTCACTTTTTCCACTTTTAGTCATTTTATGCTCTACCCAGTCTGGGCAGGGGCAGCTAACAGGATAAAACGACCAAAAGGTTTTTTGAAAGTGAAATATCCATTTAATTACTACTACTGCTTTTAGTAGGCTGCGTAAGAATACTTGGATTTGGCGTTTATTAACAATAAGCATGGCATGCCAAATAATTGCCCCTCATATACAGTAAGTATGATTACCTATTATGATCTTCAGACTTCAAAGAATTACACCCTCACCCAAATCCGCTCCTATCGGCGTGGAGGAGCGTGGCACTCTGAACACTGGGAGTGTTCTAGCTCTGGTCTAGCTCTGTAGAGCTCCCCTGCTTCTGATTCTGACTTGCATCCAATGCAAGTCATACTCAGAAGCAGTGGAGCTCTGCACCAGAGCTAGCCCACCCCTGTAGGCTAATAGGGGGATGTGCTCCCTGTGTGCATCTGTGTATTTACCAAACTTACACCAACCCAGAAAAGTACCCCAGGCCCAGGGAGCTCAGATAAAAATGCGTTTTATTAATCAACGCGGTACACTGCAATCCTAATTCCAATTTAGGCTACTCTGGTACTTATTTCTAATGCAAACATCGTAATATTTAAGTATTTAGTATTTACCACTTCCTCTGGGTAAAGCCACGCCGGACAGCGCCTCCAGCACAGAGCTCTTCCCGGAGCTTTGGTCTCCAATCACGGCGATGGCTGGAAGCGCCAGGTCCTTTTCCACACCCAGGGAGCGAAGAGAGTCAATGAGGTCGATGCATGGACGCACCTTCTCCTCAAAATGTTCGTTTAGGATATTCATGGCTTACAGTTTATTGCTTTAGAGCTATTAAATACACAAACAAATGGATTGTCACTGTCAGCCACAGGTGCACGACAGCAATGCACAGACAGGCAGTCGGACTGGTACTTATAAGCTACCATCCAGTAAGAACCATCCCCAATAGCATCATGCATCCCTTACCGCTGCAGGCAAAGTTTCACTTTCGTTTCTCTGGATGAAAGTAATATTGATTTCATTGTCGGCATCGGAACTGAAGAAGAGAAACCTAAACCAAATGCCTGCCAGTAAATGTCACTCACAGACAAATTTTGAGCGAAGAAATAACAGCGGTTTTCAACCTTTTTGATACCAGGGTCCAATATTTATTTTTATTATTATTTATTATTAATAGTTACAGATCTATAAGGATCCATTTGGTTATCAACTGTTCACTATTTAGCCCGGGACCACCTGGAATCCTTTCAGGGACCACTGGTTGAAAACCTGTTATGGACAACTACAACAGACAAAAAAATGATCAGGCTCGGAGTAACACGGTGGGCTACCCTTATTTCCTGAGTCTGACATGTATAAAAATAAAAAATAATAATGTAGTTTATAGTCAGATGCTGACATCCAGAAAGATGACATGCAAGTAGCCGAATGAACCCAGTCAATAACAATGCAAATGTGCATTCACATTGTAGGCATACGTTGAGATGGTCTACCAGATAAACTACACTATGTTGTCCTACAATCGAGAAAGTAGGCCTAGGTTGCAGTCTGGTTGTCATGACAAGCAGCTGGATGTTGGCGGCGGTGCTATTAGATTGAGAAGCGATGCCCCCTGGCGGTGCATTCTAGCTACTGCAATAATTCACCCTTCAACCATCCTAATGTCATAGGGCCAGTGTGTAAAAGTTAGATAGGAATTAAGTAGATAACATACAGTATATGATTGTTTATGAAACATTTGAAGTCAGTCCATGTCTATAGCCACTGGAGACAGTTGTTACAGAAGACAACATGAGAATGAAGAGGACACAACAGCAAAGGATGCACGCATCAATAAGAAATTGCATTATGTGACTCCTGGTTCTTTTGACAATCAACTTTGTGAACACTCACTTCCATCCAACCACTTGCATACTTAGCACAGCCTATATACATTAAATGGCAAAAAATAGCTGGAAACTCACAAGCTGTCGACAAGGTATACAGCAACATTAAAAAAATGAATATCATGGAAAAGACAATAACATTCAATACCTGAACTTTCATTAATTACAGATTCAGTGCTCACATTGTCAATAATGTCAAGTATGTATTTGTTTATTTTTACTCAATTGTGGCTTCCCACTCATAAAACCCACCAAATCATAAGAAAAAAAAAATAGAATATTTTATGAGACCACAAAAATGTTTTAAACAAGAAATGTTTACTATCTGAAAGGTATATTGATGTATGCAGTTTGGTTTGGTTTGGTTTAACTTTATTGTCCTGAAGGAGATTTGTTTTGGGCATACAAGTACCACTGCATAAAAAAAACAAACATGACATACAGTACACCATTGACAATACAACAATACAATCAACAGTAGACAGCATAGGATACCAGCTCGCAGAAGAACAAAAACAAGATTGCACTGTCATTTGGCAGACGAGTATTTCATTCCATTATGACACGCAAAACTAGGATCCAAAGGGAACCTAGCCCTCTGGGGGGGGGGGGGTGTTTGTTTAGCTGAATTACCAATGTGGGGATAAAGGACTGCTTGTAGCGGTTGCTTTTACACTTTTTAGCTCTAAAGCGTTTCCTAGAGGGAAGCAACTCATATTCAGCATAAAGGATATGCGAGGGATCCCTGAGGATGCTCCTAGTGAGGGCAGTGGACTGCAGAGGAGGGTATGTTTTCTGCCCCATGACCTTCATGGCCACCTTAACCATGTTGACTTTATTTTTAAGCTGAACAGATAGTGAGCCATACCAAGCCGCCATGCTGTACTTAATTAAGCTGCCTAGTACAGCATTATAAAAAGTCAACATAATGTTTGTACTGACTCCGAACAATCTTAGTCTATGGAGAAAGTGGAGTCTTTGTGCTAGTTTACTACACAAGTGATCGACCTGAATGTTCAGCTGGTTATCAAGTTGAACTCCAAGATACTTATAAGAACTGACCTGTTCAATGCTGCACCCTGCGATGACTACAGGGTCGTGGGCTCTGTTGGTCGTGAGATCAAAGATCATTTCCTTTGTTTTATTACTGTTCAAGATCAAACTGTTTTCCATGCACCTACAGTAGTGTTCGAAATAATAGCAGTCTGTTCAAAAAACTGAATAAAGCCCAAAATCCTTATAGTGGTTTTATTTCTGTGCATTGGGAACACTGCACATCATATTTTAAATCAAAACATGAAGAAAAAAGCAGAAATTATTTAATTACTTTACAGAAAATGAAGAAAAATGAACTTTGGGCTTTTCAAAAAAATAGCAGTGTCTGCACTTTACTTTACAAACTCAAATATTTACTGTATTAACTGAAAAATATCTAGGATTCAGCATTCCTGTGAATCACTAAACTAATATTTTGTTGTATAGCCACTGTTTTTGAGAACCACTTCACATCTGTGTTGCATTGAGTCGACCAACTTCTGGCATCTGTGAACAGGTATTCCAGATTTGACAACGTTCCATAATTCCTCTGCATTTCTTGGTTTTGCCTCAGAAACAGCATTTTTAATGTCACCCCACAAGTTTTCTATCAGATTAAGGTCCGGGAATTGGGCTGGCCACTCCATGACTTTAATTTTGTTGGTCTGGAACCAAGAAGCTGCTCGCTTATTGGTGTGTTTGGGGTCGTTGTCTTGCTTAAACACCCATTTCAAGGGCATTTCCTCTTCAGCATAAGGCATCATGACCTCTTCAAGTATTTTGATGTATCCAAACTCATCCATGATCCCTGGTATGCGATAAATAGGCCCGGCACCATAGTAAGAGTATCAGGATGCTTGCACCACAATGCTTTACTATGGGGATGTTTCGCTTACTATGGTGCCGGGCCTATATATCGCATACCAGGGATCATGGATCAGTTTGGATACATCAAAATACTTGAAGAGGTCATGTTGCCTTATGCTGAAGAGGAAATGCCCTTGAAATGGGTGTTTGAACAAGACAACGACCCCAAACACACCATGAAGCGAGCAGCTTCTTGGTTCCAGACCAACAAAATTAAAGTCATGGAGTGGCCAGCCCAATCCCCGGACCTTAATCTGATAGAAAACTTGTGGGGTGACATTAAAAATGCTGTTTCTGAGGCAAAACCAAGAAATGCAGAGGAATTATGGAACGTTGTCAATTCTGGAATACCTGTTCACGGATGCCAGAAGTTGGTCGACTCCATGCAACACAGATGTGAAGCGGTTCTCAAAAACAGTGGCTATACAACTAAATATTAGTTTAGTGATTCACAGGAATGCTGAATCCTGGATATTTTTCAGTTAATACAGTAAATATTTGAGTTTGTAAAGTAAAGTGCAGACACTGCTATTTTTTTGAAAAGCCCAAAGTTCATTTTTCTTCATTTTCTGTAAAGTAATTAAATAATTTCTGCTTTTTTTCTTCATGTTTTGATTTAAAATATGATGTGCAGTGTTCCCAATGCATGGAAATAAAACCACTATAAGGATTTTGGGCTTTATTCAGTTTTTTGAACAGACTGCTATTATTTCGAACACTACTGTATCTCCAAAGGAGGAAACCTCCTGGAAATACACAGAGGGATCGTCGCCCACACGTAATAGACTCAAGACTACTGTATCATCTGAGAACTTTAAGATATGATTTTTAGGGTGGTTGCTTCTAAAATCATTAGTGTAAACAGTAAAGACTCTAGAGTAGGGGGGAGCACATGCCCCCCTGTGGCACCCCCATACTTGGTACAAGAAAGAGAACCATTTACCATGACCTGCTGTGGCCTTCCAGTCAAGAGTGAGTGTAACCATTTGATCATATAAGGGTTTATATTCAGTTGTACCTGCATACTGACAGGGATTTAAGTGTGGAACTAGCTGCTCTTTCAGGAGTTAATACTTTGTCTGGGTTACATTTCATGAATTTTGCGTGGCATGGAGGTGATCAACCTGTGGCACTGTTGGTCTTATGGAAGCGCTGTTTTGCTTAGATAGATACCGGATGTAAATTAATTTGCATTGTTAGGTCTTATGTCTCACACCTTCCTGTTGGTTAAAGTCAGCACAGTTGACTGATCAGTTAAGCACAGTAATACCATGCTCAGTACAGCAGCTACTAGTAGTGTTGGCTCTGTGGGCAGGTGCCAAATGGAGCTGGAAAGGAAAATTTGCATCTCCATGGAGCTTGTCAACATATACTGAACAAGGAATTCTAAAAAGATGACTACAAACAAAACATGAGCCTTGGTTGAAAAAAAAAAGAAGAAAAATGCTTTATTGACTACTTCCTAAAGTTTTAAACATGTTAAAACTCACTCATGTAATGTCTTCCTAAGTAACAACTATATTTTGCTAAAAAAAAAACCAACACATTCAAATACGAAGTATCAATGCTATTCTGTTACCAACACAACCAGTGTTGGTCAATATTACTTAGGAAAGTAACTTCTTTACTTTACTCGTTACCCCTTAGACAAAGTAATATCATTACTTTACTTATTACTGGAATCGAAGAGTAATATATTACATATTACATTATTACTTTCCTGAAAACAAAGCCAACAAAATCCGACATTGTAAATGTCTTTCTTAGATGAAAAAATAAAAATAAAAGGAGCAGAGAGAAGCAATGAGAACATTTTAACCTTGAATCACAAAACAGACCTGCAAATAACACTTGCACAATTCACAATTGTTTTTAAAGACAGTTGAGGTCTTGTATTTAAAAATAAAATACAAAATAAAGCAGCAAGCAATTTGTAGTGTACATAACTGTGCGCAGGATGCAGTGTGTGGACTGGATCTAGAATCTAGTGCACATCTCTGTTGTTACAGTACCTGTCGATAGCTTGTAAATCTGTTCTATTTTTGCATGCAACAACAAGCTCATTTTAAACAAGTAACTTGGCGTTACTTGCAAAGTAATGCGTTACTTATTACCCATTTTTGCAGAGTAATCTCGTTACTTTACTTTTTGGAGCAAAAGTAATAATATTACAGTAATATGTAATCTAAAATTAGTTACTGCCCAACACTGAACACAACACACTTTAACCACGCGACCCTGAAAATGAATCAGAGGTTGGATATTGGTCAACGCAATGAGCAGAAAGTAAAATATAAGCCCTGTAAATACAACTCATCAAGCAGGGCACCGCAGGGAGTTGAACCCCGTTCCGGTAAACCAGAAGTACCACAACCAGTGCCATATGCCTCGGGTTTTTGTTGTGATTTACAGGTCTTATTTGATTTTAACTTCCACTTCAACGATTTACGGCTTGATGTTCCACCATATATTGCTCCATTTTAGTATTGCATATATTTTCTACTTCCTTTTTAGTATTGCAAACTATTGTTTGTGTAAACTGCATTAGTTATATTCCAGAGAAGCACTTTGAAACCTTGTTTTGGAATGAAATAAAATATTTATTACCATCCATTATTATTATTATTGTTTGTGTGCATTGCATTAGTTTTGCTGTGATGAAGCACTTTGAAACATTGTTTTGGAACTATTACCAAGTATTAACAGTGCTGGACCCGTCCGTTTGGTTCCATGCATTACACTCTCAGAGCACTGCAGGCAGCTGGACAGGCATCAAGACAAGCCGATGTCCTGCAGATCCATCCCCATGTTTCCCCTGGGGAGCCCAGCAAGCCAAGCAGGCAGGCCGCAGGCAGGCAGAGCCAGTACACACACTTAGGCCTTACCCTGCCTACCTAAGTAGGCAGGGTGAGACAGGCACACAGGCAGCCATGCATGGTGCAAGCATCCAGGCTGCAGCCAGCCACGACGCAAGAAGAATGAATTGAGACAGGCAGGCAGGCCAGGTTCAGACAGGCAGAAACAGGTTCGCAGATTGGCGGACCGAGGCCAGGCAATACAGGACCAAGAAGGTGAGCGAGCAAGGCAGTGGTTCCAAGCGGCCAGGCAATGCCACGGAATGTGTGGCTTCTCTGACGGCGAGGCTGCACGGGGGAAAGACTGCAACTCCCCTTGCAAGGTCAGTACCTAGGCCCTGCTGCACGGGGGCTGGTCGGCACTTGCCGCTTGCCTGGTCTGGATGCCTGGCTGGCAAGCTGGATGACTCGTTTCAAGGGCTTGCAGGGCTGGCTGGGCTGGATGGATGCTGGCAGGCTACCTGTGGGCCCCCTTACGGGCATGTATGCCCAGGAAGTCTCTTAACGGCATGGCGGGGCAGGACCAGGGGCAAGCAGTCAGACAGTGTCACGCAATGTGGCTTCTCTGACAGGCAAGGAATCCCTGGCTGCGAATGGCTGTATGCCGCGGGTGTCCCTGCCTCGCATGGCGTGCAAGCCAGGCCGAGAAGGCAGAGAAGCCACATTGCGTGACAAGTGTCACGCAATGTGGCTTCTCTGACAAGCAAGGCCTGACCGCAATGGCTGTATGCGGCAGGGTATCCCTAACTTTGAATTGCACGGCGTGCAGGCCAGGACAGGCAGCAGACAGTGTCACGCAATGTGGCTTCTCTGACAAGCAAGGCACTGGCGGCAATGGCCGAATGCAAGGGCCGGCTGTGGAGCCTGGCTGTCTGCCTTAGGCCTGCTTGGTTGGCTTGCTGGGCTTCCACTGGGGAAGCTTGGGGAAGGATACTCCAGGGGAATCGGCTTGAGTTTAGCCTTCCAACGGCGTCTACCGTGATCTCCGTTCTGAGAGAAAAGAGACAGAAAAAGAAAAGACGCACACAAATTTATAACCACTTAAACACTCGTCTTAATAAAACAATTCTGCACAGGAATCCTGTATTTCAGGGGTTTTCAACCTGTTTTTTATCAAAGGGCCCACCATTTATTCAGCATTTCTAGCCACGGACCACAATTTGAGGACATTTTAGCCCCACAAACCCCAAAACTAAACATTTATTTTGCTTTTGTCCACCTTCTAGTTGTGTAGACTTGGGCTAATTCAGATGAATATTTTAACTCTTGAGAGCGTAAAAATGAAACCAAATGGACCCGCAAGGGTCCATTTGGTGTCATTTTTTACGCTCTCAAAGAGTTACATCTGGTTAACCAACTTAGCTGTTGAAAACCCCTGCTTTAATTGATTCTGGGGTTTTATTCCCTGATGGTACAGTTGGGGGTGAATAGACAGCACCTTGGTCCTGTTCTTTCACTCCTTACATGGACTGCCCAGCAGGGGGAGACAGTGTTACTCTTTTATTTGAGAGCACAACATTCTGACCAGTGATGAGATGAAGACTGTCAAATGGTGGGGAGACATGGCCAAAACATTCCCACATGAAACTGAGTAGACCGTAAAATGACCAAGGGTTTTCTTGAAAGTGAAATACCCCTTTAACATTGCTCTAGAGTGTTTGTGCAGTAATGGTGTTAAATAGTCTATATTGTGACAGGAATCATTACTATAGAGCAGTGGTTTTCAACCTTTTTCATACAGGGCCCACTATCTATTCAGCATTTTAGCCACGGACCACCTTTGGTGTTAATCTCTTGGATCCCAAAAGCAAGGATTTTCACGTTTGTGTCTACAATTTTGGAGGGATAAACTGGCAAAATGTTGGTCAAAATAACAATCATTCTACATTTTCTAATTGAGTAGATTTTTGAAAATTAATGAAACCAACAGTCTGAAGAGTTACAAATCTATGGGTCCATTTGGTTACCAAATGTCCATCATTTAGCTAATATCTAAACACTGAATGGAGCAACTTATAAACTGGGGTGTTCACATCAGACACAGAGTAGACCATACAATGACCCAAAGTTTTTTGGTTTTTTTTTGGAATGTGAAATATCTCTTTAAATTAGTTGGGTTGTATCTGACTGATCCATGACCAGGGAGCAAAGGTCAGTTTCTCAATGGATTTGTCTATAAGGGTTAAAAACAAAAAAACAAATTGAGCCTCCATGTACCTTCGCAAACCCATATGGCCTCTATCAAATAACATCGTAAGACACAATAAGAGTGTGGGCTAAAACTGGCCAATTTTAGCAGAGTGCATATGGCAATTTTAGTCCAAGGAGTGTCTTTTGGGCAAGACTAATGCTTGGAATGGATTCAGCATGAGTTCCACCCATTTAACTTCTTTTTTTTCTGAGTGTACAAATGCAACCAAATGAACCCTGACTGGTTCATTTGGTTCCATTTGCACGCTCTCAGAAAAAAGAAGCATCTAAAGAAATCCATTAACATGGTGAAAATACATCTTGATGATGTCATCAAGATGTTTCACCATGTTAGTGGTTTTCTTCAGACCTCCATTTCTTGGGAACACAGAATGGGGGAACTTTTTTATCATGTCCACCCAGCACCTCTAGGGTATACTAATGACATATTAGAATGTTGAAAATGGGTGGAGTTCCCCTTTAAACATGTCACATGCTACATAAAGGGGAATGAATTAATTATAGGTAGTTTTGCCTTATTTGATGGAGGCCGTATGGATTTGGGTCTCATTAATTTCCTTGCTTTTTGAGATTTACATGGAGGCTTAATTTTTTTTAATGATCCCTGGCTAATATGACATGGCCATAAATGCCATAAAACATTAAACTTGCACTCTAACAAAAAATAAAATAAAAGCACCCTAAACGTTTTATTTCTTTCATAAATAGAGAATTTTTCACTTGCTAAGGACTGCTCCTGCAATTTGATGATGTCAGAAGACCATGTGTGGTTCAACCCTACGGAATCATGGAATGTACATGCTAATACAATATCAAATATTATTTCTGTTAAGTCTGTATTAACTGACTAGAATGTTTTTCATTAGCATATCCATTCCACAATTCCTACATTTCCAGAGTCTAGGACACGCCATGGGCATATGACATCATCAACTTGCGACAACAGCAGTCCCTATTGAATGAACAATACGCCATTTATGAAAATAAAATATTTACAGTGTTTATATTTTGTAATTTTAGTTACAGTGGCCAAGTACAATGCTTTCAGGCATATTTGTCTCATTAGCCAAGGATCCTTCCAGGGCCGGATCTAGAGGGGGCAGGGGTGGGCAGAGCCCACCCAAATGTGCATCCTGCCCACCCAATAAAAGGTAACATCAGTGATTTTCAGGAGTGGTCCAGGGACCACCAGTGGTTGAGAGAGCATTTAGCCACGGACCACCATTTGATGTTGAGTTTTGTCTCTCGGACCCAAAAGGATTTTCAAGTTTTTGTCTACAATTTAGGAGAGATAAACTGGCAAAAGGTTGGTCAAAATAACAATTACATTTCTAATAATACATCTTCTAATTGTGTAGATTTTTGAAAGTAAGCAATTCAGATGTTTAAATATAATTTAACTCTTGAGCGTAAAATGAAACCAAATGGATTGGGGGTCCATTTGGTTTCATTTTACGATCTCAAGAGTTACAGATCTATAAAGGTCCATTTGGCTAGCAACTGTCCATCATTTAGCTGGGGACCACTTGGAATCCTCTCAGGGACCACTGGTGGTCCTCGGACCACTGGTTGAAAACCATGGGGTTTAACAGGTGAGAAGATTCCAGGTGGTCCCCAGCTAAATGGACATTTGGTAACCAAATGGACCCTTAGATTTGTAACTCTTCATTTTACTCTCTCAAGAGTCAAATTATATTTTAACATCTGAATTGATTAATTTTCAAGAATCTACTCAATTAGAAAATGTAGAATTATTGTTATTTTGACCAACATTTTGCCAGTTTATCCCTCCCAAATTGTAGACACAAACGTGAAAATCCTTGCTTTTGGGTCCGAGAGATTAACACCAAAGGTGGTCCGTGGCTAAAATGGTGAATAAATAGTGGGCCCTATATGAAAAAGGTTGAAAACCACTGCTCTATAGTAATGATTCCTGTCACAATATAGACTATTTAACACCGTTACTGCACAAACACTCTAGAGCAATGTTAAAGGGGTATTTCACTTTCAAGAAAACCTTTGGTCATTTTACGGTCTACTCAGACTCATGTGAACATCCCAGACAGTTTGCAAGTTACTCCATTCAGTATTTAGATATTTGATGTTCATTTTAGCATATCCGCCTCTTTCCTATACAAACCCACTGTAACTTAAAGCTCCATTTTAACCATGAGAGATTATTCGAATACAACACATCTTTTTTTTCTGGTGACTGATATTTTCCTCCTAATACGTGAAAGGGCAGTGGAATTTCATGTACAGTTTTCATTTATTTTTAAAATATTGTTTTGGAAAATGTAGCCACCTCCATATGTTTTTGTTTTCATTTGTGTGGGTGTGCCCACACAAATGAAAACAAAGATAAATGAAAACTGTAAATGAATTCCATGGCCCTCAGGTATTATGAGAACAATATCTGTCACCAGAAAAAGATGGGTTGTTTTCGAATAATCTGTCATGGTTAAAATGGAGTTTTAAGTTACAGTGGGTTTGTATAGTAAGGAGGCGGATACGCTAAGATGAACATCAAATTCCTAGATACTGAAAGGAGTAACTTATAAACGGTCTGGGGTGTCCACATGGGACTGAGTAGACCATAAAATGACCAAAGTTTTTTTTAAATTGGAATACCCCTTTAATCTCATGGTGTGAAATAAATATTTACACACCTGGTCCAAGTTGCAGGCAGGCAGTCAGGCACACAGTCAGGCATGGAGGGCAGGCAAAGCTGGCTGCGGCACACATGGCATCTCCGTCCTAAGAAAGGAAAGACCGTAAAAGAAAGACATGCACACAATTAGAAAACAACTAAAACCCTCTATATTTCATAAAACAATTTTGCAGAGCAATCCTGTATTGGATTCTGTTTTATTCCCCACCCCACAGTACACTTAGGGGTGAAGAACCAGCACCTTTGCTCCAATTTTGTTCATTATCTTCACTCCTAGCCGCAATTTGCAAATCCAGATCCAAATCTGGTGACTGATATTATCCTTCTAATAACATACATGAAGGGGCGTGTAATTGTATTTACTGTTTACATTCATTTTTAAAATATTGCTTTAGAAAATATAGAAGCCTTAAGGGCAGACTGGTTGTAACTTATGGCCAAATGTTACATGCTGGCATTCAGACATCCCCCCCATTCAGACACACCCCCCATTCAAACATTCTCATTGTCAGCATGTTAGCATGTACCAATGCTAATGCTAGCATGTCAGCATTAGCATGTTAGCATGTACCTACAGTGGCGTGTTAGCATATTAATATTATCATTCTATCATTAGCATGTTAGCATTAGCATGCTAGCATGTACCAATGCTAATGCTAGCATTGGCATGCTAGCATGTACCAATGCTAATGCTAGCATTGGCATGCTCGCATGTACCAATGCTAATGCTAGCATTGGCATGTTCGCATGTACCAATGCTAATGCTAGCATTGGCATGTTCGCATGTACCAATGCTAATGCTAGCATTGGCATGTTCGCATGTACCAATGCTAATGCTAGCATTGGCATGTTCGCATGTACCAATGCTAATGCTAGCATTGGCATGTTCGCATGTACCAATGCTAATGCTAGCATTGGCATGTTCGCATGTACCAATGCTAATGCTAGCATTAGCATTGGTACATGCGAACATGCCAATGCTAGCATTAGCATTGGTACATGCGAACATGCCAATGCTAGCATTAACATTGGTACATGCGAACATGCCAATGCTAGCATTAGCATTGGCATGTTCGCATGTACCAATGCTAATGCTAGCATTAACATGGTAGCATTACAAGCAGATCACAGATGAAAGGTTTCATTAGTAGGAAGTAAATGGAGGGTATTGCAACTCTAGATTATTTCCTTTATATTAAAAAATGTCATATATATATATATATATATTTTTTTTTACAGTTTTTATTCAGTAGCATGTGACATGTCTAACTAGGGGCTTTTCCAGCCGCAATGCAACTAGAGATTTCGTTTTATAATGGGATGAATCTAGAGGTACAATGCCCTCCATTTGCTCCCCGATTAAAAAAAGTAATAATCTGCTTGTATAATACGACGTTAAACTCAACACTGCAGCTATATGCAAAGGTCATTGAATTATCCTTTATCCGCAAAGCATTTGTTTGATAAAAATCCACCGTAGACATGTTATGAGCTACTTTCTGTTAATAAATTCTCTGCATTTTACTGGTGTTTGGAAGCGCTCATCATTAGTCACTGAAAGTCCAGCAGTTTTATTTACTGACAAAAACTAGCTCATAACAATACTGTGGATTTTAATTAAACAAATGCTCATTATGTAAAAAGAGGATAATTCATTCTTTCCATACAGCTGTAATGTTAGTGAGTTTAACGTTGCTTAATACAAGCAGATTGCAGATTGTTTTTTTTGTAAATTGTCAATGAAGGATAATGCAAATCTAGATTCATCCGGTTATACAAAAAATATCTAGTGCTGCAGTGTGGCTAGGGGCTTTCATGATGATTCCAAGCATTATTTTCCCTGATAAAACAACTCATTTGGCTAAAAACAGCCAGACCAGTTATCATAAATGACCGCTATGAGCACTTTCAGAACCATTGATTGTGTTCTTTGCGTTTAGTTTAGTTAACATTGCAACATATATTACTAGTAAACAAGCACAGTTGGGAGTTAGAAATGACCCGAATTAGACAAATCACATGCTAAATAAAGCGTGATAACTGCAATGTTTAAAGAAAACAAAAGCATTCATCATTATTAGACAGGATTTTTACCTTTAGACGACGCGGAGATGACCGACATCCAGGCAGCAAAACAACACTGTGAAGCGCAAACAGAGGAGCGGGCAATGCTCCTATTTAAGCCCCGCCTCTTCCTTGCTTCCTGTTTGACGCAAAACGCGTCATAAGACGTCATACCGCGTGACGTGTTGGGCTAAGCGCGCGGATTTTTCCCGCGAACTTTGAATTTGAATTTGTTTACTCCCTTCTTCCGGTATGAGTCATACCAAGTATTGCCAACTTGGCGCATTTGTCACTATATTAGCTTTTTTCCAGACCCCTCTAGCGCCAAAACAGTGTTGCCAACTTGGCGCATTTGTCGCTATATTTAGCGCTTTTTCAGACCCCCCCTAGCGCCAAAATTAGTGAAAAACTCCTGGCGGAAAATCTAGTGCTTTTTGGCTGGTGAGTTGGGGTGAAATTGATTGACAGGCGCCAGAGACAAAACCCTCATTTTCACCATTTTTCCTCCTATGACAGTGGTTTTCAACCAGTGGTCCCCAGACTAAATGATGGATAGCTGGTTAACCAGATGTAGCCTAACTCTTTGAGAGCGTAAAAATGAAACCAAATGGACCCTTATGGGTCCATTTGGTTTCATTTTCCAAAACAATATGTTAAAAATAAATGAAAACTGTAAATGAAATTCCACGGTCCTCTCACGTATTAAGAGAACAATATCAGTCACCAGAATAACGATGGTTTGTTTTAGAATAATCTGTCATGGTTAAAATGGAGTTTTAAGTTATAATGGGTTTGTATAGGAAGGACGTTCAGGCAGCTTATTGAATGTCAAACATCTAAATATTGAAAGGAGTAACTTATAAACTGTCTGGTGTGTTCATATACGACTGAGTAGACCATAAAATCACCAAAAGTCTTTTTGAAAATGGAATACCCCTTTAAGTTTCATTTTTACGCTCTCTGAGTTACATCTGGTTAACCAACTTTCCATCATTTAGCCTGGAACCATCTCTTTTCCCTTTTTACCTCCACTATGAGTTTATCTCTATGGTTTGTTGTTTCTGACTTTAATGAAGTAGACTAATTATTTTGAACGTACCTGAATGTCTTAATGAAATGAACAAGTTGGCCACTATAAACAAGCGTATTCTTAACTAGGGCAGTTTTTCAGATTTGATGTAGCAGTGCTTGACTTGTACTGTAACTCTCATTTCTGTAAATAATAACAACTAAAATCATTGCAATTTCACAGTTGCAAAGTGGGTTTGCCTTGATGATATTCTAACTGCAGCATGGTGAGATTGTTGCCACACGTCCCGGATTTTCCTAATTGTCCCGGATTTTCATGGTCTGTCCCGGAAAAAAATAAAAATAAATCCGGGACACTGAATGTCCCAGATTTTTATACATGGCCAAAACTTTTTTTTTACATGGCCAAAAACAAGAGACCACAACTAACCTGACTTACGTCACAGTCTCAGTTCAATATGAATTTGTACTGCCCCCAGCTAAAAAGCCAAAAACTGCCGAAAATAAGCCAAAATAATGTCTGGTCTGTTGTATTGTATAGATTTATATAGTGTTATGGATTCTAATTTGGTTAGAATTGCTAGAATTGTTTGTTTCTTATTTATTTGTTTTCTTCTTTCTTTTTACCTTTAGTGTCAACTGTAAAAAAAAAAAAAAAAAAAATGTACAAAAAATGTTTTTCTAAAGATGAGGGAAAAACTGAGATAAGAAAATTGAAAACTGGACTACTGCAGAAATAATTGGATATTAATGGTTAAGTAATTATTGATCTGATATGTAGAAGTGTAATAAAATAATGAGAGCAGTAACATTTCAGTGTAAAAGTGTGATATACTGTATTTCTGGGTTAGATGTTTAAAGAGCTGCGTTACTTCCGACCAAAAGGCTGATAATCGCTGGCCGATTGGATGGTCAAAATGTCCAGGATTTTCAGACACATGTGGCAACCCTAGTGGTGAAGTTTTATATCATACATACCTTCAGTATTTAGCCAATTGAAATATTTTGATGTTCCGCCACAGGAAATCTTTAGTTAAACAACATATATATGGCGTGGTTGGGTTAATATTCCTAATTTCAAATCAGAAAATGTAATGAGGAAAAATGTTTGTCAAAAATGTCAAAACGCTAGGGCTGGAACTAACGATCATTTTCATAATCCATTCATCGGATTACGACTCTTCTTTAACTATCGCTATTGTGTGAGAGAGAAATACAAAAACTCCAGTGATTAGTTGATTAAAGTACTAAATTAGTTGACAACTAATAGAATTATCGATTGGATTCATCGCTGCAGCCCTACAAAATGCAAACTTTACTTTCATTATAATCACAGAAAGTATCCACATTAGATTGCCTCAGGGTCTCAGCAATTGAAGCGACCAACCTCCTGGGTCAGTTTTCTGGGGAAAGCTTTGCCAGAAGATGGTTTAGTGCAGGGGGTTTCAACCTTTTTGATACCAGGGCCCACTATTTATTCAGCATTTGAGCCACAGACCACCAATTGTGGACATTTTAGCCCAAACTAAAGATTTTTAATCTTTTGCTTTTAAATATCGGTAATCTTCTAGTGTAAACCTGAACTAAGTCAGATGAATATTTTGACTCTTGTGAGCGTGAACATGAGAGAGTTAGAGAGTTAGATTGGTTAACCAACTTAACTGGGTCCCAGGACCACCTGTTGAAAACCCCTGGTTTAGTGGAGTTCAGACTGTCAAAAGCAAAATATAACCTCCGAAAAATATAACCTCCAGACAGAAACTGTGTCCCCAACCTGGGAGTTGTGAAACAGCATCATCACACGCTAGTTTTACGTTTACACATTTATTCAGGGAAACAAGATGTCATATATAAAAGAAAAGAAAAAAAAAACAGGCACAAAACAAAAAATATTTAAAAATTCATCATTTGCTCCGCAGACTCTCCCACACACTCATTCACCATTCTCCATGGGGGCATCCTGGTTGTTTTCATCACTGTCTGATTTCTCGTCATCTAGAACAGAGAACACAAAACAATTAATAGCAAGGCATATATCAGGTAATTCCACCCCTCCATCAGCACATTTTGTCAATCATCAAAACAACCATTTCTGGCATGTTAAACAAGCATTACTTTAACCCAAAAAAGCAGAACTCCCACTTCCCTATTTCTTGGTTACAGAAACTTAAAAGGTAATTATAAGCTACCATCCAGTAAGAATCATCTCTAATAGTATAGATTATGTTAAATTTCACTTTCGATTCACTGAATGAAAATAGAATATCGATTTCATTGTTAGCACAGGAACCAGAGAAGAGAAAGCTAAACCAAATGCCTTCCAGTAAATGTCAGTCACAGACAAATTTTGCGCAAAACAATAAATTATGGACAAGTACATCAGACAATAACATGGTTAGGCTCCAAGTGATGCATTAGGCTACCCTTATTTCCTCGACAGAAATCATGAACATAAATGTACAATTTATGCAGCAATACTGTGGCGCTATTCTACGCATCCAGTGTGTATAGGGCTTCAGTTAAATACACTGTCTATACTGCTCACTATTCCGCCCTTTTCCCTAACTGTGTATTGGATTATTTTTATTTCTACTTTGAATACAAGTGTTGTATGTCTTTAAATGTCTTAAAATTAGAGGACCCTGTTGTATTTTTAGTTTTATCATCACGTTTCTGCAAACTATCCAATTTTCACTCAAATCAACGGCACTGCTAGTTGTCATCAAGTAGGTGACCTACCAACATCAACCACTAGATGTCGTACAGACACCACCATCTGCATTTCTCAGAAAGTATAGCATTTCCAGCCCATTACAGATGTGCTAGTTATTATCTGCCTATCTGCCTGACCGAATGAATACAAGCTCACGGTCAACAGGCTGCTTACACACTTGCAATAAGCCAACCTGGCCATACTTTAGAGCAGAGTTTCTGTACCAATAAATGTACATGCAACACTACTAGGTAGACTATCGCCGATTATGACTTCATGCTGATGGAGGCACTCAAAGAGAAGACAAGAGAATTTGTGGGTGTTGTCTCTTTTGGTAAACACTGCGACAGTGTCCAATTCCACGTGATCTTGCATGGTTTTTCACTCCTGTCCCATCCCACTCCCACAGAAAAAATCCTGTCCTGTCCCAATCGGACCAGAGTTTAATATAAAATCCCATCCTGTCCCAATCCTGTAGAATGACTTGTGATCCTGCCCTGTTCCCTCTCGAAATTACTCCCACTCCTGTTTTTTGTTAGTTAATTAGTATAGTTGCTGAGAGAAGTCAAGAGTGTTGCCTCACTGAAAGATGAACTACAACAACAAGGGCAGCTGTCTTTTTGGTTGGCAGTGTGACCGGCTGATAATGATCATTATCATCTATAGATTGTTGTTATTCCCGCTCCTGCACCCTCCTGATAACTTTCATTCCTGTCCTGTCCCAATCCTGGGATCAATACAAATATTAATCCAAATCCCATGGGAATCCTGACAAAAAAGTCATCCTGTAGTTTGAATCATACGTGAATTTTCAGAAGCTCAGTAGAAGTGAGTAGCTTACACTCACAGTGACAGAACATGACAGCTCTTTACTCACTCTCCAGTGTCTGTTGTAGTTCCTGGATGGTACTGAGGAGAACATGGAACTGCTTCTTCCTCAACTCCAACTGAATAGGGAAATGAGAGAGAGAACACGTTATATTAGGGTTGTCCCGTTCACATTTTCTTTTTGCTCCCAATCAGATCCCGATTATTTGAGTTTGAGTATCCCGATATTTCCCGATCCGATCACTTTTTTTTTTTGCTCACGATACAATCCCAATCATTCCCAATATTTTTTCCTGATCAGATACATTTTGCAAATGCATTAAGAAAAAAAAGGAGCAAGAAAAAGATCTTCTATGAAGTCTACCAAATAGCAGAATGACATAACAGACTAGAATAGCACTCCTCACTCCTATGTGCACTTGGGCACTCAAAAGCAAATTCCACAGCATTTTATTTATCTGCCATAGTGTCAACCCCTTACCACCGTGTTGGATCTCTGGTTATACTGGTATAATTACTAATACTGAATGGTCTGATGATGACAAATGAGGGCCAATACTGATACTTTTCCGGTACCGATGCAGTATCGGGACATCTCTAGTTATGAACAGTCCTTGTGACCATCTTAATACTAGGCCTGCAACGATTAATCGTACTTTGATCAATCAAACAATTAGTTGTCGACTATTGTAGTAATCGATGAATCAGTTCGTCAACTAACCTCAGAAGTTTTTACCAGTTTTCCCACTTAACCAACCACAATCCATAGTTTTTCCAGTGTTAAGTGTAATAAATTCTACCCATTTTCAACAGTTTACATTAATTAATCTACCTTAGAGAAGTTGTGTGGAAATGATAAAAAAAAGTCCCCCCACCCATTCTGTTTTCTAGAAACGGAGGTCTAGGAAACAAAAATCATTAACACGGTGAAACACAACTTGTTGTAGTTGTTGAAGTTGTGTTTCACCATTCTTAAAGATTTTTCTTTTAGGACCTTTTTTCTGAGTGTACAAATGTGAACCAAATGGACCCAATTGGTACACGGAGGAAAATTTAGAAAATTGGCAGAATCCCCATTTAAGGTAATAGCTAAATAAGAGTCAAAATCAATGAATCGGTTAAATAATCAGGGATGAAAATGATTGTTAGTCGCAGCCCTACTTAACACCAACTTAACTAGCTGGAGTGGAAGGAAAACACTGTACCTTCGCATCCACGTTCTCTTTGATGTTGGAAAGCTGCTGTAGTTCTTTGTCAAGAGCCTCCAGCTGTCTGTGGGGAGAACAAAGGTATCATTTTTTGGTTTTGCGTGCACACGCGCGCACGCACGCACGCACGCACGCACACACGCACACACGCACACACACACACACACGCGCACACACACACACACACACACACACACACACACACACTTAAAGAAAGGCCCAAATCCATTTCATCAGGCAGCTATAAACTCACTTTAGTGTTTCATGCCGATCCGGGTGCTGCTGAATAACCTTGGCCAGAGCGTCATATTCTGCAGAAGAGAGTCATTTATTACACTTTAATCAACAAATGTTATTAGTGTGGGTGGTGCCACCGCTTGGTTGTGAACTGTAAAGTACTGTAGTCTTTACAGTTCTAGACAGGGCAGCAGTGGCTCAGAGGTAGAGTTACCGGATGGTAACCACAAGGTTGCCGGTTCGATCCCGGGCTCCCGCAGAGTTAGTGTCGATGTGTCCCTGGGCAATTGCTCCTGATGTGCTAGTAGGTACCTTGCATGGTTTCCACTGCCATCGGTGTATGAATGTGTGTGTGAATGGGTGAATGTGATGCACAAACTATGTAAAGTGCCTTGAATAAAGGCGCTATATAAATGCACCATTTACCATGACTGGGCGCCATCTCTTAAAAAGTGAGGATCAGTGGATTCTTTTAAAACAGTCTTTACAATCCATCTTCTTCCATAGCAAATTAATGGCATTCACACTCATAGCCTGGCTAGGAGTGCTGTTGGTAAATAAATGCCTGTCAGCAGATTGGTCTGGAATAGCTCTATAGAGCTGCGCAGTCACGCCCCTTTCATGATGCTGCCCGTGTTCCAGAAACGGAATCCTCATTCATTTTCCTCAGACTTTTCGAAAATGGTTATTAAAACCTGATGATTGTGCCACAGACAAAATCAACTTGGGTTGTGACAAATCATGACAAACACAATATTATCATATAATATCTAATTAGGAAGAAGTAGAAAACGGCAGGATACAACACAGTTTTTCATCTTAGAAATTATATGATTGTCCCAAAAGATTGTGTGTCATCATGATTTGTCACGACCCGAGTTGGCTTTGTCTGCGGTGTAATCGTCATTATATGAAACAATTTTGAGTCTATGAGAAAGTCTATGAGAAAAATGAATGGGGAATTCATTTCTGGAACAGGGGCGGTGACGTCAGCTCTATTGCACACCCATTTCCTACTCCAGAAAATTGGGGTGGCCAATTAGGACACAGTATGCAAACATATTTAAATACCGTGTCCTGATTGGCCACCCCAATTTTCTGGAGTTGGAAATGGGCGTACAATTGAGCTATTCCAGACCAACCTGCTGACAGGCATTTTTTTTTTTACTAACAGCTGATTTGGTCTGGCTTTAGCAAAGCCAATTTCACTCCTGCCATCACTCCTCATCATCTGCAATTTGTTAATGAATTGGATTGTGATGTTATTCTTTATGCTACGTTGATTATTTGAATACATAGGACCTCAATGGAAACAAGTCCTAGCCTGTACTGTTTTCTTTTCCTGTGCTGCGCTGCTGCAAAGGGCTTTTCACACAGGGAGTAATAAACCGCACCTCTCAAGTTCATTCAGGATGCTTTGTGTTTGTAAGCGCCCGATAAGGTGATAAAGAAAGTGTGCCACGCCGGTCATTATTGTGTGGCGTCCAGTGTTGTTTGTTATGCACATGCTTGTTTCGTGCACTCACATTATTTTAGACCTCAATCTGGTTAGCTTTTTAATCACTACGTACGATTATCACACAGGCAGGGCTTGACACTAACACTTGCCCGGGGCAAGTAAAAAAAAATGGTGGGGCAAGTGAAGACTGCTACCTGGTTGCCCGATCGGGCAAGTGTGCAACTTAGTGCACTATAACACAACACAAGATAAATTTGTCTTGAAGGCAGTCATTGCACTCTGCCTCTGTGTCTTTCCCTGCTTTCTAGCTGTCCACAATTCCAGGCTGGATTTGGGAAACAAAACAGGCAAATTAACATACACATCAAAATGACTAATTAAGATGATGAATTTTAACTCTTGAGTGTAAAAATGAAACCAAATGGACCTGCAAGGGTCCATTTGGTTTCATTTTTACGTTCTCAAGAGTTACATCTGGTTAACCAACTTAACTGGGGACCACCTGGAACCTAGGGGCAAGTGACCATGACCTGAGGGCAAGTAGAACCTGACTTGCACTTGCCCGATGGGCAAGTGCCTCGGAGACCTTAGTGTCAACCCCTGCACAGGCATCAGGTGAGGGGCACAGTGGAATCTCTGCCATAATGTGGGTGTTTAGCACTCCCCGTCTGTAATGCCCTTGGTACGGTAATTTTGTTAACTTATTCCGTTATCCTAATATTTGCCTTAGACACTTATTATATAGGCACTACGGGTAAACTTTTGTGTAGACAGTCGTCCACACATCACTATACAGTAGGTTGCTGTAAAGCCGCCATGCTTTCTCACCTTGCCGATTCTTTCGTATTCTCTTCGCCCTCTGAATCTCCTTCTTGCATTCCGATATCTTGTCGTGTGCAGACGTGATGTTTTCTTCTACAGCGTGTAAACAGAAGGCAGTGAGAACATTTAAAAACAAACACCAACTTCATATTCATGGACACAGGCAGCCTCAGTGATAATTACAATCCATTCCTGTACACGTTTAAATTGAGTTCTAAGCAGTGTTGTAGTGGTACTTTTAGAAGTGGGGGGACGCCTCTTAAAGGGGAATTCCACCCATTTTCATTTTTTTTTTCTGAGAGTGTACAAATGTGAACCAAATGGACCCTAGCGGGTCCATTTGGTTCCATTTGTACACTCTCAGAAAAAAAGGAAACTCATTAACCTTTTTATCATGCCCACACAACATCTCTAAGTTATATTAATGACATAGTAAAATATTGAAAATGAGTGGAATTCCCCTTTAAGAGGCGCCCGCACACATTTGCATGCGCATTTTGTGTGCATCTGCACAACACACACAGATACGCTATTAAAACAAGTATAGCATATTGAGAAAGATTGTTTACAATGCCTAATTATATCCATAAAAGTAAATGACAAGACAA
This sequence comes from Benthosema pterotum, assembly GCA_039105355.1. Lineage (NCBI taxonomy): Eukaryota > Metazoa > Chordata > Actinopteri > Myctophiformes > Myctophidae > Benthosema > Benthosema pterotum. Next base: position 13,582,724 of record CM076971.1, on the reverse strand, counting down.
AAAACATAGGCCTACTTTGCCCCCAAAATATTTTAGATGTGAGAAGTGGGGGGACGCCGCCCCCCGCGTCCCCCCTCCACTACACCCCTGGTTCTAAATGAGTGCAAGTTAACTCTACAGCCAAGCTGTTGACCCACCTATATTTGTGTAGATCTTTTCATAATTCTCCATTTCGCGAAGGTTCATGTCATAGACCATCAATGTCTTCCCCATGGAGAATTCACATTGGGCCAACGTACCAAGCATCCTCTGGTATGTTGTGAACCTGCACAAACAAAAACACATGAAAAAAAATTGCATATGTTCATACGTATACGTTGTAAGAGCACTGGAAGCAGGCCCATGCAGATTTACAGCTCCCCCCAGTCCAATATTCACGACTAAGGTTTCTAGAACAGCATCCCCTTATGTCAGAGTTTTGAGTCAAACAAATAACTATTCGCACAATCCAATAAAATCTTATGAGGAATAGCAGTTTATAGGAATGGCCCCTGATTGTGTGCTGCATACCAAATGGCACGTGTATCATAATCTTCAAGCGATGTAGCCTACTAGGGTACGTTTTAAACCACCGCTAATGAGACGTGTTTTGATAAATAGATCATATAGTCTTTCCCTTCATAAATATAAATTGTATGCCTCATTTGTAAGTGCACACAATGCCAGTGGTTAATTCAACCAACAAACCTATCATGCGTGGGCCACATTGAATCATTCTTGCCAAACAAGAAATAATTTTGGGATGGTGACTTTAAATGAGCCATACAGCTTTCAGTTTCAGGATTTTCTGAAACCACTGGTCGCTGGTCTGAAACTAATGTTATTGCACGTCACTGCATGTGCTTATAAAGTGTATGCATGACGTTTCTCTTTTGTGACAATTATGTGGAGTCAGAGTGGATAGTTACAGGAAAGCTTTTTTGTGATTTTTTTATTCATCTGTTTCTCTGTTCTGTGTAAATGTTTGGAGAGAATGTGTTTTGAAACATTGTAATCCATTTTGTCATGACACTAGAATCTAGTTTTTGGTGCTAGATTCTAGTTTTTGGTGCTAGGTTCTAGTTTTTGGTGCTAGATTCTAGTTTTTGACACTGACTAGATTCATATTTTCTGGCACTAGATTCTAGGTTTTAGTTTCTGACACTAGATTCTAGTTTCAGACTGTACGGTAGATTCCATTTTCAGACTCTAGATTCCAGTTTCAGATTCTAGATTTTTTTTTTCTTCTGGGAAAAAAATATCTATGTTCCTGTGTTAGTAATGCTCAACATATTTCATGCCAAGGACCCCCATAATTATCTATATTTGCTAGTGGAGCCCCATCTGAAAACATGCTGTTCTAGGGGATCCCCCAGAAGCAAAGATTTGAGTTGTTTACTCCAAAAGAATATTTAAAGATTTGCACATCATTTTCACAAAAACAAACAAACAAACAAAAAAAACAGACCTACTTGCTCATATTTCTCAACATCTAAAGTATACCATGGAATTTAATTGAGGTATTACCCTTCCTCCGGTGTCCCGGCGGGTGAGTTGCACCATTTGGTGAAGCTCTTCAGCAGGACGTTGATACGCCGGTCATCTCCTGCTCCATCACCGTCAATAAGAAGACGCTTTCTGATCACTTCATCTAGACGAGGAGGAGGAGTAGAACAATAAAATAAACCACCAAAGCAACCAAAGCACGGAGACCATGTTTTTGAACACACCACCGACTTATCTTACTCCAAACAAGTCAACCTAAGACTTATTTTTTTTACAATAAACAAAAAAACAATTATCTGAAGGACAGAGAGATAATAAACCCATTCTGTACAGGAACGTCTTTGGGTGTGTCAAGCATTAGCTAGAATCAGCCTTAGATATTGAAAAATAGCAGATCTACAAGCTCATATCGCGGCACTGACTGGCACGATATGAGCTTGTAGGTGTGTTATTTTTGGAAAACTGTCAAAACATACAGAGCATATCTTTGAATATTATTTTCTGTCAGAGCGTTAACTCAAATCTTTGCAGAAACACAGAAACATCACTTTTTTTTACTCATTCATAATGTCAGAAAGTACAATAGAATGTCAGAAACTAGAATCTTGTATCAGAAACTAGATTCTAGTGTCAGAAACTCGAATATAACGCCAAACTAGAATCTAGTATCAGAAACTAGAATCTAATGTCAAGACCAATGTGTTAGGTTATATCATGTTTATGCTGATTTATGTTGTACTATCAGTCACTATCAGCACTATCGGTAAAACAAATTGGCACAGCACTTTGGCTCTGTAGGGCAGTACTCGCTCTGGCCCACAGCTCCTGATTCTGCCTTGCCTTAAAGCAGGGGTGCCCACACTTCTTTGACTTACTTTCAAAATGACCGGCTCAACAAAACCTGCACATCAAAAATGTCATTATACCATTGGGGGAAATCCATGTCAAGGCCCCAAGAAAGTGGAAGCTTGGAAATAGTGGTGTTGGTGTTACTCACTGTTATACATTGCTTAAGAATAATGCACTTAAAATGAAAAATAGAGAGGGAGAATTTGGAAGGTTTTTCTTGTATATGCAACTACAGATGTTTGAGAGCAAAGTATTAGGGGTTTCTTTGAGTATAGTTTAGGGCATTGTTTTTCAACCTTTTTGATACCAGGGCCCACTATTTATTCAGCATTTGAGCCACGGACCACCATTTGATGACATTTTATCCCCACAGACCCCAAAACAAAAGATTTCTTTGTTCTTTGTTTTTTTGTCCACAATTCCAGGCTGGATTTCGAAAATTAAACATTCTCTAGTTGTGTAGTGTAGACAACTTGATAACAGATGATGCATATTTCAACTCTTGAGAGTGTAAACATGAAACCAAATGGACCCACAAGTTTCCATTTGATTTAATGTTTACACTTTCAAAGAGTTGCACCTGGTTAACAAACTATCCATCATTTAGCTGGGGACCACCTAGCCCCGTTCGTGACACTCTCATCTCGCTGGCGATGCTGACTACAGCTACGAGGAGAGAGTCACGTGTAGCTCGGTTGCTGCTGTGGATGACCGGCTGAATGGCTTGAATGGTTAGCGCTAGCCAAACCAAAACATGGTACTGCCGTCTTCTAAAATTAAATACGCGTTTTCTGTGTGCCGGCCCTCAAATGTTAAGGTCCGGCGTTGAGTTTTTTTTTGTTGCGACTCTATCGACACCATTCCCGTTTGCATTGATTATTGCTAAAGGGGTTTAATCCACCGTTTCTCGCCGGCTGCACCCGGCGGTCATCCAAAAGGTAACCGAGCTACACGTGACTCTCTCCTCGTAGCTGTAGTCAGTATTGCCAGCGAGATGAGAGTGTCATGAACGGGGCTAGGGACCACCTGGAGTGGAAGCCGAGTCCCCCAAAAGTGCATTTTATTTGAGTGTTTTGAACATGTGCAGTAAATCATTATCAGACCTACTTATTTTTATGCCCATAATGACTGGCTAGCCACAGGATTAGTAGCCATTATTATTATCATCATCATCATCATCATTAAAATAGCCAATTTAAAAGGGGAATTTCACCCTAGATTATTGTTTCTGATAGCATACAAATGTGAACATTTGATTCCATTTCTACACTCTCAGAGAAGATTTTATTATTATTATTATGTCCACACATCTGAGGTATATTAATGCCAACATGTAACATGTTGAAAATAGGTAGAATACCCCTTTAAAATAGCCAGTTCACCATTGGGTTCCCCACAGTGTTTAAGTGCCCACTACTGACTCCTACTTCTGTGAAGCTAACGATAGCCACCTAGCATGCTCATTTTAGCAGCTATTATTGTCGGTAGGCTACTGATAAACCCTTCTCTTCGTTCTGAGTTCATCGTCAACAATGTGTTTGACATTAGACTCGCTCGCCACTCCTCTCTACAGGCAGTTAAACTGTTAAACTATAATAAATCTACACAGTAATGTCTCACCGTCTGTTACAGCTCCCATGGTGTTGTCTGTCTGCAAAGCAAAGCGCAGGAAATACACTATAGAAACAACGGGAAGTTGTTGTCCTTCTTCTTCTTTGGTGTCAGTATTACTAGCTACTACAGAGCCATCTAGTAGAAGAGTTGCGACATTGAGGGGTCAGAAACTCAGCGCTCGAGCTGCTGTTCATGCAGCACAAATAGGGACAAACTGGAGTTTCACATACATTGTTTTCAATGTGGGCAGCGCGAATACGAGCTGTTTTAGGGCATAATAGGTCATGTTGCACATATTATGTGCAACATGACAACTGTTTTAAAGTAGCCTGTTGTAGAGTAACGAGTCAACGACGTAAGACACTGTAGCCCAGAGCCTTCTAGGGGAGAGTTGCGATATTCACGTTCACTCCTGTGCGTCAGGGCAATGGCGGTGCTGGAGGAGCAGCAGCGCCGATGTAGAAGCCGTTTGAGTGCACTCGGAAAACCGGAAGTCGATGAATATGAATGGGACTCTATGGATTTAATCAGGCACCAGCAAAGAAGGCACGAAAACATCATGTATTAATGGCGGTGACCTCGTAAACAAACTATCGATGCAGGCAAATTAAAGAATGCCTTCTGGAGGTTGATTTCGGATACTTTGTCACATGATTTGCAAATGATATATAATTATATTGACGTCTTGAAGGTGTTAGTGCTGATTGAAACTGGTTTCAAAGCAGGCGATATCGCGAGAATTCACTGAAAAGCAAAGATTCTCGCGATAACAGCGGGGGGTAGGAGTATGCAGAAAGTTATTTAATCAGTTATTTAATCCAGCTTTAATGACTTTATTTTAGTTGTTCTTTAATAATACTACAACATAAACATTACATAGACTCTAGCCGTGACTGAACAATACTTTAAAACAGTTGTCTTTTTGCATACGTACCTAAAATAGCTCTTATTGCGCCGTTTTCGTTGAAAACAATGTACTCCCAATGACAGTTAGGACTGGGACTGCACTCATAGACGAATCTCTGTAGTCTCGTGCACGGTGCTCTGCTCTGGTTTCTGACCCCTCAATATCGTAACTCTCCTACTAGAAGGCTCTGCTGTAGGCTAGTGTTTATGTTGTGTAGGCCTATGTATCTAAAAAAAATTCTGCCTACTTCAGGTCCAGGGATTGGCCCTATTTGATTTCTCCCATTCTCAAGAGAAGTCTATGTACATGAGCCGCCATTGGACTGTCCCCATGAAGTGAATGGAGTTGTCGTAACTCTGTCTATACTCTATGGCTCTGTATTACTATAGAGCTGCGCAGTCCAGACACCTCGTGACGTCACCCCTGTTCCAGAAGTGGATTCTCCATTCATTTCCCAATCTCATGATTCGTACAAAGACGATTACGCCGCGGACAAAGCCAACTCGGGTCGTAACAGATCGTAATGGGATAATCAAATCATTTATAGGATGAAAAACGAAACAAAAAGTGTTGTGAATGAATGAATGAATGAATGAATGAATGAATGAATGAATGAATGAATGAATGAATGAATCCTTCCCTTTTCTACTTCTTGCTAATTAGATATTGCATGATGATATTGTGTATGTTGTCATGATTTGTCACCACCCCAGTTGGCTTTGTCTGCGGCGTAATCGTGTATTTATTAATCATTTTCGAAGAATCTATGAGGAATAGATAGAGGAATGAATGAGGTTTCCGTTTCTGGAACATGGGCGACGTCATGAAAGGGGCGGGACTGCGCAGCTCACTACTGGAGTGGAGTGTGGTGATGAAAGAAATGAAAGGACAAAACAACTTAAGATCATTGTGTAAATTGATTTCATGAACATAAAGGGGGATTCCACACATTTTCAACATGATTTTTTTTCCCTTTTTGTACAAATGGAACCAAATGGACCAGTGAAGGTTAAAGTTTTTTTTTTTCTTTTTCTTTTTTTACAATGGCGTGTTATAGCATACATAGAATACAGAATACATGCCTCAAATCATCCAAATGCCAAAGTCACAGGGCGGATATAACATTTCCCAATTGGGGGGCAGGAGAAAATGGTATGGGGGCGGATTCATCATGAAGCCGCCCCCATACCATTTTTCATCAATAATACCATCAGTTGTTGAAGTTGCATGCATAAAGCTAAAGGTCTGACTTTTCTGAGTTTCAGAGTTTTCTGTTTTCAATGATGAAATGCTGTCGGTTTAGTGGTGCCACAACTGTAGTGTACCAGTAACAGTGGTAGTGTTTCAAATAATTTACTTTAATTTGAAATATCTTGGGTTGTTTTGCATGCCATCATGTTTGTTTGGTGGGACAGACTGGGCATTTAGGGGGGCATTGCCCCTTGTCAATGCCTAGATCGGCCCCTGCAAAGTTATAAGAAGAAATGGCACCTATTATAGCGCCACCAGGAGGAGGCACAAGCTGACCTGGCCTGGTGAAGGCCTGTCTGTTAGTGTGCAAGTGTAGGCCTACTGTAGATGTGGAACTCATTATGCTCATTTAGTGTAGTACATCATGTACTTGTACATCATGCCACTTTCTGTGGCAAACAAATACATAATACAGAGACATACTGTATACAAGGAGACAGATCTACAAGCTCATGGCGCGACCCATGAGCTTGTAGTGGTATTTCATCATGTACATGAGGAGGACCTATTATATGAAGATACATTGAAAAGTGGTGAAGTGGTCCTTAAGAACTGCAACTTATGTTGCCGTAGTATTTCAGTGGTTTGCAAGCTATATTTTATGTCAAAATGGTATGTATTTTGCTACAAATTATTTTTCTACAGCGACCCCCAGAAACAAATATTTGGATTAAACGTGTTTGCTTTTCACAAATAAAAAAAAAGAAAGAAAAAAAAAGGCAGATCTGCAAGCTCATATCGGATATGAGGCACTATGAAGTTGTATATCTGCATAAGCATAAAATATCACAGATGATTTCCCATTTTTATGTTAAATTTATTTTTTACAAAACAAAATGTACATTCAGCTTAAAATATGTAGTAGGCCTAAACGCTTTCATAGATAGAAACACACACAATGCATACTCGAGCACCACATTATTCTTCACTAGTGTGTCTGTGTTTTTCCCACATTTGTTGTAGTTGTAGGCTACTTGAATTGTTCTGTAATTCTCCCAGGTGATGTTGGCTTTGTTGCAGTGTGTAATTGACTCGTACTGTAACTCTCTTTTTCTGTTAATACAATTTTCTTTCATTGATTCATTCATTCATTCATTCATTGATTCAGTCAGTCAGTCAGTCAGTCAGTCAGTCAGTCAGTCAGTCAGTCAGTCAGTCAGTCAGTCAGTCAGTCAGCCAGCCAGCCAACCATTCATTCTACTGTAGTTCCAGTCAATTCATGGGTCTCATCTACAGTCCTCCACCAGGCATGGTGAGGACCTCACAGGTAAACTGATTAATGTGTGATTAAAGGTCTGACCCAGAGAGTTTTCTGTTTTAATGATGAAATGCTAGTGTTGGTTTAGTGGTGCCACAACTGTAGGCTATAACTAGTAGCAGTAGTAGTGTTTTAAATCGTTTAAATATAAGCACTTTAATTTGAAATATCGTGGGTTGTTTTGCATGCCATCGTGTTTGGTGGGGCAGTTAAGGCATTTAGGGGCCTTAACTGCCCCCCCCCCCACCCCCATGCCCATGCCTAGATCCGCCCCTGTGAGGTCCTGGTCCTGGTCCTGTGTCCTCAGCAAGGCAGAATACAGATGAGACCAGACCAGAAATATATATTGGTCGACGACGCCCTCTAGTGACTATTGCAGCGCAGTGCATGCCGGTATAAGGTTTCCGGTGTTATGGCGACCAGCAGCAGCTACGACGCTGGTCCAGTGGAGGCTGTGAGAAGTAGAAGCGGCTCCTTCAGGTACAGTATTACAGTAATAACTTCAATTTGCACTATTTTCTGTGACAAACTGCTATTAAACTTTAGCTACGCACGCATTCTGGCGCGAATATTGTTCAGACGACGAGGCTGAAATGCTCAGTCGAAGACGCGAGGCTCCAATTAATGCAACGATATTGTCTCCTCGAGCTAAATCAAATGCACGGTGATATTGATGGTGTAATATGATAATACAACGGAATTTCGCCCACGGTTGTTATATGTGTAAGTATATGGTGCTGTTTGAATGCAGAGCCGCGGCGAAATGCGGTGAAATGTGTTACATTTTTAACGTTTAGTTGACACTTCATTCATCTCGATAGTACAAAGTTTCGAGTGGAGCTCGCGCGCGTCCACACAGCACAGCTGCAACGCGCGCGGCAATTAGGAGACTCTCCTCCATCACTGCAGAGTGAACGGTGATACACTGCACTGTTGAAACACTGACTGTACAATTCAATACGTAAGGATACAATGGCTGGGCTGATACACTGACGGTACCGTTGATACAGTGACGGTAGGCCTACTGCTGATAGTGATACACTGACGGTACTGTTGATGCACTGACTGTACTTTCCTACTGATGCACTGACTGTACTGTCGGTACACTGAACTGTTGATACACTGACTGGAATGATAACTGACTGGACTGCTGATACACTGACTGTACTGTTGATACACTGACTTTACTGTTGATACACTGACTGTACTGTTGACACACTGACTGTAGGCCTACTGTTGATACGCTGACTGTACTGTTGACACACAGACTGACTACTGCTGATACACTGACTGTGCTGATACACTGACTGTGATACATTGACTGTGCTGATACACTGACTGTACTGTTGATACACTGACTGTACTGATACACTGTCTGGACTGTTGTTATACTGTACTGTTTTGTGTCATTGTTTTTCACTCCACACTTTGGCAAATGCAATGTTTGTGTTAGTTGGGGAGAGTGTAAAAGAAGTGTTAATAGGGTCAACTCATGCCTGCCACCTCTTTGTTTTAGCCACACACACACACACACACACACACACACACACACACACACACACACACACACGCACACGCACACACACACACTCTAAAGGTGGAATCGTGAGATTATTGTTATTTTTTAAATCCTTGTGCTCCAGGGAATGGGTTGGAGCCAGGCAGTGGCCTGTAATAACCAGCTAGTACGTGTTTCTGTCAACACAACTTTCTGCCCATCACCACAGATTGGTTCTCTCTCTAGGTTGGTTGGTTGGTTGGTTTGTAAAGAAGAAAAACGTGGCAAAACATGCCTTAGGTGGGTTGTAGGAAATTTCCCATGCCGTCATGCTGTCACACGAATTAGAGATGTTCAATTTAGACTTTTAGCAGACAGTCTTCTAGCAATTTACAGTAAGGAAGAACAGCACATGGTAAACATACGGGTTCCAAACGGAACCTTACACGTCTGTACCTCCGCCTTGAGGGTCCTTGTAAATGTTACATTTACATAGCAACATTTACCCATTCACACATCACACACATTCACACATCAATCAATCATCATTCATTTATTTATGGCCCCTTAGAAAATATTACCTTACATATTATTATAAAAGAATAATGTATTACATATTACAATATTACTTCCCAAGTCCCCCCTCCTACCCGCAAAGGAATAGAGATGTACAACTAGTGACAACTTGCAACAATGCAATAACTTGTAGTGTAGGTCATGTGTGCAGAATGCTGCGGTGGATTAGGATCTACAAACTACAGTGCATCTCTGTTGGTATCTGTTGATAGCTTGTAAATCTGTTCTATTTTCACATCATGCAGCAATAAAGTAAGAAGTAATAAGGCGTGTTTTGGCAGAGTAACATATTACTTACTACACATTTTAGCATATTAATTACATTACGTGTGCTAAAAAAAGGTAATAATATTTCAGTAATATGTAATATTTAATTAGTTACTGCCCAACACTGCCATCCGGAGACTGTACCACTGAGCCACTGCCGTCCCCTAATCTAGTAATAAATAGTAAATTAATCTTGTTGATTGGTTGAATGCTTTATTTACAGATGGCAGGAAAAAAGCACAGCGAAGTACAGTTCAATGCAAGGCCTGTTAAGAGGATTCTAAACCCAAGAAAGCATATTGGCTTGTTTACATGTCTTGCACTCGCACTTCCTTTCACAGCAGTGCAAGATCAACTGAAGCTTTCAAAGTACAACGTAGTACAGCAGGGGTTTTCAACCGGTGGTCCGGGGACCACCAGTGGTCCCTGAGAGGGTTCCAGGTGGTCCCCAGGCTAAATGATGGAAAGTTGGTTAACCAGATGTAACTCTTGAGAATGTAAAAATAAAACCAAATGGACCCTTGTGGGTCCATTTGGTTTCATTTTCACACGCTCAAGAGTTAAAGTATTTACCATCTGATTCTGAATTAGCCCAAGTATACACAACTAGAGATCTAGGTTTGCCTGTTATGTTTCTGAAATCCATCCCCGTATTGTAGATAAAAACAGAAGAAATCTTTAGGTTTTGGGGTCTGTGAGGCTAAAATGTCATCAAATGGTGGTCCGTGGCTTAAATGCTGAATAAATGGTGGTCCCTGGTGTCAAAAAGGTTGAAAAACCCTGTACTACAGTGTGGCAGCTGCAAGAGCAGCACTCACACAGTGCAACGTCAGCTTGATCTCTTTCTAGGAGCAAAGCTAGTAAGCGTGAGTTAATAGGTCTTTCTGTAAACGTCTCTGTGGCATGCATGCATTGATTGATCGTGGCCACACATACGCACGTTGCCTTTGTCGCATATCTCCGTTTTTCTTGATGTCTCATTTCCCCCCGATCTCAAAGAATGTGTGTCTCAAACAATGGTAGGAAAAAGGTCGCTAATATTTCCTGCAACAGGACCTCTCCTATATGGTTGCTCAGCTCAGTCAGATCCGCCCGGGGCATTGGTTCCCACAGACGCGGCGGAATGACTAGCCTGCACCCACATGCTTGTGAATTGTGGCATTCAGCTCTCAAGTCAACACACAAAATTACAGAGCGCAAGACTGACTGACTGACTGACTGGCTGACTCCCCTCTCTGTTCCTCTGTCCCTTTCACACACACAGGGTGCTGTGAAGCGAGAGGAGAGGTGCTGCTGGTTATCTCGCATGCTTGTGCGCAGCCCCTGTACTATGCTGCTGCTGCTGCTGCTGCTGCTGGCACTGGGCATAGTCTGTTCTTCTTCTACTGTGGTTGCCGCCGCCGCCGCCGCCGCCAAGGACACTGAGGAGGAAACTGACCACAAACAACCAGCAGCAGCAGCACCAGCAGCAGCGCTGCTCAACTACAGCGCTCTGTCGCTGCCGCCAGAGCATGTACCCTGCTTCCTCCGCAACAACAAGAGAGTGGCCAAGCTATGCCGCCAGGACCCACTATGCCCTTTTAAAGTAAGATATGCACTGTTGAGTCATCTGACCTAGCCCAGCCCGCCCCTGCCACAATTGTCAGAGTAGTGTAATTATCCTTTTGGGGGGGTTGGGTGCCATTAAAGTCATTAAACATTTGTACTGGGAAAACTTGACGAAAAGAAGAAATGTGGGTGCAGCGATGATTGAAGGAGGTTCATCTTATGTCGCTGCTGTACATTTTTGTTTTTAACTACTTGGAGCACTACAATAAAGTTTTTATAGTCTCTTTGAAGAATTTTACCTGGGACAAACATCTGTTCTGGTTCAGAGCACCAGTTGAATTTGGCTTGCCTTGCTGTGTCACAGATCATATGTGAACCACATCATAGCTTACTAATTATAGTCATGACTTTGTTTAAAAAAATATAATTCCAAATTAAATAGACAAATTGCAATTGCTTAATAACTTCTATATTTGTTTTTTGTGGCTCTTGTCTATTGGAAAACACCCTTAGTTGTTGCTAGATCTAGTTTACTTTGTTGTCTAGTATACTTTTCCTTTTTCTCCCTCTACACCATACAGTAGGGGAAACAATGGCACATGCTGTGGAACTCAAAGGACTTTCAAAGGTCAACAGTTGTGTCAAGTCTCCTCAGTCTGAGTCACAGTGCTCAGGCCTCGTTGGCGCAGTAGGCAGCGCGTCAGTCTCATAATCTGAAGGTCGTGAGTTCGAGCCTCACACGGGGCAGAGGTTTTACTTACAAACATGCTTGTCAGCATGCTTCGGTAGGATTTTGTTTCAAAGGTCAAAGGTTGTGTCAAGTCAGGCAACCGCTCAGGCCTCGTTGGCGCAGTAGGCAGCGCGTCAGTCTCATAATCTGAAGGTCGTGAGTTCGAGCCTCACACGGGGCAGAAGTTTTACTTACAAACATGCTTGTCAGCATGCTTCGGTAGGATTTTGTTTCAAAGGTCAAAGGTTGTGTCAAGTCAGGCAACCGCTCAGGCCTCGTTGGCGCAGTAGGCAGCGCGTCAGTCTCATAATCTGAAGGTCGTGAGTTCGAGCCTCACACGGGGCAGTTTCTTTTATTTATAAATCTACGTCAACATGATTAGTTTTAAAGGTTTTACAACTCAGAAAACTGTAGGAGCAAGGAAGTGTACTCTGTGGTCTCATGTTAAAGTTGTGAATTCAAGCCTCACAGTAAGGCTGCAGGATAGTTATATTATATATGTTATATATTAAAAATTATATATTATAATATGATAATAATATGCTAATCATTAACATGTTGCTTAAGGATCCAATTATTAACCACTATAAAACTTACACTTATACCTATACTCACTGAAAATATTAATTTAAAGCTACATACAGTAAGTATCCATGTGCCCCACCCACACAAGTAGTAGTTTTTTTTTTAAGATTAATCAATAAGTTAATTAATTTATGCACATAGCTGGCACCCCCACCTAAAGGGGCAGGGCAAGCTGTCAAAATGGCTCTTAAAAGCAGGGTGTTGACAGTAGGTGGTGTAATTACCCAATTTTGTTTCTGAAGTGAATTTTCCCCTTTAATGTTCCTGGACAAATGGAGACCACAAATTCAATACTGGAAATTTAATGGAAATTGCATCCATCCAGATTAGAAGATAATATTCTTTGTCATACTGTGCCAGCACGAAAATCAGCAATAAGCTGTGTATGATAATATTGTCTCACTATATGAAATTGGATTTTAAGAAATTACAAATAAGGCTGCACACACGCGCAAAAATGTAATAAATGTCGTCACCTTCTTAAAATATCGCCTAAGTCATTTTTTCCACACTCAAAACTCCCCCAAAAAATTTTTGGGGGAGTTTTGAGTGTTTCCTGAAAAACCTGGAAAAAATGACTTAGGCGATTATTTTAAGAAGGTGACGATGTGTTTAAAGGTAGGAAAGTGATTTGAAATTCATGGTGTAGTACCAGCCTGGTGCACTAGGGGCCCCCAAAAGTAGCTACACTATGTGAACCTGCTGCTCTCTCCTGATTGGAGGAGAATTGTGGTGACCTGGGGAACTTTTATTAGCTCCTCTGCTAACGTGGGGGAGGGGGAAACTCCATATTTGGTTTCCACACCTTATAATAGAGCATTTTAACAGAAAAAAAATATTTTTTGGGTGATATCTGACAAAAGTGAAATCACTTCCCCTACCTTTAATATGTTTTTCATTTGTGGTTGTTTGTTGAACAGGATGCATTGCTAGATGTGTCGGCCTGTTGGGGTTATGAGAAGAACTGTGACCCAGGGGGACGTTTCGGTTACCCAGTCTGCACCAAAGCTGACGCTGGATGGTAGGATTTCATATCTTCCGATTTAATCCTCCCCTGCAGTAGAACCTATAGTCCAGGGGTGGGCAATTATTTTTCCCAAGGGGCCAAATGAGATACATACAATATTGTGGAGGGCCAAGACTAAAGGCTGAACTAAAGTCTGCATAATATTAATTTCATTCCAAGATAAAATTAAGAGTGAGACCAACAGTGTTGGTCAACATTACTTAGGAAAGTAACTTCTTTACTTTACTCGTTACCCCTTAGACAAAGTAATATCATTACTTTACTTATTACTGGAGTCGAAGAGTAATATATTACATATTACGTTATTACTTTCCCAAGTTCTCAACAGTGCCGTGATGTACAACATAATCTGTTTAGCGAGCTCTTTTTAGAACTGAATCCAATTTATTGGAATAATAATAGTCTCCAATCCCACAAACTACACCTGAAAACAAAGCCAACAAAATCTGTCTCTTTGACTTTTTAAACTTTTTCACAATTGTTTCCAAAGACAGTTGAGGTCTTGTATTTAAAAATAAAATACAAAATAAAGCAGCAAGCGATTTGTAGTGTACATAACTGTGCACATCTCTGTTGTTACAGTACCTGTCGATAGCTTGTAAATCTGTTCTATTTTTGCATGCAACAACAAGCTCATTTTAAAAAAGTAACTTGGCGTTACTTGCAAAGTAATGCATTACTTATTACCCATTTTTGCAGAGTCTCGTTACTTTACTTTTTGGAGCAAAAGTAATAATATTACGGTAATATGTAATCTAAAATTAGTTACTGCACAACACTGGAGACCAACCATTTTGACACCAGAACTAAAAATTACTTTTGCATTTGTCCTCAATTTCAGGCTGGATTTTGGAAACAAAACAGTCAAACATACAGATCAAAATGACCATTGATCTTCTACATTCTCTAGTTGTGTAGACTTAGGGCTAATTCACATGGTGAATATTTTAACTCTTGAGATCACAAAAATGAAACCAAATGGACCCGCAAGGGTCCATTTGGTTTCATTTTTACGCTCTCAAAGAGTTACATCTGGTTAACCAACTTTCCATATTTAACTGGAACTCTCTCAAGGACTGGTGGTCCCCTGACCACTGGTTGAAAACCACGGTACCCTTTCACGGGCCGGTCAGAGTCAGCCAAAGGGCCGCATTTGGCCCCCGGGCCGCATAATGCCCAGGTATGACCTAGTCATATGTGTTTACCAATATCTAATTTAAAACATTCCCATGATATAGAGCCTCCATGCCGCTTGGTTTATCACTCAGAAGAAACTAAACAAGTGCATTGATTTTGATTTACCACTTACGGTAATTTCCGGACTATAAGCCGCTACTTTTTTCACATGCTTTTGACCCTGCGGCAATCTATGGATTTTTGCAGGTAATACAGGGGAGGTCCCTGAGAGAGTTCCAGGTGGGCTTCGCAGACTAAATGATGGGCAGTTGGTTAACCAGATGTAACTCTTTGAGTGCGTTTCATCTTTACACTCTCAAGAGTTATGATATTCATCATCTAAATAATCTGTCTGGCTGTCTGTTGCCTTCAGGGCCCATTCTGTGGAGGCAGCTCAGGATCTGTTCTGGAAGCAGGCTGACTTTGGCTACGTGAAGGAGCGTCGCTCTGAGATGAGGACCCTCTGCAAGGCTGTCCAGCCTGTGAGTACGCCCACAGGGCCTACAGACTGCAGATTGCACATGCCAAGTTTCGGCCAAGCTGTGATGTCACGTCCTGCATTTTTGAATGGGTGTCAATGAGACTTCCGGCTTGTTCCGGTCTGAATTTCGGCCGCAGGCGGGTCTTTCCTGCTGCCTGGCCACTGTCCGAAATTCAGACAGGAACTAGGTGGAAGTTCCCATTGAAAATCATTCAAAAAAGGAGGATGTGACGTCACACCCCGGCCGAAACACAGACTGTGCAAAAACCAGTGTAGAGGCACCCTCACTGCCTCTGTTCCCACAGGCATGCTGCGACAGGAAGAGCCAACAGGGAGCAGTAGTTGCATCAGCTAGCCTGTTACACAACCTGCTTTCTTTTTGGTGGCTTATTTGTGGGTTTTGTAAAAAGATAAATATGTGATTTCCGCCCATGATACAGGATAAGCCTTCTCGCTAATGACAGTTTTTTCACACAGGGCAGGGCCCAGAGAAAGCAAGATGATTTTTAATTAGTTCATATCACAGACATGTCAGACTCTGTATACACTAAAACATTTCTTGTCCTGAGACTAATTTCTAGTTCCTGACACTAGGTTCTAGTTCCTGACGCTAGATTGACGCTAGATTTGTTACTGACGCTAGATTCTAGTTTCTGACAGTATATTCTAGTTTTTGACACTAGATTCTAGTTTCTGATGCTAGATTCTAGTTTCTTACGCTAGATTCTAGTTCCAAATGTATGCTTCCTAAATAGTATATTTAAAGGTTTGCACACATTTTCACGATTTTTCAAAAATAGCAGACCTACAGGCTCACAGTGCGCCACTCGGTGGTGTGCTATGAGCTCGTAGATCTTCTATGTTTCAACTGCTAACATAATGCTTAGAACTCCAAAACGTGTTACAGTACAGCCTCCTCTGACATCACAGCACTTCATATTTTAGCATGCCTGACACACAACTGCAGAACATGGTCTGCTCTGGGATTTATTGTCTATAAAACAAACGCCAGAGTATAAAACTTGTGTGAAATCCCTTTTGTAGAGGTACGCATTGGGCATAAAGTGGTTTTGTACCAATAGTTCCCGGGGTAGATGTATACTATGCATGCAAACACGCATCCACACACCAGCCTCTTGTATACTATGCACTCAAACACGCATCCACACACCAGCTTCTTGTATACTATGCACTCAAACACACGCATCCACACACCACTGGTGTGTGGATGCGTGTTTAAATGCATAGTATACAAGAAGCTGGTGTGTCACACCAGCTTCTTGTATACTATGCACTTAAACACGCATTCACATACACCAGCCTATTGTATACTATGCACTCAAACACGCATCCACACACCAGCCTCTTGTATACTATGCACTTAAACACGCATTCACACACACCAGCCTCTTGTATACTATGCACTCAAACACGCATTCACACACACCATCCTCTTGTATACTATGCACTCAAACACACGCATCCACACACCACTGGTGTGTGGATGCGTGTTTAAGTGCATAGTATACAAGAAGCTGGTGTGTCACACCAGCTTCTTGTATACTATGCACTTAAACACGCATTCACATACACCATCCTATTGTATACTATGCACTTAAACACGCATTCACATACACCAGCCTATTGTATACTGTGCACTCAAACACGCATCCACACACCAGCCTCTTGCAGATCCTTGCCGTAGAAGACGCCTGTTTTGACTCGTTATCACTGTGTATATGTGCTGCGCACACAAGCCTTTTACCAACAGATTCAGCATTTTTTAGTGTCGGGAAGAGATAAGCATGGAGATTTAACTAGGTCACTGCTGACAAGGTAGAAGTTACTCAGTGCCGAAATAGCTCAGTTGGGAGAGCGTTAGACTGAAGATCTAAAGGTCCCTGGTTCGATCCCGGGTTTCGGCAGCACAGGGATTTCCTTTTTAAGAGTGGAATAGCTGTCCTTTTGGTTGCTGTTTCAATGCTTGGTGCTTCCAGTCTGCCTGTCTGTCTTATATCTAAATATTTATCTGCCATTTTCAGAGCACAACACCCCATCACAATCAAATTGCTTAGCTTTTAGTCCTAGTTGACTTCTTCTCCACTAGTCCATAACATTTTACTCTAGTTTTCATTTGTTGTCAACCTTGTCAACATTGTTACTCATCATAGCTTAGATTTTGTTTTTCGTTTCTATTGAATTTGGTTTCTGTGAATATTGTCATGTCATACTTTTAGTCTATGACATGAGTTTTCAACCAGTGGTCCACTGACCCCTGGTGGTCCACTGAGGTATTGCAAGCTGACCCCTGAGCGGGGATTTTCATCACCGCTAAACCCCTCATCCCTTAACTTCTTTGCCTTTTTAAACTATTTAAAACAAACAGCCTCTGGTCTATGGAATTAACACAGTGTCAAAAGACTAAAAATAAAGGACTTGCCGTTTATTGAAGCACATGCTTGTTTCTGTAGGGGGACTCCTCTTTGCGATGCAGCAGCCACACCAGGTTCTGTAAGGCCACCCACCTGTACCTGGACCTGCGGAACACTCACAGAGGTCACGAGAGGTCAGTACACCCAGTGGTGGCTTGTGTTAAGACTACAAGAACTGAGCAATGATGTCTTCACTGTGAAGCCTCACTTTTATTAGGTTGTCACAGTCATAGCTGTCTAGTATAGCTGGTACTATAGTAGTAGTAGTAGTAGTAGTACTAGGTAGTAGTAGCACTAGGTCTACTACTACTACTACCTAGTAGTAGGCCTAGTAGTAGGTATAGTAGTAGTATGTTATAGTTTAGTTGTAGTATGTAGTATGTTATAGTTGTTAAAGTTGTACTATGCCATAGTTGTAGTATGCATAGTAGTCCTGTATAGTTTTTATGTTAGCTTTCTAATACGTATCACTTCTACACTTTTTAGTTTATTATAGTTTAATGCAGTGGTTTTCAAACTTTTTGATACCAGGGCCCACTATTTCAAGGTTCAAAGTTTTTATTTGTCACTCCAGTGTATGTCAGGAGTGAGATAGCGTTTCCATTTTCCACAGTGCAATAAGAAAATAGACTGTGCAATAAGACACATTTTTATTTATTTAGCATTTGAGCCACGGACCACCATTTAGGCCCACAGACACAAAACTAAAGATTTCTTTTGCTTTTGTCCACAATACCGGGCAGGATTTTGGAATCTTCCACATTCTCTACTTGGGGCTAAGTCAAATGATGAATATTTTAACTCTTGAGAGTGTAAATATGAAACCCGTGAGGGTCCATTTGGTTTCATTTTCTTCTTAAAGAGTTAGATCTGGTTAACAAACTTTCCATCATTTAGCCTGGGGACCACCTGGAACCCTCTCAGGGACCGCTGGTGATCCGCGGACCGCCGCACATTCACTGCTTTAGCGTATTCACAGATTTGCTGCTCTATTGTTTGTCCTTTTTGTCTAGTGTCTTGTCATTGTCTATTATTCAATAGACAAGGACAAGACACCAGACAATACAATAGACTATTGTATTGTTATTGTCTTGGCACTGTGCAAACGCTGGAATTGTTATTGAACCCCCAACGTACACTAGTGTGACAAAAAAGCCTTGAACCTTGAAGCTGATTTGTGCTTATGTTTCTGCAGATACAAGGAGGACTTCATTCATAAAGGACAGATTGGTGGTTATTGCTCTCTGAACAGACGAGCGCTGGCTGAAGAGGGAGACCATAAAAGCCCCCTGCAGTCATGGTAGGGCAAGACTCTTGCAAACCATCTTTTTTTTTAAATGCAAGCAAATCACCCACCTGCCCGCCCACCCGCATTTGCACACACACCCACGCCCACACGCACGCACGCACGCACGCATACACACACACACACACACACACACACACACACACACACACACACACACACACACACACACACACACACACACACACACACACACACACACACACACACACACACAGGCCTACTGATTCTGTGGTGTTCTCTATGCAACAAGTGAATAAGTTATCATGTCTGATTAACTATAGCCTAGTTTTTTTTGTGTCCAAAACACATTATCACCTACTTATTCATTGAATTAACCAATACTAGCAACATAAAAAAGTTAATAAAAATGCAAATGCTGTCAAGGCTAAAGCTAGAAAAAACCCTTTCCTACAATTATACGTTCATGATCAGTGTGTATCATTTTTCTTTGTGTTATGGAGTGACCTTTCCAAGTCATTCCTTGAGAATATTTATAATAATTTCCTACTAGGATTATCTAACACCAGTAGGGTTAATGTGAATCATTAAGTTCATTAAGAATATATATTCATTCTAGATGTGAGCCATTACTGTCGGCTCGCACACTCGCGTGTTACATCATTGAAAAACGCTGTGGTAAAAGATAAGCACAAAGCTACTGGTAATGGTAATATTGTTAATAAAGAGAGGTGCAAAACAGTGTTCCCTGACCGGGAATCGAACCCGGGCCGCGGCGGTGAGAGCGCCGAATCCTAACCACTAGACCACCAGGGAGGTGTAACCAGTAACCATTTCACCCAGTCGCCACTGTGGCTAGAGAGTGCTATAAGCTAAGTTGAAGTCTGAAGAGGCTGGTTAATTAACTTGCAAATAAGCGGCACATCGATAAATGGCCCACAACACTTTTGTGTCCAAAACACATTATAACCCACATATTCATTGAATTAAGCAAAACTATAAATGAAAACTCAATGCAAATTTAGTCAAGGCTAAAGCTAGAAAAAATATTTTTTTATCCTTTACTACAATTATACGTTCATGTTCAGTGTGTTGACATATAGTTTTTTGTATTTTAATTCAAGGCATTCCTTGAGAAGATTTATAAAATGGTAATATTGTTAATAGAGAGGCAAAACAGAGTTCCCTGACCGGGAATCGAACCCGGGCCGCGGCGGTGAGAGCGCCGAATCCTAACCACTAGACCACCAGGGAGGGGTAACAGCATTGTCGTAAATTGCCCTCTGGAATGTAGCCGTCAGCTGGCAGGGCAGAAAGCCACAGACACCCTCTAACACACAGATCAAGTAGCACATCTCAACTGGTGATCAATCTGTATTATCTCCACCATGACACATTGTAGAAGAGCTTGTTATGCAAAGCAGTTTACCCTATTGTCTGAGCAGATTATAGCCTGGTCTTGGAGAGAAATAATGTATGTCACAATCTCATTAATTTCTCATTAATCTCATTATTTTTCTTAACTATATAGATGAAATGCACACAATGTTCTATGTAGATCCCCAGACAATACATAAAAAAGAAAAAAACAAACAAACAAACAAACAAAACAAAAAATAACCATATCCTTGTGCTCACTGATTAATTATGTGTGTATGTTCATTAATTAAGTAACCTAAAATGCCTATCACTTCAAAATAAAAACATTAACTATAACAATATGGAATAATGTTTGTAAATTAACTGAATTCAAAACAAATCAAACTAGTTCATTAAATATATAGAAAAATGGAAACTTTAATAAAAATAGCAAATTACTAATTAGCACCCACAACATGATATTTAAAGAGTCCATTTTCGGTTCATCAGAACATTTAATGACATACCAATATAAACTACAATTTATTCTTCAAGAATCATACGTAAGCTACTTAAGTTGAAATATTTTTTTCCACAATTTTAGAAAGCATCATCATCATTACAAACACAGGTGGTTTTGATTACTGAAATACTCATACTTATTCATCACACTATAATATGTAGCCTACCTGAAAACCTTAAAATTAAGCCTGTCTCTCTGTCTTTCTTTACAATCTGCATGTGTGGACATGTCTCATACACATATCAGAGCAGCAACATCACATACCCTGGAGGGATTTAATGTTCTGTTTAAGGAAAAGGTCAGTTTGAGAGAGAAACTACAAAATAAAATGATCCAAGTAGCCATTACACAATCTAAGATGAAGTCTGAAGAGGCTGAACTAACATGCAAATACATCGATAAATGGCCCACAACCCTTGCAAATTTACATCTCTACTTTCAAAGGTGTTTTCTCACCTTAAGAGTTTTAACTTTACTTCGGGTTAGGGTTAGTTTCAAGGCTATTCACTCAGTCTAATTTGCCAATAATCCCCCCCCCCCACACACACACACACAATGTCAATCTTAATTTATATAGCACGTTTATATAACAACAAAGTTGTACCAAAGTGCTTTACATTAAAATGTTAAAAAACACAACTTCAATTATAAAAGAACAACAAACAAAATACAAACAAACACTGTCACTTGCAACATCAGAGAAACCTCATACTATCCTTGGAAATGCCAAAGAATAAAGACATGTTTGAAATGACTCAAGCCATAACTGCCAGGTGCAACAAGTTTGTGTCGAGGGCCTTTTGATTAGTTTCCAACATTCTTTTGTTGGCTTACTTGGTGTATTTTGCTTTCCTCTAGCTTCATTTAGATCTCAACATTAGTTTCTGTTGCTGCTTGATTTTGTTTTTATGCTCTTAAGACCATGTGTTTTAATTGACTAGGACCTTACCCGTTGTGAATATATGAACACCAAACGATGTACTGTGTGGGTAATGTGATATCACCAAAGATGCAAGTATTTTGATTAAGGATTGCTTTAATGCACACTTTTGCACAGAAACTGCAATGGCCAGTCAGAAAGTGTGTGTGTGTGTGTGTGTGTGTGTGTGTGTGTGTGTGTGTGTGTGTGTGTGTGTGTGTGTGTGTGTGTGTGTGTGTGTGTGTGTGTTTTGCTATTTGCATTTCCCCCTGTGGCCGAAAAGGGAATTGCCTATGTTAACCGAATGGGGAAATATAATGCACCAATAAATTCATTATTAATCAACAATTTGTTAATTTGAAAAAAGGGCTTCCTCAGTCTCTTCCTAATGTTATGGTCAATGACTGTGTGAAAAATCAAAGCGATTGGTGCAGCCAGTGATGAGTTATGCTCGTTTCAGACAGACAGACAGACAGACAGCCATTCAGACAGACATTTGCTTAGTTATAGTATTATAGTATATAGTATTATAGTACGTATTATAGTATTATAGTATAGTATTGATTAAGTCGCCGTTTGGCTTACAGGCACCACATCATAGTATTGTAATAGTAAAATGTAATCCTTTCACCTTACATTTTGTTGACTTTGTTGAAAAAAAGCTACCCTGACCAGTGGGCCAGTGGCGCAATGGATAACGCGTCTGACTACGGATCAGAAGATTCTAGGTTCGACTCCTGGCTGGCTCGATATTTTCTGACTAGATTTTTCAGTCCATGGCCTTAAAAATGAAATCCATTATTGTGCTTATTAGAAAGCAGGGAGAGAATAGGGTGAAGAGATGGGTGAAAAAGAAACACAGGTTACTAGATATGAGCATAGATATTACAAAAGTACATGCCCCATTCACCACTGCAGTCCGCTCTAGCGATGCATGTTGAAGGAGGGGCGGAAGAATGCACACCAGATATAGAAGTCTGGAAGAGTGAAAGGCACGCTGTCTCTAGCCTTGACACCCAGGCTTTCATTTTTGTTCGCCTTGCGCGAAAACGGAAAGCCTGGACTAACGCACGTTGGAAAGTGGCCTTCAAGTGGGAGTGAACCTTCCGGGGTGGGCTCTAAATTATGTGACAATTATGTAGAACAGCAGTGGACGGGCGCGGGAGGGGCCGGGGATGACGACACGTTAGTGAGATCAAATCAGAGCGTAGCTCATCTGCCCCCCCAAGGCCAAAATCATTGAGGGCTAGACCAGGCTACGCTGTCACTGAAGTAACTACTGGCCGATCACAGAGCATCTTTTCCAGGACTTGTCAAACTTGAACATGTGCTCTATGCTCTGAGCCATGTCAAACCCCCCCCCCCCAAAGTTGAGTTTGTTGACAAAAGTCTGACAGCGCAGTGGGCCAGTGGCGCAATGGATAACGCGTCTGACTACGGATCAGAAGATTCTAGGTTCGACTCCTGGCTGGCTCGTCCTTTTCTCTTACTAGATTTTGACGGCTTGGCCTTAAAATAAAGTCTTCTCAGAGAGCATGGTCAGACGTGTGGCCATTTGAAATTGTATACACTGCTGTAGGCAGTCAGGACTGGGTATTAAAACAACATCCTATTCATTGAGGAATGGATTCGGATGTGGCTGTGTGATATTGTCACAGCAGACCACGGCAATGTGAGTTAAAGTTAGAAAGGAGAAAGGGGGGAGGGGAGAAGAGTGGGGCAAAAAGGGGAATGGGAGAGAGAGAAAGGGTACAGAAAGAAAGAGAAGGGGAGAGAGCAATGAGAGAGAGGTGGGAGAGAGAGAGAAGGGGGTGAGAGGTTACTAGACGAGAGGGTCGGGTAGCATCCAAACCTCTAAAAAAAATCCCTCTACCAAACCGTCAGGCATGGTAGATAATCCCACTGCACAGTTGAGTTTGTTGACAAAAGCTCAACAGAGCAGTGGGCCAGTGGCGCAATGGATAACGCGTCTGACTACGGATCAGAAGATTCTAGGTTCGACTCCTGGCTGGCTCGTGCTTTTCACTCACTGAATTTTCAGGCCAATGCCTAAAAATCAAATCTTTATTGTGCTCATGGAGCAGAGCTCCCTAGCCACCCGTCTGGTCTACGAGAATGGCAGCCCATGTTATCCCATCATATAAAAAATCCACTTGAAAACATGACTAAGAACTTGAAAACAAGGAAAGGACAAAGAGCACACCTGAGAAGTGAGAACTATAGTGCAGCGTGCTCCTACACCATCCATTAGAATGCAAATGACCCCTTTCATTCAGCCTTTGTATTCTAGTCGTCTGGCTTGTATATAGCAGATACTGTATATCTCTAAAACCAATCTGATTGTGTGGGGGGTGGGGGTCGACACATTTTGAATGCCAGAAATGTAAATCATTGTAAGGATTTCCTGTCTTCCAAAAGGATTTTGCAAACAGTGGTGAAAAGTAATCTCTGTCCCTTCTGGACAGTGACATCACTGTCCAATCCTTGGTATCTTTAGCCATGTACCATTTTCAATCTCCAGGCTCAATTTGGTATGTAAAATTATAACTCAGGTCTAAACCTAGGTATTCTTAATGAATTCTTAGTGTAGTTAATAAATAAATAAAGAGGCGCTTACACCATTGATATACACTTACACCATTGATTGATATACTTGTATTTGAAGATGGTTGACATTTGGGACAATCAGTCCTAAACCGTACCTACAGTATGATTCACAAGCGCTATTGTTTGGATACAATATAATTCTAGTAATTTTTTAAACCATGTGTTCATTCAGCTCATAACTTGCCCACCTTTATGACCAGTGGGCATTTTTGGAAGCAGTCTTCCCTTTATCAAAGCTTTTGCGAGGACAAAAAAAAAACATCCGCTTCAAAAGTTAGAAAATTTATCACTGATGCAGTTTATAAGGACAGCCCTTGGTTGCCGAAACCCGGGATCGAACCAGGGACCTTTAGATCTTCAGTCTAACGCTCTCCCAACTGAGCTATTTCGGCACACCATTCATGTGTCATGTTGTTTACTTAGGATTTCAGCAACAGTGTTCTTTTGAATTACTACTTTAGAAAATATAAAGTGCGCTTGTCAGAAGTGGGATTCGAACCCACGCCTCCAGGGGAGACTGCGACCTGAACGCAGCGCCTTAGACCGCTCGGCCATCCTGACACTGAGGGGTAGTTTGCTTGCAGTGCAATGGTTAACGGGTTTGATCGTAAATCTGACAGAATGTGAGCCGTTGTCTGTAAGGACATTCACTCACAAGCAGGACTTTCGGGATTGTGAGGACATGCACCATGTCCTCATAAATTTGACATTGTTGCAGTTTATAAGGACAGCCCTTGCTTGCCGAAACCCGGGATCGAACCAGGGACCTTTAGATCTTCAGTCTAACGCTCTCCCAACTGAGCTATTTCGGCACACCATTCATGTGTCATGTTGTTTACTTAGGATTTCAGCAACAGTGTTCTTTTGAATTACTACTTTAGAAAATATAAAGTGCGCTTGTCAGAAGTGGGATTCGAACCCACGCCTCCAGGGGAGACTGCGACCTGCGCGCCCAGTGCCGGCCGTTCGTCCCCCTAAAAATTGCTAAACATTGAAACATTGGGGGGAGATCGGCCAATAGCGTCTCGGTGCGGTTTCCCCCATGGAAACATTAGAAACATTCTAGACCAATGGGCCGCCGCCCCCGAAACATTGGAAAAAAGCTAGACCAATGGGCGAGCGAGGGGGAGAATTGTCTACGCCCCCCGACCAATCGCGTGGCGCGGGGTTCCCCTGAGCCATAGGATTGAGGAAGTGGATGCTTGGTTATATTTTTGACATTCTTCCCTCGCAGTCTCTTCTTGTACTGTCGGATTCGCGATTTTATTTATGCAATGGGTCTGCTTATAAAGGTTCGTTCTGGTCGGGTACTCAACTGGAACCGTTGCTGTAAATATAAAAAACGAACGCGAACGGCGACGTGCACGTTCGGATTTTATATGTGCGCCACAGAGGCATGCAGGCACCTTACAACATAACAGCAGTGCATAATAGTATGTTTAATGTATGCGTCTTCCTCTGATAAAGCAATAGGAGTAATGTGGTCACACAGAGCTATACCTTATTTACATCTCTTCAATGTGCTATTTAGCATAATCGTTTCAGCAATGTGCATTACAATGCAACGTTTGCTACTATCATGGGCAATGTAGTCACTACAATGGATTCATGTTCCATCAATGGGGTGTGAAATGTGTGCAATAGTGTGTTCCAGCCAAATACTTGCTTTTTAAAGATGACTTGAATGAGATGAATATATTTTATAGTTAAAGAATATAGCTGGGGTTATTCTAATTATTTTTGATATGAGAACTATGTCATGAATGAATGAGTGCATTAATGTATGCATGCAGTACAGTCAAATACAACTACAACTGAAATACTAAATATACACACTAAGCATTATATTTAAGGCCACCTTGTTCATTTCATTTAGAGATGTACAAAATGTTTACTCCTATAAAGCCAGAAGCAGCAAAAAGCAGGAAAAAGAGAAATATACAAAGAGGGGAAAGTGGATGAATGTACATGGCAATAACTGTAATAAACTGTAGGCTTATTCATGGGCAAGTATGGTCAAAAGTGTCTCAAAACATAGCCAGCTTCTGCTGTTTATAGCCTACAGAGTGCAAATCTCTGTGGTGTTAATTCTCCTACATCACTTGTCAATGATGCGTGTTTACAACTTTACATCAAATGCCAAATTCACAATTTCAGCCTGTAGCCTATGAATTTCATACAAAGAACACTAGCTCTGACTAACCATGGTCTACTGTAAATAGACTAATTTTGCTATCTTATAGCAAATATCATGAATGAATGAATGCACAGAGCATGGGGAATCCCCATTCCCAAACTGCGCCTGGCTCTATCCTAATAAGGGCATGTACGTCACTATGTCACTAGGAACATGGGGCCGCTGGTTCGAATCCCGTCTGTTGCACGTCCAAAATGTCAAACGTGACCAAATCGTGCACACAACAGGCATATACTGCTGCAGGAAACTGTATTTTCCTCCTTTTTCTCTCTCTCTTTCTCTTTTTCCTCTCTTTTCTCTCTTTCTCTCTCTTTCTTCTTTTCCCCCCTCAATCTTTCTCCCCCCCTCGCTAAGGTGGACGAATGGCCCCCAGCTTGAACGCAGCGCCTTAGACCGCTCGGCCATCCTGACATAAATCCTATAAAAAGTAATATGTTAATGCATTTCAGTATTATTTATTAACAAATATAAAATAGTCTTGTCATAAGTGGGATTCGAACCCACGCCTCCAGGGGAGACTGCGACCTGGATGTGGCCTTAGACCGCTCGGCCATCCTGACACTGAGGGGCAGTTTGCTTGCAGTGCAATGGTTAACGGGTTTGATCGTAAGGCCTCGTACACAGCTATGTCGCTATGTCAAGCCATAGAGCCACATTGACACAGTGACACATGGGTCCAGACCTCCATTTCCCACAACGCCTTGCAGGATTTGGGCGGTGCGAGGAGATGCGGAATCGGATGTAAATGCCTCAGTGTAGTTTTCTTGCAGAGTTGAGCAGTTTGTGCGCTTGCAGAAATTGTTGGACATCGGCTCACATTACTGAGCTTTCAGCCGCGGCGGCTCACTCTACCGCAGTCAGGGAGCAGCAGCAGCAGCAGCAGGGCCAGATTTAGCCAACCCTACTAGGGTGGGCTGGAAGAATGGCAGGGTGGGAAACCCCAAGTTTTTCATATGAAGCAGTCGTTTTCAATCTTTTTGACACCAGGGCCCACTATTAATTCGGCGTTTGAGCCACGGACCACCATTTGGTGACATTTTAGCCCCACAGACACCAAAACTAAAGATTTATTTTGATTTTATCCACAATTCCAGGCTGGATTTGGGGAAAATAGCCTACAGTCAAACATACAGATAAAAATGACCATTAATCTTCTACACTCTCTAGTTGTGTAGACTTGGGCTAATAAGATGATGGATATTTTAACTCTTGAGAGTGTAAAACGCTCTCAAAGAGTTACATCTGGTTAACCAACTTTCCACCTGGAACTCTCTCAAGTACCAAAAGTGGTCCCAGACCACTGGCAGAAAACTGTTATTACCTTTCATTGGGTGGGCAGGATGCCTGTTTGAGGGGGCCCTGCCCCCCTCTAGATCCGGCCCTGAGCAGCAGCAGAGAGGAGCGCAGATCACAGCGGCGCATCAAAACAGCAACAGCACAAAACCCGACGTTTGGAAAATGCTTTCTCATTGACCATTCCATCATCATAAAGATATTAATTAAATGCAAAGTTGCATTATGTTGTAAGGCTTATGCGGAGCCAATCACATTTGTTTTGTTTCGCCATAATTTATGATTAAATCATATGAAAAGAAGTGGCGGGCCATGCCGCAATGAACCACGGACGAAAGCACCGAAGCAGACAAAATAAGCAAAACTAAACACACACAAACATTGGCGAAGTTAGCGACACCAAGAAATGATCGCCTCCTTTCTCTCTCTCTCACAGACGTATAGTATTGCCAGCGCGCAATACTATATGATTACAGTTTTACATCGATCACACTCTCAAACTCCTGTGCGTAATGCGCGTCTTGCTGCGTCTCCAAAACCAGACATGCAGCTTTTTTTTGGCCACTTAACCACGCCGGGACAAAAGCAACTGCACAACTATGTTTCTATAACCAAATTAGTTTGGCAGGCATTATGTGGTCAATGGCCAGGATGGGCACATTATATGGAACTTAATGCAGTCAAGGGAATATTAATTACGTAGAGTTTAATGACGTTATCATTAGGGCACAGAGACCACAAACCCGAGGTTTGAAAAACTCTCCTTTTCTCAAGATGACTTCACAGAAACATATCAAACAAATAGAACGTTACAGTAAATTGTAAGGATTATGCAGGGGCAATCACATTCGTTTAGGTTTGCTGTATTATTATTTAAATTCTATGATGAAATGCATCACTTGCGGCCGCATCTCCACGTGGATATGAGAAGATCATGGTGATCAACACATACAGCACAGCTGCGCTCCGAGGAGAGAAATAAAAGGCGAGGGATCGGATTATTTTTCCGGGCATTTCATTCATTAATGTGAGTTCAAAATACCATAATGACTCGTCAAGACTCCACAAGTCATTAAGAGAGATTATAGCAAAGGTCTTCAGTTCTATACAAAATAGGCAACACATAGCCTACATACTAAAAATCACACTGATCTCATACAAAAATAATAACAAGATGTAATATGAACAATGTCACATTATGTACTGATTATTTCCCTCAACACTGGCTGCTGAAAGCTTAATTCTGTCTGTACTTGCCTCCCTGGCTCTCTTCAGAAAACTAGGGAGGAAATGATGATGGGCGTTCATGTATTTTATACAATGTTTAATGCACAATTCAAACTTGAATTAATAATCGGGACTGGAGAGGGAGCGAGGAGATGAGAGGAGGGAAGGGACGTCGCGGACACAGAGCCATAGAGTGTAGACAGAGTTAGCCTACGCCAACTCCGTTCACTTCATGGGGCAGTCCAATGGCGGCTCTTGTACATAGACTTCTATTGAGAATGGGACACCAGGGAAAAGTCCTTGCCTCAGCTTTGATGGTCTTAAATCCCTTTATGATAGGCTACATACACAACATAAACACTAGGCTACAGAGTCTTTAGTCGTTACTACAATACTATTTTAAAACACTTGCCATGTTGCGCATATGCCCTAAAATATCGCCACCCTAATTGCAAACAATGTATTTCCAACTCCTCTATTTAACTGCATGAACAGCAACTCAGTTTCTCACCCCTCAATGCCGCAACTCTGACACTAGATGGCTCTGTGCGTTGTCCAGTGCTGTTGTCCCATTCAGAGACAAACAGGAAACTACAAGTGATACTCCACCTCTTGGTGTCATAAACGTCACTCATTACTCCACAATCTCGTATTGGTTCGCTTATAAAGCCCGCCCGTGTTTGACATATGGTGGGAGTGTTTGACATATGGTGACATGCCTACAACCTGATATGTGACTGATGCCCCCCCTCCCCACACATGTCAAACTGTCATGTGGCACCGGTGTAGTCCTGGCAGCGGTATGTCAGTATGTCAGCCCACGCCCCCTTCACCACGTGGTTCTCACAGAAACCAATAGGAGAGAAGCAAGGAATAGAGGAATATGGCTATTGTAGTTTTTTCTGTTGGCAAGCGAGTAAAGGAGACTGGATTCAGATAGGATTATGCACAGAACTGACAGCACTGAGGTGCTTTATTGAGTGTTTTAGAGGAATGATATTATTATATTAGAGGCTGATTGTTATTTATGCACCAGGCAGGGCTTCGTTTTTTATTTGAATGAATGCACCAGGAGATATGGTGCATTGGAAAACTACACTCAGATGTGAGGATATCCTCATTGCTTCTTAGCCACTACCCAGATCCTGCAAAGCATTGTGGGAAATCGAGGATCTGGCCCATATGTCTATCTATCACCATGCCATGACAGGCCATACATGTGTGAATGCAGCCTGTGTCTGACAATGTGAGCCGTTGTCTGTTAACGTGGACTGTAAGGACATTCACTCACAAGCAGGACTTTCGGGATTGTGAGGACATGCACCATGTCCTCATAAATTTGACATTGTTGCAGTTTATAAGGACAGCCGTTGGTTGCCGAAACCCGGGATCGAACCAGGGACCTTTAGATCTTCAGTCTAACGCTCTCCCAACTGAGCTATTTCGGCACACCATTCATGTGTCATGTTGTTTACTTAGGATTGCAGCAACAGTGTTCTTTTGAATTACTACTTTAGAAAATATAAAGTGCACTTGTCAGAAGTGGGATTCGAACCCACGCCTCCAGGGCCTCCAGAGGCATGCAGGCACCTTACAACATAACAGCAGTGCATAATAGTATGTTTAATGTATGCGTCTTCCTCTGATAAAGCAATAGGAGTAATGTGGTCACACAGAGCTATACCTTATTTACATCTCTTCAATGTGCTATTTAGCATAATCGTTTCAGCAATGTGCATTACAATGCAACGTTTGCTACTATCATGGGCAATGTAGTCACTACAATGGATTCATGTTCCATCAATGGGGTGTGAAATGTGTGCAATAGTGTGTTCCAGCCAAATACTTGCTTTTTAAAGATGACTTGAATGAGATGAATATATTTTATAGTTAAAGAATATAGCTGGGGTTATTCTAATTATTTTTGATATGAGAACTATGTCATGAATGAATGAGTGCATTAATGTATGCATGCAGTACAGTCAAATACAACTACAACTGAAATACTAAATATACACACTAAGCATTATATTTAAGGCCACCTTGTTCATTTCATTTAGAGATGTACAAAATGTTTACTCCTATAAAGCCAGAAGCAGCAAAAAGCAGGAAAAAGAGAAATATACAAAGAGGGGAAAGTGGATGAATGTACATGGCAATAACTGTAATAAACTGTAGGCTTATTCATGGGCAAGTATGGTCAAAAGTGTCTCAAAACATAGCCAGCTTCTGCTGTTTATAGCCTACAGAGTGCAAATCTCTGTGGTGTTAATTCTCCTACATCACTTGTCAATGATGCGTGTTTACAACTTTACATCAAATGCCAAATTCACAATTTCAGCCTGTAGCCTATGAATTTCATACAAAGAACACTAGCTCTGACTAACCATGGTCTACTGTAAATAGACTAATTTTGCTATCTTATAGCAAATATCATGAATGAATGAATGCACAGAGCATGGGGAATCCCCATTCCCAAACTGCGCCTGGCTCTATCCTAATAAGGGCATGTACGTCACTATGTCACTAGGAACATGGGGCCGCTGGTTCGAATCCCGTCTGTTGCACGTCCAAAATGTCAAACGTGACCAAATCGTGCACACAACAGGCATATACTGCTGCAGGAAACTGTATTTTCCTCCTTTTTCTCTCTCTCTTTCTCTTTTTCCTCTCTTTTCTCTCTTTCTCTCTCTTTTTCTCTCTTCCTTCTTTTCCCCCCTCAATCTTTCTCCCCCCCTCGCTAAGGTGGACGAATGGCCCCCAGCTTGCGCGCAGCGCCTTAGACCGCTCGGCCATCCTGACATAAATCCTATAAAAAAGTAACATGTTAATGCGTTTCAGTATTATTTATTAACAAATATAAAATAGTCTTGTCATAAGTGGGATTCGAACCCACGCCTCCAGGGGAGACTGCGACCTGGATGTGGCCTTAGACCGCTCGGCCATCCTGACACTGAGGGGTAGTTTGCTTGCAGTGCAATGGTTAACGGGTTTGATCGTAAATCTGACAATGTGAGCCGTTGTCTGTTAACGTGGACTGTAAGGACATTCACTCACAAGCAGGACTTTCGGGATTGTGAGGACATGCACCATGTCCTCATAAATTTGACATTGTTGCAGTTTATAAGGACAGCCGTTGGTTGCCGAAACCCGGGATCGAACCAGGGACCTTTAGATCTTCAGTCTAACGCTCTCCCAACTGAGCTATTTCGGCACACCATTCATGTGTCATGTTGTTTACTTAGGATTTCAGCAACAGTGTTCTTTTGAATTACTACTTTAGAAAATATAAAGTGCACTTGTCAGAAGTGGGATTCGAACCCACGCCTCCAGGGGAGACTGCGACCTGAACGCAGCGCCTTAGACCGCTCGGCCATCCTGACATAAATCCTATAAAAAAGTAATATGTTAATGCGTTTCAGTATTATTTATTAACAAATATAAAATAGTCTTGTCAGAAGTGGGATTCGAACCCACGCCCCCCATGCCGAAACAGGGACCTTTAGATCTTCAGTCTAACGCTCTCCCAACTGAGCTATTTCGGCACACCATTCATGTGTCATGTTGTTTACTTAGGATTGCAGCAACAGTGTTCTTTTGAATAACTACTTTAGAAAATATAAAGTGCGCTTGTCAGAAGTGGGATTCGAACCCACGCCTCCAGGGGAGACTGCGACCTGAACGCAGCGCCTTAGACCGCTCGGCCATCCTGACACTGAGGGGTAGTTTGCTTGCAGTGCAATGGTTAACGGGTTTGATCGTAAATCTGACAGAATGTGAGCCGTTGTCTGTTAACGTGGACTGTAAGGACATTCACTCACAAGCA
The DNA here is from genome assembly GCA_039105355.1 of Benthosema pterotum. Classification (NCBI taxonomy): domain Eukaryota; kingdom Metazoa; phylum Chordata; class Actinopteri; order Myctophiformes; family Myctophidae; genus Benthosema; species Benthosema pterotum. The sequence continues at coordinate 13,549,822 of CM076971.1, read as the reverse complement.
GGACTTTCGGGATTGTGAGGACATGCACCATGTCCTCATAAATTTGACATTGTTGCAGTTTATAAGGACAGCCCCTGGTTGCCGAAACCCGGGATCGAACCAGGGACCTTTAGATCTTCAGTCTAACGCTCTCCCAACTGAGCTATTTCGGCACACCATTCATGTGTCATGTTGTTTACTTAGGATTGCAGCAACAGTGTTCTTTTGAATAACTAGAAAACATAAAGTGCGCTTGTCAGAAGTGGGATTCGAACCCACGCCTCCAGGGGAGACTGCGACCTGAACGCAGCGCCTTAGACCGCTCGGCCATCCTGACATAAATCCTATAAAAAAGTAATATGTTAATGCGTTTCAGTATTATTTATTAACAAATATAAAATAGTCTTGTCAGAAGTGGGATTCGAACCCACGCCTCCAGGGGAGACTGCGACCTGAACGCAGCGCCTTAGACCGCTCGGCCATCCTGACACTGAGGGGTAGTTTGCTTGCAGTGCAATGGTTAACGGGTTTGATCGTAAATCTGACAGAATGTGAGCCGTTGTCTGTTAACGTGGACTGTAAGGACATGCACCATGTCCTCATAAATTTGACATTGTTGCAGTTTATAAGGACAGCCGTTGGTTGCCGAAACCCGGGATCGAACCAGGGACCTTTAGATCTTCAGTCTAACGCTCTCCCAACTGAGCTATTTCGGCACACCATTCATGTGTCATGTTGTTTACTTAGGATTTCAGCAACAGTGTTCTTTTGAATAACTACTTTAGAAAATATAAAGTGCGCTTGTCAGAAGTGGGATTCGAACCCACGCCTCCAGGGGAGACTGCGACCTGAACGCAGCGCCTTAGACCGCTCGGCCATCCTGACATAAATCCTATAAAAAAGTAATATGTTAATGCGTTTCAGTATTATTTATTAACAAATATAAAATAGTCTTGTCAGAAGTGGGATTCGAACCCACGCCTCCAGGGGAGACTGCGACCTGAACGCAGCGCCTTAGACCGCTCGGCCATCCTGACACTGAGGGGTAGTTTGCTTGCAGTGCAATGGTTAACGGGTTTGATCGTAAATCTGACAGAATGTGAGCCGTTATCTGTTAACGTGGACTGTAAGGACATTCACTCACAAGGACATGCACCATGTCCTCATAAATTTGACATTGTTGCAGTTTATAAGGACAGCCCTTGGTTGCCGAAACCCGGGATCAAACCAGGGACCTTTAGATCTTCAGTCTAACGCTCTCCCAACTGAGCTATTTCGGCACACCATTCATGTGTCATGTTGTTTACTTAGGATTTCAGCAACAGTGTTCTTTTGAATAACTACTTTAGAAAATATAAAGTGCGCTTGTCAGAAGTGGGATTCGAACCCACGCCTCCAGGGGAGACTGCGACCTGAACGCAGCGCCTTAGACCGCTCGGCCATCCTGACATAAATCCTATAAAAAAGTAATATGTTAATGCGTTTCAGTATTATTTATTAACAAATATAAAATAGTCTTGTCAGAAGTGGGATTCCAACCCACGCCCCCCATGCCGAAACCCGGGATCGAACCAGGGACCTTTAGATCTTCAGTCTAACGCTCTCCCAACTGAGCTATTTCGGCACACCATTCATGTGTCATGTTGTTTACTTAGGATTTCAGCAACAGTGTTCTTTTGAATAACTACTTTAGAAAATATAAAGTGCACTTGTCAGAAGTGGGATTCGAACCCACGCCTCCAGGGGAGACTGCGACCTGAACGCAGCGCCTTAGACCGCTCGGCCATCCTGACACTGAGGGGTAGTTTGCTTGCAGTGCAATGGTTAACGGGTTTGATCGTAAATCTGACAGAATGTGAGCCGTTGTCTGTTAACGTGGACTGTAAGGACATTCACTCACAAGCAGGACTTTTGGGATTGTGAGGACATGCACCATGTCCTCATAAATTTGACATTGTTGCAGTTTATAAGGACAGCCGTTGGTTGCCGAAACCCGGGATCGAACCAGGGACCTTTAGATCTTCAGTCTAACGCTCTCCCAACTGAGCTATTTCGGCACACCATTCATGTGTCATGTTGTTTACTTAGGATTTCAGCAACAGTGTTCTTTTGAATAACTACTTTAGAAAATATAAAGTGCGCTTGTCAGAAGTGGGATTCGAACCCACGCCTCCAGGGGAGACTGCGACCTGAACGCAGCGCCTTAGACCGCTCGGCCATCCTGACATAAATCCTATAAAAAAGTAATATGTTAATGCGTTTCAGTATTATTTATTAACAAATATAAAATAGTCTTGTCAGAAGTGGGATTCGAACCCACGCCTCCAGGGGAGACTGCGACCTGAACGCAGCGCCTTAGACCGCTCGGCCATCCTGACACTGAGGGGTAGTTTGCTTGCAGTGCAATGGTTAACGGGTTTGATCGTAAATCTGACAGAATGTGAGCCGTTATCTGTTAACGTGGACTGTAAGGACATTCACTCACAAGGACATGCACCATGTCCTCATAAATTTGACATTGTTGCAGTTTATAAGGACAGCCCTTGGTTGCCGAAACCCGGGATCGAACCAGGGACCTTTAGATCTTCAGTCTAACGCTCTCCCAACTGAGCTATTTCGGCACACCATTCATGTGTCATGTTGTTTACTTAGGATTTCAGCAACAGTGTTCTTTTGAATAACTACTTTAGAAAATATAAAGTGCACTTGTCAGAAGTGGGATTCGAACCCACGCCTCCAGGGGAGACTGCGACCTGAACGCAGCGCCTTAGACCGCTCGGCCATCCTGACACTGAGGGGTAGTTTGCTTGCAGTGCAATGGTTAACGGGTTTGATCGTAAATCTGACAGAATGTGAGCCGTTGTCTGTTAACGTGGACTGTAAGGACATTCACTCACAAGCAGGACTTTTGGGATTGTGAGGACATGCACCATGTCCTCATAAATTTGACATTGTTGCAGTTTATAAGGACAGCCCTTGGTTGCCGAAACCCGGGATCGAACCAGGGACCTTTAGATCTTCAGTCTAACGCTCTCCCAACTGAGCTATTTCGGCACACCATTCATGTGTCATGTTGTTTACTTAGGATTGCAGCAACAGTGTTCTTTTGAATAACTAGAAAATATAAAGTGCGCTTGTCAGAAGTGGGATTCGAACCCACGCCTCCAGGGGAGACTGCGACCTGAACGCAGCGCCTTAGACCGCTCGGCCATCCTGACATAAATCCTATAAAAAAGTAATATGTTAATGCGTTTCAGTATTATTTATTAACAAATATAAAATAGGCTCGTCAGAAGTGGGATTCGAACCCACGCCTCCAGGGGAGACTGCGACCTGAACGCAGCGCCTTAGACCGCTCGGCCATCCTGACACTGAGGGGTAGTTTGCTTGCAGTGCAATGGTTAACGGGTTTGATCGTAAATCTGACAGAATGTGAGCCGTTGTCTGTTAACGTGGACTGTAAGGACATGCACCATGTCCTCATAAATTTGACATTGTTGCAGTTTATAAGGACAGCCGTTGGTTGCCGAAACCCGGGATCGAACCAGGGACCTTTAGATCTTCAGTCTAACGCTCTCCCAACTGAGCTATTTCGGCACACCATTCATGTGTCATGTTGTTTACTTAGGATTTCAGCAACAGTGTTCTTTTGAATAACTACTTTAGAAAATATAAAGTGCGCTTGTCAGAAGTGGGATTCGAACCCACGCCTCCAGGGGAGACTGCGACCTGAACGCAGCGCCTTAGACCGCTCGGCCATCCTGACATAAATCCTATAAAAAAGTAATATGTTAATGCGTTTCAGTATTATTTATTAACAAATATAAAGTAGTCTTGTCAGAAGTGGGATTCGAACCCACGCCCCCAGTGGAGACTGCGACCTGAACGCAGCGCCTTAGACCGCTCGGCCATCCTGACACTGAGGGGTAGTTTGCTTGCAGTGCAATGGTTAACGGGTTTGATCGTAAATCTGACCAAATGTGAGCCGTTGTCTGTTAACGTGGACTGTAAGGACATTCACTCACAAGCAGGACTTTCGGGATTGTGAGGACATGCACCATGTCCTCATAAATTTGACATTGTTGCAGTTTATAAGGACAGCCCCTGGTTGCCGAAACCCGGGATCGAACCAGGGACCTTTAGATCTTCAGTCTAACGCTCTCCCAACTGAGCTATTTCGGCACACCATTCATGTGTCATGTTGTTTACTTAGGATTTCAGCAACAGTGTTCTTTTGAATAACTAGAAAATATAAAGTGTGCTTGTCAGAAGTGGGATTCGAACCCACGCCTCCAGGGGAGACTGCGACCTGAACGCAGCGCCTTAGACCGCTCGGCCATCCTGACATAAATCCTATAAAAAAGTAATATGTTAATGCGTTTCAGTATTATTTATTAACAAATATAAAATAGTCTTGTCAGAAGTGGGATTCGAACCCACGCCCCCCATGCCGAAACCCGGGATCGAACCAGGGACCTTTAGATCTTCAGTCTAACGCTCTCCCAACTGAGCTATTTCGGCACACCATTCATGTGTCATGTTGTTTACTTAGGATTTCAGCAACAGTGTTCTTTTGAATAACTACTTTAGAAAATATAAAGTGCGCTTGTCAGAAGTGGGATTCGAACCCACGCCTCCAGGGGAGACTGCGACCTGAACGCAGCGCCTTAGACCGCTCGGCCATCCTGACATAAATCCTATAAAAAAGTAATATGTTAATGCGTTTCAGTATTATTTATTAACAAATATAAAATAGTCTTGTCAGAAGTGGGATTCGAACCCACGCCTCCAGGGGAGACTGCGACCTGAACGCAGCGCCTTAGACCGCTCGGCCATCCTGACATAAATCCTATAAAAAAGTAATATGTTAATGCGTTTCAGTATTATTTATTAACAAATATAAAATAGTCTTGTCAGAAGTGGGATTCCAACCCACGCCCCCCATGCCGAAACCCGGGATCGAACCAGGGACCTTTAGATCTTCAGTCTAACGCTCTCCCAACTGAGCTATTTCGGCACACCATTCATGTGTCATGTTGTTTACTTAGGATTTCAGCAACAGTGTTCTTTTGAATAACTACTTTAGAAAATATAAAGTGCACTTGTCAGAAGTGGGATTCGAACCCACGCCTCCAGGGGAGACTGCGACCTGAACGCAGCGCCTTAGACCGCTCGGCCATCCTGACACTGAGGGGTAGTTTGCTTGCAGTGCAATGGTTAACGGGTTTGATCGTAAATCTGACAGAATGTGAGCCGTTGTCTGTTAACGTGGACTGTAAGGACATTCACTCACAAGCAGGACTTTTGGGATTGTGAGGACATGCACCATGTCCTCATAAATTTGACATTGTTGCAGTTTATAAGGACAGCCCTTGGTTGCCGAAACCCGGGATCGAACCAGGGACCTTTAGATCTTCAGTCTAACGCTCTCCCAACTGAGCTATTTCGGCACACCATTCATGTGTCATGTTGTTTACTTAGGATTTCAGCAACAGTGTTCTTTTGAATAACTACTTTAGAAAATATAAAGTGCACTTGTCAGAAGTGGGATTCGAACCCACGCCTCCAGGGGAGACTGCGACCTGAACGCAGCGCCTTAGACCGCTCGGCCATCCTGACATAAATCCTATAAAAAAGTAATATGTTAATGCGTTTCAGTATTATTTATTAACAAATATAAAATAGTCTTGTCAGAAGTGGGATTCGAACCCACGCCTCCAGGGGAGACTGCGACCTGAACGCAGCGCCTTAGACCGCTCGGCCATCCTGACATAAATCCTATAAAAAAGTAATATGTTAATGCGTTTCAGTATTATTTATTAACAAATATAAAATAGTCTTGTCAGAAGTGGGATTCCAACCCACGCCCCCCATGCCGAAACCCGGGATCGAACCAGGGACCTTTAGATCTTCAGTCTAACGCTCTCCCAACTGAGCTATTTCGGCACACCATTCATGTGTCATGTTGTTTACTTAGGATTTCAGCAACAGTGTTCTTTTGAATAACTACTTTAGAAAATATAAAGTGCGCTTGTCAGAAGTGGGATTCGAACCCACGCCTCCAGGGGAGACTGCGACCTGAACGCAGCGCCTTAGACCGCTCGGCCATCCTGACATAAATCCTATAAAAAAGTAATATGTTAATGCGTTTCAGTATTATTTATTAACAAATATAAAATAGTCTTGTCAGAAGTGGGATTCGAACCCACGCCTCCAGGGGAGACTGCGACCTGAACGCAGCGCCTTAGACCGCTCGGCCATCCTGACACTGAGGGGTAGTTTGCTTGCAGTGCAATGGTTAACGGGTTTGATCGTAAATCTGACAGAATGTGAGCCGTTATCTGTTAACGTGGACTGTAAGGACATTCACTCACAAGGACATGCACCATGTCCTCATAAATTTGACATTGTTGCAGTTTATAAGGACAGCCCTTGGTTGCCGAAACCCGGGATCGAACCAGGGACCTTTAGATCTTCAGTCTAACGCTCTCCCAACTGAGCTATTTCGGCACACCATTCATGTGTCATGTTGTTTACTTAGGATTTCAGCAACAGTGTTCTTTTGAATAACTACTTTAGAAAATATAAAGTGCACTTGTCAGAAGTGGGATTCGAACCCACGCCTCCAGGGGAGACTGCGACCTGAACGCAGCGCCTTAGACCGCTCGGCCATCCTGACACTGAGGGGTAGTTTGCTTGCAGTGCAATGGTTAACGGGTTTGAATCTGACAGAATGTGAGCCGTTGTCTGTTAACGTGGACTGTAAGGACATTCACTCACAAGCAGGACTTTTGGGATTGTGAGGACATGCACCATGTCCTCATAAATTTGACATTGTTGCAGTTTATAAGGACAGCCCTTGGTTGCCGAAACCCGGGATCGAACCAGGGACCTTTAGATCTTCAGTCTAACGCTCTCCCAACTGAGCTATTTCGGCACACCATTCATGTGTCATGTTGTTTACTTAGGATTGCAGCAACAGTGTTCTTTTGAATAACTAGAAAACATAAAGTGCGCTTGTCAGAAGTGGGATTCGAACCCACGCCTGCAGGGGAGACTGCGACCTGAACGCAGCGCCTTAGACCGCTCGGCCATCCTGACATAAATCCTATAAAAAAGTAATATGTTAATGCGTTTCAGTATTATTTATTAACAAATATAAAATAGGCTCGTCAGAAGTGGGATTCGAACCCACGCCTCCAGGGGAGACTGCGACCTGAACGCAGCGCCTTAGACCGCTCGGCCATCCTGACACTGAGGGGTAGTTTGCTTGCAGTGCAATGGTTAACGGGTTTGATCGTAAATCTGACAGAATGTGAGCCGTTGTCTGTTAACGTGGACTGTAAGGACATGCACCATGTCCTCATAAATTTGACATTGTTGCAGTTTATAAGGACAGCCGTTGGTTGCCGAAACCCGGGATCGAACCAGGGACCTTTAGATCTTCAGTCTAACGCTCTCCCAACTGAGCTATTTCGGCACACCATTCATGTGTCATGTTGTTTACTTAGGATTTCAGCAACAGTGTTCTTTTGAATAACTACTTTAGAAAATATAAAGTGCGCTTGTCAGAAGTGGGATTCGAACCCACGCCTCCAGGGGAGACTGCGACCTGAACGCAGCGCCTTAGACCGCTCGGCCATCCTGACATAAATCCTATAAAAAAGTAATATGTTAATGCGTTTCAGTATTATTTATTAACAAATATAAAATAGTCTTGTCAGAAGTGGGATTCGAACCCACGCCTCCAGGGGAGACTGCGACCTGAACGCAGCGCCTTAGACCGCTCGGCCATCCTGACACTGAGGGGTAGTTTGCTTGCAGTGCAATGGTTAACGGGTTTGATCGTAAATCTGACCAAATGTGAGCCGTTATCTGTTAACGTGGACTGTAAGGACATTCACTCACAAGCAGGACTTTCGGGATTGTGAGGACATGCACCATGTCCTCATAAATTTGACATTGTTGCAGTTTATAAGGACAGCCCCTGGTTGCCGAAACCCGGGATCGAACCAGGGACCTTTAGATCTTCAGTCTAACGCTCTCCCAACTGAGCTATTTCGGCACACCATTCATGTGTCATGTTGTTTACTTAGGATTTCAGCAACAGTGTTCTTTTGAATAACTAGAAAATATAAAGTGTACTTGTCAGAAGTGGGATTCGAACCCACGCCTCCAGGGGAGACTGCGACCTGAACGCAGCGCCTTAGACCGCTCGGCCATCCTGACATAAATCCTATAAAAAAGTAATATGTTAATGCGTTTCAGTATTATTTATTAACAAATATAAAATAGTCTTGTCAGAAGTGGGATTCGAACCCACGCCCCCCATGCCGAAACCCGGGATCGAACCAGGGACCTTTAGATCTTCAGTCTAACGCTCTCCCAACTGAGCTATTTCGGCACACCATTCATGTGTCATGTTGTTTACTTAGGATTTCAGCAACAGTGTTCTTTTGAATAACTACTTTAGAAAATATAAAGTGCGCTTGTCAGAAGTGGGATTCGAACCCACGCCTCCAGGGGAGACTGCGACCTGAACGCAGCGCCTTAGACCGCTCGGCCATCCTGACATAAATCCTATAAAAAAGTAATATGTTAATGCGTTTCAGTATTATTTATTAACAAATATAAAATAGTCTTGTCAGAAGTGGGATTCGAACCCACGCCTCCAGGGGAGACTGCGACCTGAACGCAGCGCCTTAGACCGCTCGGCCATCCTGACATAAATCCTATAAAAAAGTAATATGTTAATGCGTTTCAGTATTATTTATTAACAAATATAAAATAGTCTTGTCAGAAGTGGGATTCGAACCCACGCCCCCCATGCCGAAACCCGGGATCGAACCAGGGACCTTTAGATCTTCAGTCTAACGCTCTCCCAACTGAGCTATTTCGGCACACCATTCATGTGTCATGTTGTTTACTTAGGATTGCAGCAACAGTGTTCTTTTGAATAACTACTTTAGAAAATATAAAGTGCACTTGTCAGAAGTGGGATTCGAACCCACGCCTCCAGGGGAGACTGCGACCTGAACGCAGCGCCTTAGACCGCTCGGCCATCCTGACACTGAGGGGTAGTTTGCTTGCAGTGCAATGGTTAACGGGTTTGATCGTAAATCTGACAGAATGTGAGCCGTTGTCTGTTAACGTGGACTGTAAGGACATTCACTCACAAGCAGGACTTTTGGGATTGTGAGGACATGCACCATGTCCTCATAAATTTGACATTGTTGCAGTTTATAAGGACAGCCCTTGGTTGCCGAAACCCGGGATCGAACCAGGGACCTTTAGATCTTCAGTCTAACGCTCTCCCAACTGAGCTATTTCGGCACACCATTCATGTGTCATGTTGTTTACTTAGGATTTCAGCAACAGTGTTCTTTTGAATAACTACTTTAGAAAATATAAAGTGCACTTGTCAGAAGTGGGATTCGAACCCACGCCTCCAGGGGAGACTGCGACCTGAACGCAGCGCCTTAGACCGCTCGGCCATCCTGACATAAATCCTATAAAAAAGTAATATGTTAATGCGTTTCAGTATTATTTATTAACAAATATAAAATAGTCTTGTCAGAAGTGGGATTCGAACCCACGCCTCCAGGGGAGACTGCGACCTGAACGCAGCGCCTTAGACCGCTCGGCCATCCTGACATAAATCCTATAAAAAAGTAATATGTTAATGCGTTTCAGTATTATTTATTAACAAATATAAAATAGTCTTGTCAGAAGTGGGATTCCAACCCACGCCCCCCATGCCGAAACCCGGGATCGAACCAGGGACCTTTAGATCTTCAGTCTAACGCTCTCCCAACTGAGCTATTTCGGCACACCATTCATGTGTCATGTTGTTTACTTAGGATTTCAGCAACAGTGTTCTTTTGAATAACTACTTTAGAAAATATAAAGTGCGCTTGTCAGAAGTGGGATTCGAACCCACGCCTCCAGGGGAGACTGCGACCTGAACGCAGCGCCTTAGACCGCTCGGCCATCCTGACATAAATCCTATAAAAAAGTAATATGTTAATGCGTTTCAGTATTATTTATTAACAAATATAAAATAGTCTTGTCAGAAGTGGGATTCGAACCCACGCCTCCAGGGGAGACTGCGACCTGAACGCAGCGCCTTAGACCGCTCGGCCATCCTGACATAAATCCTATAAAAAAGTAATATGTTAATGCGTTTCAGTATTATTTATTAACAAATATAAAATAGTCTTGTCAGAAGTGGGATTCCAACCCACGCCCCCCATGCCGAAACCCGGGATCGAACCAGGGACCTTTAGATCTTCAGTCTAACGCTCTCCCAACTGAGCTATTTCGGCACACCATTCATGTGTCATGTTGTTTACTTAGGATTGCAGCAACAGTGTTCTTTTGAATAACTACTTTAGAAAATATAAAGTGCACTTGTCAGAAGTGGGATTCGAACCCACGCCTCCAGGGGAGACTGCGACCTGAACGCAGCGCCTTAGACCGCTCGGCCATCCTGACACTGAGGGGTAGTTTGCTTGCAGTGCAATGGTTAACGGGTTTGATCGTAAATCTGACAGAATGTGAGCCGTTGTCTGTTAACGTGGACTGTAAGGACATTCACTCACAAGCAGGACTTTTGGGATTGTGAGGACATGCACCATGTCCTCATAAATTTGACATTGTTGCAGTTTATAAGGACAGCCCTTGGTTGCCGAAACCCGGGATCGAACCAGGGACCTTTAGATCTTCAGTCTAACGCTCTCCCAACTGAGCTATTTCGGCACACCATTCATGTGTCATGTTGTTTACTTAGGATTGCAGCAACAGTGTTCTTTTGAATAACTATTAAACATAAAGTGCGCTTGTCAGAAGTGGGATTCGAACCCACGCCTCCAGGGGAGACTGCGACCTGAACGCAGCGCCTTAGACCGCTCGGCCATCCTGACATAAATCCTATAAAAAAGTAATATGTTAATGCGTTTCAGTATTATTTATTAACAAATATAAAATAGTCTTGTCAGAAGTGGGATTCGAACCCACGCCTCCAGGGGAGACTGCGACCTGAACGCAGCGCCTTAGACCGCTCGGCCATCCTGACACTGAGGGGTAGTTTGCTTGCAGTGCAATGGTTAACGGGTTTGATCGTAAATCTGACAGAATGTGAGCCGTTGTCTGTTAACGTGGACTGTAAGGACATGCACCATGTCCTCATAAATTTGACATTGTTGCAGTTTATAAGGACAGCCCTTGGTTGCCGAAACCCGGGATCGAACCAGGGACCTTTAGATCTTCAGTCTAACGCTCTCCCAACTGAGCTATTTCGGCACACCATTCATGTGTCATGTTGTTTACTTAGGATTTCAGCAACAGTGTTCTTTTGAATAACTACTTTAGAAAATATAAAGTGCACTTGTCAGAAGTGGGATTCGAACCCACGCCTCCAGGGGAGACTGCGACCTGAACGCAGCGCCTTAGACCGCTCGGCCATCCTGACATAAATCCTATAAAAAAGTAATATGTTAATGCGTTTCAGTATTATTTATTAACAAATATAAAATAGTCTTGTCAGAAGTGGGATTCGAACCCACGCCTCCAGGGGAGACTGCGACCTGAACGCAGCGCCTTAGACCGCTCGGCCATCCTGACACTGAGGGGTAGTTTGCTTGCAGTGCAATGGTTAACGGGTTTGATCGTAAATCTGACAGAATGTGAGCCGTTGTCTGTTAACGTGGACTGTAAGGACATTCACTCACAAGCAGGACTTTCGGGATTGTGAGGACATGCACCATGTCCTCATAAATTTGACATTGTTGCAGTTTATAAGGACAGCCCCTGGGTGCCGAAACCGGGATCGAACCAGGGACCTTTAGATCTTCAGTCTAACGCTCTCCCAACTGAGCTATTTCGGCACACCATTCATGTGTCATGTTGTTTACTTAGGATTGCAGCAACAGTGTTCTTTTGAATAACTAGAAAATATAAAGTGCGCTTGTCAGAAGTGGGATTCGAACCCACGCCTCCAGGGGAGACTGCGACCTGAACGCAGCGCCTTAGACCGCTCGGCCATCCTGACACTGAGGGGTAGTTTGCTTGCAGTGCAATGGTTAACGGGTTTGATCGTAAATCTGACAGAATGTGAGCCGTTGTCTGTTAACGTGGACTGTAAGGACATTCACTCACAAGCAGGACTTTCGGGATTGTGAGGACATGCACCATGTCCTCATAAATTTGACATTGTTGCAGTTTATAAGGACAGCCCCTGGGTGCCGAAACCCGGGATCGAACCAGGGACCTTTAGATCTTCAGTCTAACGCTCTCCCAACTGAGCTATTTCGGCACACCATTCATGTGTCATGTTGTTTACTTAGGATTTCAGCAACAGTGTTCTTTTGAATTACTACTTTAGAAAATATAAAGTGCGCTTGTCAGAAGTGGGATTCGAACCCACGCCTCCAGGGGAGACTGCGACCTGAACGCAGCGCCTTAGACCGCTCGGCCATCCTGACACTGAGGGGTAGTTTGCTTGCAGTGCAATGGTTAACGGGTTTGATCGTAAATCTGACAGAATGTGAGCCGTTATCTGTTAACGTGGACTGTAAGGACATTCACTCACAAGGACATGCACCATGTCCTCATAAATTTGACATTGTTGCAGTTTATAAGGACAGCCCTTGGTTGCCGAAACCCAGGATCGAACCAGGGACCTTTAGATCTTCAGTCTAACGCTCTCCCAACTGAGCTATTTCGGCACACCATTCATGTGTCATGTTGTTTACTTAGGATTTCAGCAACAGTGTTCTTTTGAATTACTACTTTAGAAAATATAAAGTGCACTTGTCAGAAGTGGGATTCGAACCCACGCCTCCAGGGGAGACTGCGACCTGAACGCAGCGCCTTAGACCGCTCGGCCATCCTGACATAAATCCTATAAAAAAGTAATATGTTAATGCGTTTCAGTATTATTTATTAACAAATATAAAATAGTCTTGTCAAAAGTGGGATTCGAACCAACGCCCCCCATGCCGAAACCCGGGATCGAACCAGGGACCTTTAGATCTTCAGTCTAACGCTCTCCCAACTGAGCTATTTCGGCACACCATTCATGTGTCATGTTGTTTACTTAGGATTTCAGCAACAGTGTTCTTTTGAATAACTACTTTAGAAAATATAAAGTGCGCTTGTCAGAAGTGGGATTCGAACCCACGCCTCCAGGGGAGACTGCGACCTGAACGCAGCGCCTTAGACCGCTCGGCCATCCTGACACTGAGGGGTAGTTTGCTTGCAGTGCAATGGTTAACGGGTTTGATCGTAAATCTGACAGAATGTGAGCCGTTGTCTGTTAACGTGGACTGTAAGGACATTCACTCACAAGCAGGACTTTCGGGATTGTGAGGACATGCACCATGTCCTCATAAATTTGACATTGTTGCAGTTTATAAGGACAGCCCCTGGTTGCCGAAACCCGGGATCGAACCAGGGACCTTTAGATCTTCAGTCTAACGCTCTCCCAACTGAGCTATTTCGGCACACCATTCATGTGTCATGTTGTTTACTTAGGATTTCAGCAACAGTGTTCTTTTGAATAACTAGAAAATATAAAGTACGCTTGTCAGAAGTGGGATTCGAACCCACGCCTCCAGGGGAGACTGCGACCTGAACGCAGCGCCTTAGACCGCTCGGCCATCCTGACATAAATCCTATAAAAAAGTAATAGGTTAATGCGTTTCAGTATTATTTATTAACAAATATAAAATAGTCTTGTCAGAAGTGGGATTCGAACCGACGCCCGCCATGCCGAAACCCGGGATCGAACCAGGGACCTTTAGATCTTCAGTCTAACGCTCTCCCAACTGAGCTATTTCGGCACACCATTCATGTGTCATGTTGTTTACTTAGGATTGCAGCAACAGTGTTCTTTTGAATAACTAGAAAATATAAAGTACGCTTGTCAGAAGTGGGATTCGAACCCACGCCTCCAGGGGAGACTGCGACCTGAACGCAGCGCCTTAGACCGCTCGGCCATCCTGACATAAATCCTATAAAAAAGTAATATGTTAATGCGTTTCAGTATTATTTATTAACAAATATAAAATAGTCTTGTCAGAAGTGGGATTCGAACCCACGCCTTCAGGGGAGACTGCGACCTGAACGCAGCGCCTTAGACCGCTCGGCCATCCTGACACTGAGGGGTAGTTTGCTTGCAGTGCAATGGTTAACGGGTTTGATCGTAAATCTGACAGAATGTGAGCCGTTGTCTGTTAACGTGGACTGTAAGGACATGCACCATGTCCTCATAAATTTGACATTGTTGCAGTTTATAAGGACAGCCCTTGGTTGCCGAAACCCGGGATCGAACCAGGGACCTTTAGATCTTCAGTCTAACGCTCTCCCAACTGAGCTATTTCGGCACACCATTCATGTGTCATGTTGTTTACTTAGGATTTCAGCAACAGTGTTCTTTTGAATAACTACTTTAGAAAATATAAAGTGCACTTGTCAGAAGTGGGATTCGAACCCACGCCTCCAGGGGAGACTGCGACCTGAACGCAGCGCCTTAGACCGCTCGGCCATCCTGACATAAATCCTATAAAAAAGTAATATGTTAATGCGTTTCAGTATTATTTATTAACAAATATAAAATAGTCTTGTCAGAAGTGGGATTCGAACCCACGCCTCCAGGGGAGACTGCGACCTGAACGCAGCGCCTTAGACCGCTCGGCCATCCTGACACTGAGGGGTAGTTTGCTTGCAGTGCAATGGTTAACGGGTTTGATCGTAAATCTGACAGAATGTGAGCCGTTGTCTGTTAACGTGGACTGTAAGGACATTCACTCACACGCAGGACTTTCGGGATTGTGAGGACATGCACCATGTCCTCATAAATTTGACATTGTTGCAGTTTATAAGGACAGCCCCTGGTTGCCGAAACCCGGGATCGAACCAGGGACCTTTAGATCTTCAGTCTAACGCTCTCCCAACTGAGCTATTTCGGCACACCATTCATGTGTCATGTTGTTTACTTAGGATTGCAGCAACAGTGTTCTTTTGAATAACTAGAAAACATAAAGTGCGCTTGTCAGAAGTGGGATTCGAACCCACGCCTCCAGGGGAGACTGCGACCTGAACGCAGCGCCTTAGACCGCTCGGCCATCCTGACACTGAGGGGTAGTTTGCTTGCAGTGCAATGGTTAACGGGTTTGATCGTAAATCTGACAGAATGTGAGCCGTTATCTGTTAACGTGGACTGTAAGGACATTCACTCACAAGGACATGCACCATGTCCTCATAAATTTGACATTGTTGCAGTTTATAAGGACAGCCCCTGGTTGCCGAAACCCGGGATCGAACCAGGGACCTTTAGATCTTCAGTCTAACGCTCTCCCAACTGAGCTATTTCGGCACACCATTCATGTGTCATGTTGTTTACTTAGGATTTCAGCAACAGTGTTCTTTTGAATAACTACTTTAGAAAATATAAAGTGCACTTGTCAGAAGTGGGATTCGAACCCACGCCTCCAGGGGAGACTGCGACCTGAACGCAGCGCCTTAGACCGCTCGGCCATCCTGACACTGAGGGGTAGTTTGCTTGCAGTGCAATGGTTAACGGGTTTGATCGTAAATCTGACAGAATGTGAGCCGTTATCTGTTAACGTGGACTGTAAGGACATTCACTCACAAGGACATGCACCATGTCCTCATAAATTTGACATTGTTGCAGTTTATAAGGACAGCCCTTGGTTGCCGAAACCCGGGATCGAACCAGGGACCTTTAGATCTTCAGTCTAACGCTCTCCAAATGAGCTATTTCGGCACACCATTCATGTGTCATGTTGTTTACTTAGGATTGCAGCAACAGTGTTCTTTTGAATTACTACTTTAGAAAATATAAAGTGCACTTGTCAGAAGTGGGATTCGAACCCACGCCTCCAGGGGAGACTGCGACCTGAACGCAGCGCCTTAGACCGCTCGGCCATCCTGACATAAATCCTATAAAAAAGTAATATGTTAATGCGTTTCAGTATTATTTATTAACAAATATAAAATAGTCTTGTCAGAAGTGGGATTCGAACCAACGCCCCCCATGCCGAAACCCGGGATCGAACCAGGGACCTTTAGATCTTCAGTCTAACGCTCTCCCAACTGAGCTATTTCGGCACACCATTCATGTGTCATGTTGTTTACTTAGGATTTCAGCAACAGTGTTCTTTTGAATAACTACTTTAGAAAATATAAAGTGCGCTTGTCAGAAGTGGGATTCGAACCCACGCCTCCAGGGGAGACTGCGACCTGAACGCAGCGCCTTAGACCGCTCGGCCATCCTGACACTGAGGGGTAGTTTGCTTGCAGTGCAATGGTTAACGGGTTTGATCGTAAATCTGACAGAATGTGAGCCGTTGTCTGTTAACGTGGACTGTAAGGACATTCACTCACAAGCAGGACTTTCGGGATTGTGAGGACATGCACCATGTCCTCATAAATTTGACATTGTTGCAGTTTATAAGGACAGCCCCTGGTTGCCGAAACCCGGGATCGAACCAGGGACCTTTAGATCTTCAGTCTAACGCTCTCCCAACTGAGCTATTTCGGCACACCATTCATGTGTCATGTTGTTTACTTAGGATTTCAGCAACAGTGTTCTTTTGAATAACTAGAAAACATAAAGTGCGCTTGTCAGAAGTGGGATTCGAACCCACGCCTCCAGGGGAGACTGCGACCTGAACGCAGCGCCTTAGACGCTCGGCCAACCTGACATAAATCCTATAAAAAAGTAATAGGTTAATGCGTTTCAGTATTATTTATTAACAAATATAAAATAGTCTTGTCAGAAGTGGGATTCAAACCACGCCCCCCATGCCGAAACCCGGGATCGAACCAGGGACCTTTAGATCTTCAGTCTAACGCTCTCCCAACTGAGCTATTTCGGCACACCATTCATGTGTCATGTTGTTTACTTAGGATTTCAGCAACAGTGTTCTTTTGAATTACTACTTTAGAAAATATAAAGTGCGCTTGTCAGAAGTGGGATTCGAACCCACGCCTCAGGGGAGACTGCGACCTGAACGCAGCGCCTTAGACCGCTCGGCCATCCTGACATAAATCCTATAAAAAAGTAATAGGTTAATGCGTTTCAGTATTATTTATTAACAAATATAAAATAGTCTCGTCAGAAGTGGGATTCGAACCCACGCCCCCGATGCCGAAACCCGGGATCGAACCAGGGACCTTTAGATCTTCAGTCTAACGCTCTCCCAACTGAGCTATTTCGGCACACCATTCATGTGTCATGTTGTTTACTTAGGATTTCAGCAACAGTGTTCTTTTGAATAACTACTTTAGAAAATATAAAGTGCGCTTGTCAGAAGTGGGATTCGAACCCACGCCTCCAGGGGAGACTGCGACCTGAACGCAGCGCCTTAGACCGCTCGGCCATCCTGACACTGAGGGGTAGTTTGCTTGCAGTGCAATGGTTAACGGGTTTGATCGTAAATCTGACAGAATGTGAGCCGTTGTCTGTTAACGTGGACTGTAAGGACATTCACTCACAAGCAGGACTTTTGGGATTGTGAGGACATGCACCATGTCCTCATAAATTTGACATTGTTGCAGTTTATAAGGACAGCCCTTGGTTGCCGAAACCCGGGATCGAACCAGGGACCTTTAGATCTTCAGTCTAACGCTCTCCCAACTGAGCTATTTCGGCACACCATTCATGTGTCATGTTGTTTACTTAGGATTTCAGCAACAGTGTTCTTTTGAATAACTACTTTAGAAAATATAAAGTGCACTTGTCAGAAGTGGGATTCGAACCCACGCCTCCAGGGGAGACTGCGACCTGAACGCAGCGCCTTAGACCGCTCGGCCATCCTGACATAAATCCTATAAAAAAGTAATAGGTTAATGCGTTTCAGTATTATTTATTAACAAATATAAAATAGTCTTGTCAGAAGTGGGATTCGAACCAACCCCCCCATGCCGAAACCCGGGATCGAACCAGGGACCTTTAGATCTTCAGTCTAACGCTCTCCCAACTGAGCTATTTCGGCACACCATTCATGTGTCATGTTGTTTACTTAGGATTTCAGCAACAGTGTTCTTTTGAATAACTACTTTAGAAAATATAAAGTACGCTTGTCAGAAGTGGGATTCGAACCCACGCCTCCAGGGGAGACTGCGACCTGAACGCAGCGCCTTAGACCGCTCGGCCATCCTGACATAAATCCTATAAAAAAGTAATATGTTAATGCGTTTCAGTATTATTTATTAACAAATATAAAATAGGCTTGTCAGAAGTGGGATTCGAACCCACGCCTTCAGGGGAGACTGCGACCTGACCGCTCAGCCATCCTGACACTGAGGGGTAGTTTTCTTGCAGTGCAATGGTTAACGGGTTTGATCGTAAATCTGACAGAATGTGAGCCGTTGTCTGTTAACGTGGACTGTAAGGACATTCACCATGTCCTCATAAATTTGACATTGTTGCAGTTTATAAGGACAGCCCTTGGTTGCCGAAACCCGGGATCGAACCAGGGACCTTTAGATCTTCAGTCTAACGCTCTCCCAACTGAGCTATTTCGGCACACCATTCATGTGTCATGTTGTTTACTTAGGATTTCAGCAACAGTGTTCTTTTGAATAACTACTTTAGAAAATATAAAGTGCACTTGTCAGAAGTGGGATTCGAACCCACGCCTCCAGGGGAGACTGCGACCTGAACGCAGCGCCTTAGACCGCTCGGCCATCCTGACATAAATCCTATAAAAAAGTAATATGTTAATGCGTTTCAGTATTATTTATTAACAAATATAAAATAGTCTTGTCAGAAGTGGGATTCGAACCCACGCCTCCAGGGGAGACTGCGACCTGAACGCAGCGCCTTAGACCGCTCGGCCATCCTGACACTGAGGGGTAGTTTGCTTGCAGTGCAATGGTTAAAGGGTTTGATCGGAAATCTGACAGAATGTGAGCCGTTGTCTGTTAACGTGGACTGTAAGGACATTCACTCACACGCAGGACTTTCGGGATTGTGAGGACATGCACCATGTCCTCATAAATTTGACATTGTTGCAGTTTATAAGGACAGCCCCTGGGTGAAAACCGGGATCGAACCAGGGACCTTTAGATCTTCAGTCTAACGCTCTCCCAACTGAGCTATTTCGGCACACCATTCATGTGTCATGTTGTTTACTTAGGATTTCAGCAACAGTGTTCTTTTGAATAACTAGAAAACATAAAGTGCGCTTGTCAGAAGTGGGATTCGAACCCACGCCTCCAGGGGAGACTGCGACCTGAACGCAGCGCCTTAGACCGCTCGGCCATCCTGACACTGAGGGGTAGTTTGCTTGCAGTGCAATGGTTAACGGGTTTGATCGTAAATCTGACAGAATGTGAGCCGTTGTCTGTTAACGTGGACTGTAAGGACATTCACTCACAAGCAGGACTTTCGGGATTGTGAGGACATGCACCATGTCCTCATAAATTTGACATTGTTGCAGTTTATAAGGACAGCCCCTGGGTGCCGAAACCCGGGATCGAACCAGGACCTTTAGATCTTCAGTCTAACGCTCTCCCAACTGAGCTATTTCGGCACACCATTCATGTGTCATGTTGTTTACTTAGGATTTCAGCAACAGTGTTCTTTTGAATAACTAGAAAACATAAAGTGCGCTTGTCAGAAGTGGGATTCGAACCCACGCCTCCAGGGGAGACTGCGACCTGAACGCAGCGCCTTAGACCGCTCGGCCATCCTGACATAAATCTATAAAAAAGTAATAGGTTAATGCGTTTCTGTATTATTTATTAACAAATATAAAATAGTCTTGTCAGAAGTGGGATTCGAACCCACGCCCCCATGCCGAAACCCGGGATCGAACCAGGGCCTTAAGATCTTCAGTCTAACGCTCTCCTAACTAAGCTATTTCGGCACACCATTCATGTGTCATGTTGTTCACTTAGGATTTCAGCAACAGTGTTCTTTTGAATAACTACTTTAGAAAATATAAAGTGCACTTGTCAGAAGTGGGATTCGAACCCACGCCTCCAGGGGAGACTGCGACCTGAACGCAGCGCCTTAGACCGCTCGGCCATCCTGACACTGAGGGGTAGTTTGCTTGCAGTGCAATGGTTAACGGGTTTGATCGTAAATCTGACAGAATGTGAGCCGTTATCTGTTAACGTGGACTGTAAGGACATTCACTCACAAGGACATGCACCATGTCCTCATAAATTTGACATTGTTGCAGTTTATAAGGACAGCCCTTGGTTGCCGAAACCCGGGATCGAACCAGGGACCTTTAGATCTTCAGTCTAACGCTCTCCCAACTGAGCTATTTCGGCACACCATTCATGTGTCATGTTGTTTACTTAGGATTTCAGCAACAGTGTTCTTTTGAATAACTACTTTAGAACTTATTAAGTGCGCTTGTCAGAAGTGGGATTCGAACCCACGCCTCCAGGGGAGACTGCGACCTGAACGCAGCGCCTTAGACCGCTCGGCCATCCTGACACTGAGGGGTAGTTTGCTTGCAGTGCAATGGTTAACGGGTTTGATCGTAAATCTGACAGAATGTGAGCCGTTATCTGTTAACGTGGACTGTAAGGACATTCACTCACAAGGACATGCACCATGTCCTCATAAATTTGACATTGTTGCAGTTTATAAGGACAGCCCTTGGTTGCCGAAACCCGGGATCGAACCAGGGACCTTTAGATCTTCAGTCTAACGCTCTCCCAACTGAGCTATTTCGGCACACCATTCATGTGTCATGTTGTTTACTTAGGATTGCAGCAACAGTGTTCTTTTGAATAACTACTTTAGAAAATATAAAGTGCGCTTGTCAGAAGTGGGATTCGAACCCACGCCTCCAGGGGAGACTGCGACCTGAACGCAGCGCCTTAGACCGCTCGGCCATCCTGACACTGAGGGGTAGTTTGCTTGCAGTGCAATGGTTAACGGGTTTGATCGTAAATCTGACAGAATGTGAGCCGTTGTCTGTTAACGTGGACTGTAAGGACATTCACTCACAAGCAGGACTTTCGGGATTGTGAGGACATGCACCATGTCCTCATAAATTTGACATTGTTGCAGTTTATAAGGACAGCCCTGGTTGCCGAAACCCGGGATCGAACCAGGGACCTTTAGATCTTCAGTCTAACGCTCTCCCAACTGAGCTATTTCGGCACACCATTCATGTGTCATGTTGTTTATTAGGATTTCAGCAACAGTGTTCTTTTGAATAACTAGAAAACATAAAGTGCGCTTGTCAGAAGTGGGATTCGAACCCACGCCTCCAGGGGAGACTGCGACCTGAACGCAGCGCCTTAGAACGCTCGGCCAACCTGACATAAATCCTATAAAAAGTAATAGGTTAATGCGTTTCAGTATTATTTATTAACAAATATAAAATAGTCTTGTCAGAAGTGGGATTCAAACCACGCCCCCCATGCCGAAACCCGGGATCGAACCAGGGACCTTTAGATCTTCAGTCTAACGCTCTCCCAACTGAGCTATTTCGGCACACCATTCATGTGTCATGTTGTTTACTTAGGATTTCAGCAACAGTGTTCTTTTGAATTACTACTTTAGAAAATATAAAGTGCACTTGTCAGAAGTGGGATTCGAACCCACGCCTCCAGGGGAGACTGCGACCTGAACGCAGCGCCTTAGACCGCTCGGCCATCCTGACATAAATCCTATAAAAAAGTAATATGTTAATGCGTTTCAGTATTATATTTATTAACAAATATAAAATAGTCTCGTCAGAAGTGGGATTCGAACCCACGCCCCGCCCGATGCCGAAACCCGGGATCGAACCAGGGACCTTTAGATCTTCAGTCTAACGCTCTCCCAACTGAGCTATTTCGGCACACCATTCATGTGTCATGTTGTTTACTTAGGATTTCAGCAACAGTGTTCTTTTGAATAACTACTTTAGAAAATATAAAGTGCGCTTGTCAGAAGTGGGATTCGAACCCACGCCTCCAGGGGAGACTGCGACCTGAACGCAGCGCCTTAGACCGCTCGGCCATCCTGACACTGAGGGGTAGTTTGCTTGCAGTGCAATGGTTAACGGGTTTGATCGTAAATCTGACAGAATGTGAGCCGTTGTCTGTTAACGTGGACTGTAAGGACATTCACTCACAAGCAGGACTTTTGGGATTGTGAGGACATGCACCATGTCCTCATAAATTTGACATTGTTGCAGTTTATAAGGACAGCCCTTGGTTGCCGAAACCCGGGATCGAACCAGGGACCTTTAGATCTTCAGTCTAACGCTCTCCCTATTTCGGCACACCATTCATGTGTCATGTTGTTTACTTAGGATTTCAGCAACAGTGTTCTTTTGAATAACTACTTTAGAAAATATAAAGTGCACTTGTCAGAAGTGGGATTCGAACCCACGCCTCCAGGGGAGACTGCGAACTGAACGCAGCGCCTTAGACCGCTCGGCCATCCTGACATAAATCCTATAAAAAAGTAATATGTTAATGCGTTTCAGTATTATTTATTAACAAAAATATAAAATAGTCTTGTCAGAAGTGGGATTCGAACCACGCCTCCAGGGGAGACTGCGACCTGAACGCAGCGCCTTAGACCGCTCGGCCATCCTGACACTGAGGGGTAGTTTGCTTGCAGTGCAATGGTTAACGGGTTTGATCGTAAATCTGACAGAATGTGAGCCGTTGTCTGTTAACGTGGACTGTAAGGACATTCACTCACAAGCAGGACTTTCGGGATTGTGAGGACATGCACCATGTCCTCATAAATTTGACATTGTTGCAGTTTATAAGGACAGCCCTTGGTTGCCGAAACCCGGGATCGAACCAGGGACCTTTAGATCTTCAGTCTAACGCTCTCCCAACTGAGCTATTTCGGCACACCATTCATGTGTCATGTTGTTTACTTAGGATTTCAGCAACAGTGTTCTTTTGAATAACTAGAAAATATAAAGTGCGCTTGTCAGAAGTGGGATTCGAACCCACGCCTCCAGGGGAGACTGCGACCTGAACGCAGCGCCTTAGACCGCTCGGCCAACCTGACATAAATCCTATAAAAAAGTAATAGGTTAATGCGTTTCAGTATTATTTATTAACAAATATAAAATAGTCTTGTCAGAAGTGGGATTCAAACCACGCCCCCATGCCGAAACCCGGGATCGAAACAGGGACCTTTAGATCTTCAGTCTAACGCTCTCCCAACTGAGCTATTTCGGCACACCATTCATGTGTCATGTTGTTTACTTAGGATTTCAGCAACAGTGTTCTTTTGAATAACTACTTTAGAAAATATAAAGTGCACTTGTCAGAAGTGGGATTCGAACCCACGCCTCCAGGGGAAGACTGACCTGAACGCAGCGCCTTAGACCGCTCGGCCATCCTGACATAAATCCTATAAAAAAGTAATAGGTTAATGCGTTTCAGTATTATTTATTAACAAATATAAAATAGTCTGTCAGAAGTGGGATTCGAACCCACGCCCCCGATGCCGAAACCGGGATCGAACCAGGGACCTTTAGATCTTCAGTCTAACGATCTCCCAACTGAGCTATTTCGGCACACCATTCATGTGTCATGTTGTTTACTTAGGATTTCAGCAACAGTGTTCTTTTGAATAACTACTTAAGAAAATATAAAGTGCGCTTGTCAGAAGTGGATTCGAACACGCCTCCAGGGGAGACTGCGCTGAACGCAGCGCCTTAGACCGCTCGGCCATCCTGACACTGAGGGGTAGCTTGCTTGCAGTGCATGGTTAACGGGTTTGATCGTAAATCTGACAGAATGTGAGCCGTTGTCTGTTAACGTGGACTGTAAGGACATTCACTCACAAGCAGGACTTTTGGGATTGTGAGGACATGCACCATGTCCTCATAAATTTGACATTGTTGCAGTTTATAAGGACAGCCCTTGGTTGCCGAAACCCGGGATCGAACCAGGGACCTTTAGATCTTCAGTCTAACGCTCTCCCAACTGAGCTATTTCGGCACACCATTCATGTGTCATGTTGTTTACTTAGGATTTCAGCAACAGTGTTCTTTTGAATAACTACTTTAGAAAATATAAAGTGCACTTGTCAGAAGTGGGATTCGAACCCACGCCTCCAGGGGAGACTGCGACCTGAACGCAGCGCCTTAGACCGCTCGGCCATCCTGACATAAATCCTATAAAAAAGTAATAGGTTAATGCGTTTCAGTATTATTTATTAACAAATATAAAATAGTCTTGTCAGAAGTGGGATTCGAACCAACGCCCCCCATGCCGAAACCCGGGATCGAACCAGGGACCTTTAGATCTTCAGTCTAACGCTCTCCCAACTGAGCTATTTCGGCACACCATTCATGTGTCATGTTGTTTACTTAGGATTTCAGCAACAGTGTTCTTTTGAATAACTACTTTAGAAAATATAAAGTGCACTTGTCAGAAGTGGGATTCGAACCCACGCCTCCAGGGGAGACTGCGACCTGAACGCAGCGCCTTAGACCGCTCGGCCATCCTGACACTGAGGGGTAGTTTGCTTGCAGTGCAATGGTTAACGGGTTTGATCGTAAATCTGACCGAATGTGAGCCGTTATCTGTTAACGTGGACTGTAAGGACATTCACTCACAAGCAGGACTTTCGGGATTGTGAGGACATGCACCATGTCCTCATAAATTTGACATTGTTGCAGTTTATAAGGACAGCCCTGGTTGCCGAAACCCGGGATCGAACCAGGGACCTTTAGATCTTCAGTCTAACGCTCTCCCAACTGAGCTATTTCGGCACACCATTCATGTGTCATGTTGTTTACTTAGGATTTCAGCAACAGTGTTCTTTTGAATAACTAGAAAATATAAAGTACGCTTGTCAGAAGTGGGATTCGAACCACGCCTCCAGGGGAGACTGCGACCTGAACGCAGCGCCTTAGACCGCTCGGACATCCTGACATAAATCCTATAAAAAAAGTTTAGGTTAATGCGTTTCAGTATTATTTATTAACAAATATAAAATAGTCTTGTCAGAAGTGGGATTCGAACCGACGCCCGCCATGCCGAAACCCGGGATCGAACCAGGGACCTTTAGATCTTCAGTCTAACGCTCTCCCAACTGAGCTATTTCGGCACACCATTCTTGTGTCATGTTGTTTACTTAGGATTGCAGCAACAGTGTTCTTTTGAATAACTAGAAAATATAAAGTACGCTTGTCAGAAGTGGGATTCGAACCACGCCTCCAGGGGAGACTGCGACCTGAACGCAGCGCCTTAGACCGCTCGGCCATCCTGACATAAATCCTATAAAAAGTAATATGTTAATGCGTTTCAGTATTATTTATTAACAAATATAAAATAGTCTTTTCAGAAGTGGGATTCGAACCCACGCCTTCAGGGGAGACTGCGACCTGACCGCTCAGCCATCCTGACACTGAGGGGTAGTTTTCTTGCAGTGCAATGGTTAACGGGTTTGATCGTAAATCTGACAGAATGTGAGCGTTGTCTGTTAACGTGGACTGTAAGGACATTCACCATGTCCTCATAAATTGACATTGTTGCAGTTTATAAGGACAGCCCTGGTTGCCGAAACCCGGGATCGAACCAGGGACCTTTAGATCTTCAGTCTAACGCTCTCCCAACTGAGCTATTTCGGCACACCATTCATGTGTCATGTTGTTTACTTAGGATTTCAGCAACAGTGTTCTTTTGAATAACTACTTTAGAAAATATAAAGTGCACTTGTCAGAAGTGGGATTCGAACCCACGCCTCCAGGGGAGACTGCGACCTGAACGCAGCGCCTTAGACCGCTCGGCCATCCTGACATAAATCCTATAAAAAAGTAATATGTTAATGCGTTTCAGTATTATTTATTAACAAATATAAAATAGTCTTGTCAGAAGTGGGATTCGAACCCACACCTCCAGGGGAGACTGCGACCTGAACGCAGCGCCTTAGACCGCTCGGCCATCCTGACACTGAGGGGTAGTTTGCTTGCAGTGCAATGGTTAACGGGTTTGATCGTAAATCTGACAGAATGTGAGCCGTTGTCTGTTAACGTGGACTGTAAGGACATTCACTCACACGCAGGACTTTCGGGATTGTGAGGACATGCACCATGTCCTCATAAATTTGACATTGTTGCAGTTTTATAAGGACAGCCCCTGGGTGCCGAAACCCGGGATCGAACCAGGGACCTTTAGATCTTCAGTCTAACGCTCTCCCAACTGAGCTATTTCGGCACACCATTCATGTGTCATGTTGTTTACTTAGGATTTCAGCAACAGTGTTCTTTTGAATAACTAGAAAACATAAAGTGCGCTTGTCAGAAGTGGGATTCGAACCCACGCCTCCAGGGGAGACTGCGACCTGAAACGCAGCGCCTTAGACCGCTCGGCCATCCTGACACTGAGGGGTAGTTTGCTTGCAGTGCAATGGTTAACGGGTTTGATCGGAAATCTGACAGAATGTGAGCCGTTGTCTGTTAACGTGGACTGTAAGGACATTCACTCACAAGCAGGACTTTCGGGATTGTGAGGACATGCACCATGTCCTCATAAATTTGACATTGTTGCAGTTTATAAGGATAGCCCCTGGGTGCCGAAACCCGGGATCGAACCAGGGACCTTTAGATCTTCAGTCTAACGCTCTCCCAACTGAGCTATTTCGGCACACCATTCATGTGTCATGTTGTTTACTTAGGATTTCAGCAACAGTGTTCTTTTGAATAACTAGAAAATATAAAGTGCGCTTGTCAGAAGTGGGATTCGAACCCACGCCTCCAGGGGAGACTGCGACCTGAACGCAGCGCCTTAGACCGCTCGGCCATCCTGACATAAATCCTATAAAAAAGTAATAGGTTAATGCGTTTCTGTATTATTTATTAACAAATATAAAATAGTCTTGTCAGAAGTGGGATTCGAAACCACGCCCCCCATGCCGAAACCCGGGATCGAACCAGGGCCCTTAAGATCTTCAGTCTAACGCTCTCCCAACTGAGCTATTTCGGCACACCATTCATGTGTCATGTTGTTTACT
This sequence comes from Benthosema pterotum, assembly GCA_039105355.1. Lineage (NCBI taxonomy): Eukaryota > Metazoa > Chordata > Actinopteri > Myctophiformes > Myctophidae > Benthosema > Benthosema pterotum. Next base: position 13,522,869 of record CM076971.1, on the reverse strand, counting down.
TAGGATTTCAGCAACAGTGTTCTTTTGAATAACTACTTTAGAAAATATAAAGTGCACTTGTCAGAAGTGGGATTCGAACCCACGCCTCCAGGGGAGACTGCGACCTGAACGCAGCGCCTTAGACCGCTCGGCCATCCTGACACTGAGGGGTAGTTTGCTTGCAGTGCAATGGTTAACGGGTTTGATCGTAAATCTGACAGAATGTGAGCCGTTATCTGTTAACGTGGACTGTAAGGACATGCACCATGTCCTCATAAATTTGACATTGTTGCAGTTTATAAGGACAGCCCTTGGTTGCCGAAACCCGGGATCGAACCAGGGACCTTTAGATCTTCAGTCTAACGCTCTCCCAACTGAGCTATTTCGGCACACCATTCATGTGTCATGTTGTTTACTTAGGATTTCAGCAACAGTGTTCTTTTGAATTACTACTTTAGAAAATATAAAGTGCGCTTGTCAGAAGTGGGATTCGAACCCACGCCTCCAGGGGAGACTGCGACCTGAACGCAGCGCCTTAGACCGCTCGGCCATCCTGACACTGAGGGGTAGTTTGCTTGCAGTGCAATGGTTAACGGGTTTGATCGTAAATCTGACAGAATGTGAGCCGTTGTCTGTTAACGTGGACTGTAAGGACATTCACTCACAAGCAGGACTTTCGGGATTGTGAGGACATGCACCATGTCCTCATAAATTTGACATTGTTGCAGTTTATAAGGACAGCCCCTGGTTGCCGAAACCCGGGATCGAACCAGGGACCTTTAGATCTTCAGTCTAACGCTCTCCCAACTGAGCTATTTCGGCACACCATTCATGTGTCATGTTGTTTACTTAGGATTTCAGCAACAGTGTTCTTTTGAATTACTACTTTAGAAAATATAAAGTGCGCTTGTCAGAAGTGGGATTCGAACCCACGCCTCCAGGGGAGACTGCGACCTGAACGCAGCGCCTTAGACCGCTCGGCCATCCTGACACTGAGGGGTAGTTTGCTTGCAGTGCAATGGTTAACGGGTTTGATCGTAAATCTGACAGAATGTGAGCCGTTGTCTGTTAACGTGGACTGTAAGGACATTCACTCACAAGCAGGACTTTCGGGATTGTGAGGACATGCACCATGTCCTCATAAATTTGACATTGTTGCAGTTTATAAGGACAGCCCCTGGTTGCCGAAACCCGGGATCGAACCAGGGACCTTTAGATCTTCAGTCTAACGCTCTCCCAACTGAGCTATTTCGGCACACCATTCATGTGTCATGTTGTTTACTTAGGATTTCAGCAACAGTGTTCTTTTGAATAACTAGAAAATATAAAGTGCGCTTGTCAGAAGTGGGATTCGAACCCACGCCTCCAGGGGAGACTGCGACCTGAACGCAGCGCCTTAGACCGCTCGGCCACCTGACATAAATCCTATAAAAAAGTATAGGTTAATGCGTTTCAGTATTATTTATTAACAAATATAAAATAGTCTTGTCAGAAGTGGGATTCAAACCACGCCCCCCATGCCGAAACCCGGGATCGAAACAGGGACCTTTAGATCTTCAGTCTAACGCTCTCCCAACTGAGCTATTTCGGCACACCATTCATGTGTCATGTTGTTTACTTAGGATTTCAGCAACAGTGTTCTTTTGAATTACTACTTTAGAAAATATAAAGTGCACTTGTCAGAAGTGGGATTCGAACCCACGCCTCCAGGGGAGACTGCGACCTGAACGCAGCGCCTTAGACCGCTCGGCCATCCTGACATAAATCCTATAAAAAAGTAATATGTTAATGCGTTTCAGTATTATTTATTAACAAATATAAAATAGTCTCGTCAGAAGTGGGATACGAACCCACCGCCCCGATGCGAAACCCGGGATCGAACCAGGGACCTTTAGATCTTCAGTCTAACGCTCTCCCAACTGAGCTATTTCGGCACACCATTCATGTGTCATGTTGTTTACTTAGGATTTCAGCAACAGTGTTCTTTTGAATAACTACTTTAGAAAATATAAAGTGCGCTTGTCAGAAGTGGGATTCGAACCCACGCCTCCAGGGGAGACTGCGACCTGAACGCAGCGCCTTAGACCGCTCGGCCATCCTGACACTGAGGGGTAGTTTGCTTGCAGTGCAATGGTTAACGGGTTTGATCGTAAATCTGACAGAATGTGAGCCGTTGTCTGTTAACGTGGACTGTAAGGACATTCACTCACAAGCAGGACTTTTGGGATTGTGAGGACATGCACCATGTCCTCATAAATTTTGACATTGTTGCGTTTATAAGGACAGCCCTTGGTTGCCGAAACCCGGGATCGAACCAGGGACCTTTAAATCTTCAGTCTAACGCTCTCCCAACTGAGCTATTTCGGCACACCATTCATGTGTCATGTTGTTTACTTAGGATTTCAGCAACAGTGTTCTTTGAATAACTACTTTAGAAAAATATAAAGTGCACTTGTCAGAAGTGGGATTCGAACCCACGCCTTCAGGGGAGACTGCGAACTGAACGCAGCGCCTTAGACCGCTCGGCCATCCTGACATAAATCCTATAAAAAAGTAATATGTTAATGCGTTTTCAGTATTATTTATTAACAAATATAAAATAGTCTTGTCAGAGTGGGATTCGAAACCCACGCTCCAGGGAGACTGTGACCTGAACGCAGCGCCTTAGACCGCTCGGCCATCCTGACACTGAGGGGTAGTTTGCTTGCAGTGCAATGGTTAACGGGTTTGATCGTAAATCTGACAGAATGTGAGCCGTCGTCTGTTAACGTGGACTGTAAGGACATTCACTCACAAGCAGACTTTTGGGATTGTGAGGACATGCACCATGTCCTCATAAATTTGACATTGTTGCAGTTTATGGGACAGCCCTTGGTTGCCGAAACCCGGGATCGAACAGGGACCTTAGATCTTCAGTCTAACGCTCTCCCAACTGAGCTATTTCGGCACACCATTCATGTGTCATGAGTTGTTTACTTAGGATTTCAGCAACAGTGTTCTTTTGAATAACTAGAAAACATAAAGTGCGCTTGTCAGAAGTGGGATTCGAACCCACGCCTCCAGGGGAGACTGCGACCTGAACGCAGCGCCTTTAGACCGCTCGGCCATCCTGACATTAATCCTATAAAAAAGTAATAGGTTAATGCGTTTCAGTATTATTTATTAACAAATATAAATAGTCTTGTCAGAAGTGGGATTCGAACCCACGCCTCCAGGGGAGACTGCGACTTGAACGCAGCGCCTTAGACCGCTCGGCAATCCTGACACTGAGGGGTAGTTTGCTTGCAGTGCAATGGTTAACGGGTTTGATCATAAATCTGACAATGTGAGCCGTCGTCTGTTAACGTGGACTGTAAGGACATTCACTCACAAGCAGGACTTTCGGATTGTGAGGACATGCACCATGTCCTCATAAATTTGACATTGTTGCAGTTTATAAGGACAGCCCTGGTTGCCGAAACCCGGGATCGAACGAGGGACCTTTAGATCTTCAGTCTACGCTCTCCCAACTGAGCTATTTCGGCACACCATTCATGTGTCATGTTGTTTACTTAGGATTGCAGCAACAGTGTTCTTTTGAATAACTAGAAAACATAAAGTGCGCTTGTCAGAAGTTGGATTCGAACCCACGCCTCTAGGGGAGACTGCGACCTGAACGCAGCGCCTTAGACCGCTCGGCCATCCTGACAAATCTATAAAAAAGTAATAGGTTAATGCGTTTCAGTATTATTTATTAACAAATATAAAATAGTCTTGTCAGAAGTGGGATTCGAACGCACGCCCCCCATGCCGAAACCCGGGATCGAACCAGGGACCTTTAGATCTTCAGTCTAACGCTCTCCCAACTGAGCTATTTCGGCACACCATTCATGTGTCATGTTGTTTACTTAGGATTTCAGCAACAGTGTTCTTTTGAATAACTACTTTAGAAAATATAAAGTGCGCTTGTCAGAAGTGGGATTCGAACCCACGCCTCCAGGGGAGACTGCGACCTGAACGCAGCGCCTTAGACCGCTCGGCCATCCTGACACTGAGGGGTAGTTTGCTTGCAGTGCAATGGTTAACGGGTTTGATCGTAAATCTGACAGAATGTGAGCCGTTGTCTGTTAACGTGGACTGTAAGGACATTCACTCACAAGCAGGACTTTTGGGATTGTGAGGACATGCACCATGTCCTCATAAATTTTGACATTGTTGCAGTTTATAAGGACAGCCCTTGGTTGCCGAAACCCGGGATCGAACCAGGGACTTTAAATCTTCAGTCTAACGCTCTCCCAACTGAGCTATTTCGGCACACCATTCATGTGTCATGTTGTTTACTTAGGATTTTCAGCAACAGTGTTCTTTTGAATAACTACTTTAGAAAAATATAAAGTGCACTTGTCAGAAGTGGGATTCGAACCCACGCCTCCAGGGGAGACTGCGAACTGAACGCAGCGCTTAGACCGCTCGCCATCCTGACATAAATCCTATAAAAAAGTAATATGTTAATGCGTTTCAGTATTATTTATTAACAAATATAAAATAGTCTTGTCAGAAGTGGGATTCGAACCCACGCCTCCAGGGGAGACTGTGACCTGAACGCAGCGCCTTAGACGCTCGCCATCTGACACTGAGGGGTAGTTTGCTTGCAGTGCAATGGTTAACGGGTTTGATCGTAAATCTGACAGAATGTGAGCCGTTGTCTGTTTAACGTGGACTGTAAGGACATTCACTCACAAGCAGGACTTTTGGGATTGTGAGGACATGCACCATGTCCTCATAAATTTGACATTGTTGCAGTTTATGAGGACAGCCCTTGTTGCCGAAACCCGGGATCGAACCAGGGACCTTTAGATCTTCAGTCTAACGCTCTCCCAACTGAGCTATTTCGGCACACCATTCATGTGTCATGTTGTTTACTTAGGATTTCAGCAACAGTGTTCTTTTGAATAACTAGAAAACATAAAGTGCGCTTGTCAGAAGTGGGATTCGAACCCACGCCTCAGGGGGACTGCGACCTGAACGCAGGCCTTAGACCGCTCGGCCATCCTGACATTAATCCTATAAAAAAGTAATAGGTTAATGCGTTTCAGTATTATTTATTAACAAAATATAAATAGTCTTGTCAGAAGTGGGATTCGAACCAACGCCTCCAGGGGAGACTGCGACTTGAACGCAGCGCCTTAGACCGCTCGGCAATCCTGACACTGAGGGGTAGTTGCTTGCAGTGCAATGGTTAACGGGTTTGATCGTAAATCTGACAGAATGTGAGCCGTTGTCTGTTAACGTGGACTGTAAGGACATTCACTCACAAGCAGACTTTCGGGATTGTGAGGACATGCACCATGTCCTCATAAATTTGACATTTTGTTGCAGTTTTAAGGACAGCCCTGGTTGCCGAAACCGGGATCGAACGAGGGACCTTTAGATCTTCAGTCTAACGCTCTCCCAACTGAGCTATTTTCGGCACACCATTCATGTGTCATGTTGTTTACTTAGGATTGCAGCAACAGTGTTCTTTTGAATAACTAGAAAACATAAAGTGCGCTTGTCAGAAGTTGGATTCGAACCCACGCCTCTAGGGGAGACTGCGACCTGAACGCAGCGCCTTAGACGCTCGGCCATCCTGACATAAATCCATAAAAAAGTAATAGGTTAATGCGTTTCAGTATTATTTATTAACAAATATAAAATAGTCTTGTCAGAAGTGGGATTTGAACGCACGCCCCCCATGCCGAAACCCGGGATCGAACCAGGGACCTTTAGATCTTCAGTCTAACGCTCTCCCAACTGAGCTATTTCGGCACACCATTCATGTGTCATGTTGTTTACTTAGGATTTCAGCAACAGTGTTCTTTTGAATAACTACTTTAGAAAATATAAAGTGCGCTTGTCAGAAGTGGGATTCGAAACCCACGCCTCCAGGGGAGACTGCGACCTGAACGCAGCGCCTTAGACCGCTCGGCCATCCTGACACTGAGGGGTAGCTTGCTTGCAGTGCAATGGTTAACGGGTTGATCGTAAATCTGACAACGTGAGCCGTTGTCTGTTAACGTGGACTGTAAGGACATTCACTCACAAGCAGGACTTTTGGGATTGTGTGAGGACATGCACCATGTCCTCATAAATTTGATTGTTGCAGTTTATAAGGACAGCCCTTGGTTGCCGAAACCCAGGATCGAACCAGGGACCTTTAGATCTTCAGTCTAACGCTCTCCCAACTGAGCTATTTCGGCACACCATTCATGTGTCATGTTGTTTACTTAGGATTTCAGCAACAGTGTTCTTTTGAATAACTACTTTAGAAAATATAAAGTGCACTTGTCAGAAGTGGGATTCGAACCCACGCCTCCAGGGGAGACTGCGACCTGAACGCAGCGCCTTAGACCGCTCGGCCATCCTGACATAAATCCTATAAAAAAGTAATATGTTAATGCGTTTCAGTATTATTTATTAACAAATATAAAATAGTCTTGTCAGAAGTGGGATTCGAACCCACGCCTCCAGGGGAGACTGCGACCTGAACGCAGCGCCTTAGACCGCTCGGCCATCCTGACACTGAGGGGTAGTTTGCTTGCAGTGCAATGGTTAACGGGTTTGATCGTAAATCTGACAGAATGTGAGCCGTTGTCTGTTAACGTGGACTGTAAGGACATTCACTCACAAGCAGGACTTTTGGGATTGTGAGGACATGCACCATGTCCTCATAAATTTGACATTGTTGCAGTTTATGAGGACAGCCCTTGGTTGCCGAAACCCGGGATCGAACCAGGGACCTTTAGATCTTCAGTCTAACGCTCTCCCAACTGAGCTATTTCGGCACACCATTCATGTGTCATGTGTTTACTTAGGATTTCAGCAACAGTGTTCTTTTGAATAACTAGAAAACATAAAGTGCGCTTGTCAGAAGTGGGATTCGAACCCACGCCTCCAGGGGAGACTGCGACCTGAACGCAGCGCCTTAGACCGCTCGGCCATCCTGACATAAATCCTATAAAAAAGTAATAGGTTAATGCGTTTCAGTATTATTTATTAACAAATATAAAATAGTCTTGTCAGAAGTGGGATTCGAACCCACGCCCCCCATGCCGAAACCCGGATCGAACCAGGGACCTTTAGATCTTCAGTCTAACGCTCTCCCAACTGAGCTATTTCGGCACACCATTCATGTGTCATGTTGTTTACTTAGGATTGCAGCAACAGTGTTCTTTTGAATAACTACTTTTAAAAAATATAAAGTTGCCTTGTCAGAAGTGGGATTCGAACCCACGCCTCCAGGGAGACTGCGACCTGAACGCAGCGCCTTAGACCGCTCGGCCATCCTGACATAAATCCTATAAAAAAGTAATATGTTAATGCGTTTCAGTATTAATTATTAAACAAATATAAAATAGTCTCTTGTCAGAAGTGGGATTCGAACCCACGCCTCCAGGGGAGACTGCGACCTGAACGCAGCGCCTTAGACGCTCGGCCATCCTGACACTGAGGGTAGTTTGCTTGCAGTGCAATGGTTAACGGGTTTGATCGTAAATCTGACAGAAAGTGAGCCGTTGTCTGTTAACGTGGACTGTAAGGACATTCACTCACAAGCAGGACTTTCGGGATTGTGAGGACATGCACCATGTCCTCATAAATTGGACATTGTTGCAGTTATAAGGACAGCCCTGGTTGCCGAAACCCGGGATCGAACCAGGGACCTTTAGATCTTCAGTCTAACGCTCTCCCAACTGAGCTATTTCGGCACACCATTCATGTGTCATGTTGTTTACTTAGGATTGCAGCAACAGTGTTCTTTTGAATAACTAGAAAACATAAAGTGCGCTTGTCAGAAGTGGGATTCGAAACCCACGCCTCCAGGGGAGACTGCGACCTGAACGCAGCGCCTTAGACCGCTCGGCCATCCTGACATAAATCCTATAAAAAGTAATATGTTAATGCGTTTCAGTATTATTTATTAACAAATATAAAATAGGCTTGTCAGAAGTGGGATTCGAACCCACGCCTTCAGGGGAGACTGCGACCTGACCGCTCGGCATCCTGACACTGGAGGGTAGTTTTCTTGCAGTGCAATGGTTAACGGGTTTGATCGTAAATCTGACAGAATGTGAGCCGTTGTCTGTTTAACGTGGACTGTAAGGACATGCACCATGTCCTCATAAATTTGACATTGTTGCAGTTTATAAGGACAGCCCTTGGTTGCCGAAACCCGGGATCGAACCAGGGACCTTTAGATCTTCAGTCTAACGCTCTCCCAACTGAGCTATTTCGGCACACCATTCATGTGTCATGTTGTTTACTTAGGATTTCAGCAACAGTGTTCTTTTGAATAACTACTTTAGAAAATATAAAGTGCACTTGTCAGAAGTGGGATTCGAACCCACGCCTCCAGGGGAGACTGCGACCTGAACGCAGCGCCTTAGACCGCTCGGCCATCCTGACATAAATCCTATAAAAAAGTAATATGTTAATGCGTTTCAGTATTATTTATTAACAAATATAAAATAGTCTTGTCAGAAGTGGGATTCGAACCCACGCCTCCAGGGAGGACTGCGACCTGAACGCAGCGCCTTAGACCGCTCGGCCATCCTGACACTGAGGGGTAGTTTGCTTGCAGTGCAATGGTTAACGGGTTGATCGAAATCTGACAGAATGTGAGCCGTTGTCTGTTAACGTGGACTGTAAGGACATTCACTCACAAGCAGGACTTTCGGGATTGTGAGGACATGCACCATGTCCTCATAAATTTGACATTGTTGCAGTTTATAAGGACAGCCCTGGTTGCCGAAACCCGGGATCGAACCAGGGACCTTTAGATCTTCAGTCTAAGCTCTCCCAACTGAGCTATTTCGGCACACCATTCATGTGTCATGTTGTTTACTTAGGATTGCAGCAACAGTGTTCTTTTTGAATAACTAGAAAACATAAAGTGCGCTTGTCAGAAGTGGGATTCGAACCCACGCCTCCAGGGAGACTGCGACCTGAACGCAGCGCCTTAGACCGCTCGGCCATCCTGACATAAATCCTATAAAAAAGTAATATGTTAATGCGTTTCAGTATTTTTATTAACATATATAAAATAGGCTTGTCAGAAGTGGGATTCGAAACCCACGCCTTCAGGGGAGACTGCGACCTGACCGCTCGGCCATCCTGACACTGAGGGGTAGTTTTCTTGCAGTGCAATGGTTAACGGGTTTGATCGTAAATCTGACAGAATGTGAGCCGTTGTCTGTTAACGTGGACTGTAAAGGACATTCACCATGTCCTCATAAATTTGACATTGTTGCAGTTTATAAGGACAGCCCTGGTTGCCGAAACCCGGGATCGAACCAGGGACCTTTAGATCTTCAGCCTAACGCTCTCCCAACTGAGCTATTTCGGCACACCTTTCATGTGTCATGTTGTTTACTTAGGATTTCAGCAACAGTGTTCTTTTGAATAACTAGAAAACATAAAGTGCGCTTGTCAGAAGTGGGATTCGAACCCACGCCTCCAGGGGAGACTGTGACCTGAACGCAGCGCCTTAGACCGCTCAGCCATCCTGACATAAATCCTATAAAAAAGTAATAGGTTAATGCGTTTCTGTATTATTTATTAACAAATATAAAATAGTCTTGTCAGAAGTGGGATTCGAACCCACGCCCCCCATGCCGAAACCCGGGATCGAACCAGGGACCTTTAGATCTTCAGTCTAACGCTCTCCTAACTAAGCTATTTCGGCACACCATTCATGTGTCATGTTGTTTACTTAGGATTGCAGCAACAGTGTTCTTTTGAATAACTACTTTAGAAAATATAAAGTGCACTTGTCAGAAGTGGGATTCGAACCCACGCCTCCAGGGGAGACTGCGACCTGAACGCAGCGCCTTAGACCGCTCGGCCATCCTGACACTGAGGGGTAGTTTGCTTGCAGTGCAATGGTTAACGGGTTTGATCGTAAATCTGACAGAATGTGAGCCGTTATCTGTTAACGTGGACTGTAAGGACATTCACTCACAAGGACATGCACCATGTCCTCATAAATTTGACATTGTTGCAGTTTATAAGGACAGCCCTTGGTTGCCGAAACCCGGGATCGAAACAGGGAGCTTTAGATCTTCAGTCTAACGCTCTCCCAACTGAGCTATTTCGGCACACCATTCATGTGTCATGTTGTTTACTTAGGATTGCAGCAACA
>CM076971.1:13469159-13512234 GCA_039105355.1 Benthosema pterotum | reverse complement strand
TGCGAGCAGATTGTCCGCCCACCACGTTTGAAGCCCCTGAAGTCCCTGAAGTCCGTCCACAGAGGACACAAAAGAGGAATTATTTCCAAATCAGATCATCCCCGTCCCGAAGGGAACACGTGCATTTCCATCTCCATCGCCCGCCTGCACTTCTTTTTTTTTTTTTTTACGTCTTTGATGTTTGGAAGGAAGGGGCGGCGGGCTGCTTGATGGGGGCATGAGCGCTAGCTGCCGATGCCCCGCGGATGCTTTTTGACGCTTTTGACGCTTTTTTTAAACCACTGTTCAATTCATTCATTCTTGGTAGGATGCGGGGGGAGGGGAGGGGTTGCGGCAAAGTGCAATCTGGGTTTTACTTTGGCTAGTACTTTTGTCTGGTTTTTGGCTGTTATATTGTGTGGGCTGGGGAGCATGAGGCATTATAATAGACCTCTTTCAGTAGGTCCCTCCCCCAAACTGCTATGGTCCAATCACAGCTAAGCATAACAAGTGATAGACAAACCTCTCCATCAGTAGATTTTGAAGGTCTGGTTCCAAAAAAATAACCAGTAGTTAAAGGTAGGGGAAGTGATTTCACTTTTGTCAGATATATTTTTTTTTCTGTTAAAATGCTCTATTATAAGGTGTGCATTGGAATGAATGGGCGAGGTGTACTGCAAGGTCCGTTGTCTTGCCACAAATGTTGGTTCTCGTTAAATTCTTTTTCTTTTTCTTTGAATGTTTGAGCATTTTATGGTTGCAGGAGGAGATGATTGTAAAAAAAGACATCTTGACTCTTCTTTTTTTAAAGCGATGGTGACATTTAAAAAAAAAGGTTTTGGGTGTTTTTTTTTCCCTTTACCTCCATAACTTTGAAAGTTGGAACAAATGGAACCAAATGGGCCTGTGAATGATGGTCCATTTGGTTCCAATCGGACATTCTCCATTTGGTCTCTCCACTCTCCATTGGTACACTCTCAACCCTTACACTCTCAAAGTGTGACTCTCAAAGGGTCCATTTGGAACCAACTCAACGCACCCATGCAGGGGTCCCTCCCTGCGCCGCACTTCGTAGAACAGGGGTGTCAAACTCAGATACAGGGTGGGCCAAAATGTAAAACTGAACAAAGTCGCGGGCCAAATTTGACCAACCTCACCTTTTAAAGGGGGAACTCTCAGGAAAAAATGGGTCTGAAAGAAAAATCATTAACATGGTGAAATACATCTTGGTGATGTCATCAGATGTATTTCACCATGTTAATGAATTTCTCAGACCTCCATTTTTAGGAAATACAGAATTGGGGAACTTTTTTTTTATCATATCCACACAACATATCTAAAGGTATATAAATGACATATTAAAATGTTGAAAATGGTTGGTCTTCCCCTTTAATTTGATAATGTCTCAAGGGCCAAATAAAATTACACGGCGGGCCAAATTTGGCCCGCGGGCCAGAGTTTGACACCCATGTCGTAGAACCACCGCGGACAGCCACAACAAGCTCCTACCATGATCTCAGCAGCAACAACAACAGTGTTTTCCCGGTGTGGGGAAAACAAGCGCCCCCCCCCCCCCCCCCCCCCCCCCCCCACCCCCCGTGATTGGTTGTTGGCCGACTCCAATCAAAGAGCATAGCCGATTGGCTGCCAAAGAAGGGAAGCCCAGCTTGACGTCCATCGCCGCGACACCGTCCAGTCCACACACAGATTAACAGGATGAAGTGCTCGCCACAGGGCCTCTGCTCATTGGCTTATCACTGCAGGGCCACTGCTCATTGGCTTATCGCTGCAGGGCCACTGCTCATTGGCTTATCGCTGCCTTGATGAACTGCACAAGGGGGAGATCAAAGGACGGCCGGCGAGGAGGTGAGAAGGAGCGGCGGGGGAGCGGAAAGAGGAGGTGAAGGAGAGAAGGAGTTAGGTCAGCGGTGAGGCCAGGAACACAGAGGAGACGAGGGAGGGAGGGGAGGCACTTGAGAAGTCCGCTGTTTCATATTTTAAAATGCTTTTTAATATAATCAAAGACATAAATAAATACAACGTACATAAATAAAATAATATACTAAATACTGAAAAAATAAATATTAAATAGGGCCCTCTTTCCATGTAGATTTTTAAACACTTTAAAGCTAATAGAGGCAACTCTTTAGCCAAAAAAAAAAAAAAAAAAAAAAAAAAAAAAAAAAAAATATATATATATATATATATATATATATATATATATATATATATATATATATGTTTGTTTGTTTGCCTTTTCCCGTCTACGTTGCTTCACCTTTGATGCTGCAGCAGTTTCCCAGCTGACAGACACTTGCTTCGTCCTGCAGACACTCCAGGACTTTGTTTGTAAATAAAATTATCTACCTTTATAAGATGTTTCACTTTATATGATTAGGTTTTGTTACAGTTTTATCTAGCACTTTATTGCCTTCATTGATTGCGCGAACAGTTAATCTATTATTAATTTACTGTCTGTCTGACTGTCTGTCTATCTAACTTCAGCCTCATTCCAAAACGGTTTCATCTCTTGCCAGGAGAGTACAAGGCAGTACCGAGGTGGCATCCTATCGGTCAAGAAGGGACAGCATTGAGCACAGAATGCCCTGGTTGGCATTCTGGAAGTCAGTCAGTCAGTCAGTCAGTCAGTCAGTCAGTCAGTCAGTCAGGACTCAGGGGTTGACACTAAGGTTTCGGAGGCACTTGTCCATCGGGCAAGTACGAGTCAGGTTCTACTTGCCCTCAGCTCATGGTCACTTGCCCCCCAAAAATATATTGTAAATTTTGCAGATGTAACTCTTGAGAACGTAAAAATGAAACCAAATGGACCCTTGCGGGTCCATTTGGTTTCATTTTTACACTCTCCAGAGTTAAAATGTTCATCATCTTAATTAGCCCAGGTCTAATGTAGAAGATTAATGGTCATGTTGATGTGTATGTTAATTTGCCTGTTTTGTTTCCCAAATCCAGCCTGGAATTGTGGACAGCTAGAAAGCAGTGAAAGACGCAGAGGCAGAGTGCAATGACTGCCTTCAAGACAAATTTATCTTGTGTTGTGTTATAGTGCACTAAGTTGCACACTTGCCCGATCGGGCAACCAGGTAGCAGTCTTCACTTGCCCCACCATTTTTTTTTACTTGCCCCGGGCAAGCGGGCAAGTGTTAGTGTCAAGCCCTGAGTCAGTCAGTCAGTCAGTCAGTCAGTCAGGACTGGTTCTGGTCAGCCACTCCATCCAGAGCCTTCCGGAAGAAAGGCTCTCTCTGTCCGTCCGTCTGTCTGTGTGTCCGTCTGTGTGTCTGTGTGGAACCACTGTGTGACAGAGACCTGCAGTCAGACCACATTCCAGCGGCTCTCAGACCAACGGCGCAGGAATTCCGCAACGCGCTGCACTAGTGCCTCTGCCAAGGTACGCGCCCGCGCAACATGCAAACACACACACACGCATACAAACGTGCACACAGAAGGAAAATTCACCCCAAACCCCCCACATTGAACAGATAACTATATATTTTGGCATGGTTACATCTATAACCGAAAATCTATCTTCTATTTTACATGTTTCCTTTGATTCTGTGACGCATTGACATTTATATCTTGTATGGGACTTAGTTACTACTATATCTTGTAAGTGACTTACGGCACTTCTTAATTTGAAATATATTTGAAATTATGTATCATATCAAGTTTGGTGGGGCAGTCAAGACCCCATGCCCATGCCTAGATTCAGCTCTGTAGTGGGTAGGGGTGGGTGGGTGGGGGGGGGGGGGGGGGGGGGGGGGGGGGGGGGGGGGGGTTTGCATGAACCTTAGCTGGGGTCCAATTCCCTTCCTACTGTAACCGGGGTGATGTCACTCATGTCACTGTGACCCACCCAGCCATGCTAGTGCCTCCAACAGTAAAGCCGCTTGACAGAAAGCCGCAGCTGCGAGGGAGTTCTGAGAGGAGAGGGCATTTCAGCTGTGTAGCTTTGTAAAGATAGGACCCTCCCCCTATCCCCACCCCTCTCTCTCTCTCTCTCTCTCTCTCTCTCTCTCTCTCTCTCTCTCTCTCTCTCCACTGGGTCTTCCCATAGCAACAGGCATCGAGTCAGGGCCAAAAAAAGACCCCCGGCCCACCCCGTCCATTCGTCCTGCTAGCGGACAGAGGAGAGAACAAGAGAGAGCAAGTGCAGATTTTCAAGTAAGCGAAAGGTGAACCTCAGTCACTCTGTTGTGGGAGGAGTCCCCCCCCCCCAAAAAAAAAAAACAAAACAAACAAGGAAAAACTCCTCCAAACACTCTTCCAAGTGTGCTACGTTTCTGACAAGCGGACATGAATTATATATCCCGCCTGATACACCAGAGAAGTTGTGCAGGGATTAAAGTAAAAAAAATCTTGAGACTGAAAATGATCTTTTGCAAATAAGCACTGAGCTAATTCAATGACCCCTGTGAAATCCTCAGGACTGAAATCAGTACCCAGTACTGAGAACTTTAATCCCTGATAGACCAGAGAAGTTGTGCGAGGAGGTGTTGTTGGCTTTCTTCCCCCCAACAAGAAGAACAATAAGTGCTGAGTGGTGCAGTCTCGTTCCACGATGAATCCCTGCGTATCGGGGCAGATGACACAGGGAGGGAGGGAGAGGCCGGCCAGGCCGGGCCGGGCCAGGCTGGGCCAGGCCCGGGGCATGACCATTTACTAAGCCCGTCGCTGAAAGTGATACGCTGATGAGCCACTTCACAGGAGCCGGCAGCTGCACGCTTTAATATCGTAAGGGGAGGGGGGAGTCTCAGTCGGTTGTGCTAGCGAGGCGTGAAAGAAAATACACACAGACTGTTTGGGAGTGTTCACACTAGCCAAGCTACGGCGCGGTGGGGAGGTGGGGGTGGGGGGTAGTATGAGCAGGGGGTGCTAGGGTGGGGGGGGTGGGGGGTTTAACGCAATGTCTTTTCTGGTTGAGTGAGAAGCTAGAATGTTCCGGGCGGCACACATGACACGGCAACACAGCGTCTCAGAACCCCGCAACAATGAGACCTCACAGACAGATTAGACGGCCAGGCCGCGGCCATATAGTGTGTGTGTGTGTGTGTGTGTGTGTGTGTGTGTGTGTGTGTGTGTGTGTGTGTGTGTGTGTGTGTGTGTGTGTGTGTGTGAGTGTGTGTGTGTGTGTGTGTGTGTGTGTGCATGAAAGGGAGAATGTCAGTAGGCCACTGCGCTTTGCGATACACACAAGATGATGAGCAGCAGTGATGCACGCACACACACTCGCTCACATGTGTGAACTGTGCAGCCAGCTAGAGTCGTGCACATATATATACACCCACACATTCACACACCAGGCGTTCCCAAATAGGGCAGTAAATCTTGGGTGAAATGCCAGCGCACGCAGGCCCTGCAGGCAGAGTTTCACAACTGGAAGCAACTAAGAAAGAGCTGTATGGGAGCTGACACTTCAGATAGCTAGCTAGCTAGTTAGCTGGCTGGCTAGCTAGCAACGCACTGTACGGCTGGCTAACAGGACTAGTCAAGGTAGACTATGAACTGGTCACTCCCAACGAATGCACTGCGACTTGTTGGGACGACTGCTCCCCCTTAAACACGTCTGAACCTTGAAACGGGCGGCACCAAGTATTCCTGAGTGTAATCTCAATGAAACTATGGCTAACCATGACGTTATTCCTGAACATAAATAACCTCAGTAGAACTGTGCCCAAATCTATCCTTATTTCTAAACGTCACTCATAGTGAAACTAAAACTAAGCCTATATTTGCAAACATAACCTTAAAAGGATCACTGGCTAATAGAACATATGCCTTAAAACATTATACTTATAGGTTATACTAAATATTTCAATTCTTTCTCATGAATAGCCAATCCTTTTATTCGAAACAGATTGCTCCTGTCGCAAGTTGATGCTGTCATATGTGCGGTGCTAGTCCTATGACTAGAAAACAACAACAACAACACAATACTTTCTAGTAACTAATAAAAGCTTCAAATAAAGATTTTTTATCCCATAATTCCATAATCTTAGACCGCACATGGGCATCTGACATCATCAACTAGCGACAGGAGCAGTCCCTATTGAGTGAAAGATTCTCTATTCATTAAAGAAATTAAACATTTTATGTTGCTTTTATTTATTTTTTTAGTTATAGAAGGCAAGTATGTTTTAAGGAATAATTGTTGTATTAGCCAGGGGTTCTTTTAAGCATACATGAAACCCTGGGGGTGATGAGTGGTCCATGGGTAAAAAAGGGGCCCCTGGTGTGTTAGCGTTTCAGTTACCCTCCCAGTGGCCCCCCATGCATGCCGCCATCGACACCAATAAACTCAGAGCCGACATGCAATTTTGATCCGAGTTTAGCCGGTCGAACAAGAACATTAAGTCCCGACGTTCCTAATAGCTCTGCTGCTCTCCATGATGGCCATCAGCTAATTGCAATCTTTACTGGGCAGATGTAAAAGTAGATCTGACCTACAGGCGGAGGGAACTATTTCAAGACGTTCCGAGATGCCATGATTCACAGACAGCCCCACAGACCCACCCGGAACCAGCCAGCAAGTTGGCCAGCCGGTCAGTGGACATGGTGACAGAATGAGGGAGTTAAGAGGGCCGATGATACTCACAGGTAGAGCGATAGGATCTTGGAGGCAGCCGGTCCTAAATCTGGCACAGAGGTCAGCTCATTGTGGTCCAGACGTCTGCAGAGATAAAAAAAAAACTGTATAGTGAGTGAAAACCCTGAGATTCCCATTCAACATTTTTTTTCTGAAAAACAGTGGTGTAAAACTTCCGCATGTCATGGTCAAGAGGGTAATACAAAACTAAGAGAATCACTGAAAAATAATAATAATATTCTAGTTAGTATGATCACAAATGTACCAAAAAAACTAGATAGCTTAACTACTGGGTCTGCTGCCCTCTGAGATAGAAACACCAGCTGAAATCTGGTAGTATAGTTTAGGTGTTACTGTGCACTGGTTTAAGTCACTGAATGTGATCAGATTAGTTCTTCAAAATGATCTGTTGTAGAATAAGCAACAGGTATATTGAGGTTGCATTCAGACACACCGATGGCAGCAGAAACCATGTAAGGTAACAACCAGCACATCGGGAGAAATTTGAGGGTGCAGTGTCTTGCCCAAGGACTTCAAAATGTAAACAGGAGGAGGCGGGATTCGAACCTCCAACTCATGCACGGATCATGTATTATTACTATTATTCAAGGATTATTACAGCGGAGGTTGGATCCTTTTGAAACATGTAGACCCTGCTGAGTATTGAAGACACAGAGAGGTCGACAAGTAAGCAGTGCCGCCTGAAGCTCATCAGGCCCTGCATGTGTCTCTTGGGAAAGGCAGCGGGGATTCCGTTTTGACGGGTAGTAGCCGATAGATGTTTGAAATCCTGGCTGTTATGCAGTTGCCTCTCTCTCTCTCTCTCTCTCTCTCTCTCTCTCTCTCTCTCTCTCTCTTAACAATGAACCCTCAGTAGTAGAAACCTTATCACATTGGGTTCATTCAATTAAAGCTCTGGTTCCAGCGATTGGAGATGCCTCTTCAGACGCATCTGCCTCGGCTCTGGAGATCTCAAGCCAAACAATCCCTGCGTTTGTAATCTCAGGCCAAGTTCTGTGAGCGTCTAAAATCTCTCCTTTCGGCCGCTTAAACCAATCATCGGTCGCGGAACTTCCAAGGAATAGCCGCCGCACCGCGAATGTGTTCTAAATCAGCAAATGGTGGGACGCAAGAACAGGCCGATTCATGTCTCCTCTTGGACCTATACTGTAACTCTTGAACTGTAAGGTCCAGTGTTGCCCAACTGCCAAAATCCAAAATGCACCAGTTTCACTTCCAAAATGCACTATAACGCGCTAGGAAATAACTGGCAAAATGTTGGTCAAAATAGCAATTCTTCTGCATTTTCTAAAATATGTCGATCCTTGAAAATTAGGTAATTAGATGTTGTTGTAACTCTTGAGAGCGTAAAATGGACCCTTATGGGTCCATTTGGTTTCATTTTACGCTCTCAAGAGTTACAGCTCTATAAGGGTCCATTTGGTCACCAAACTTACCAATGGTCGTTTCTAGGAACGAAGGAGGACTCTATCATAGGAGGAAAAATGGTGAAAAACGAGGGTTTTTATCTCTGGCGTCTGTCAACCAATTTCACCCCAACTCACCAGCAAAAAAAGCACTAGATTTTCCACCAGGAGTTTTCCACTAATTTTGGCGCTAGGGGGGTCTGGAAAAGAGCTAGATATAGCGACAAATGTGCCAAGTCGGCAACACTGGTAAGGTCATGCGATCGGTCATTTCTCCACCCCCCTCTGGATTCCATGGATCATCATGACGCATCTCTACATCGTCGCATATCGAGATGAGGCCTCTTATAGATGCGAATTATCTCGTGAGTCATGTGACACATGGCCATCAGGCGGCTAAAAGCCCGGGAAACCATCTGTATGTGATTTTAGCTTTGGATATTCCAAAGGGTGACACCGTCACGCTGTGAGCTTGTAGATCTGCTATCTTGGGAGTGCACAGTGCAAATATTTTTGGATATACTGTACTGTTTTTTTTTTTTGTTTTTTTTAAGCAAACAAGTTTAAAGGACAACTTTTGTTTTTTTGTTTTTCCCCCAACTAAGGTTGATGTTTTAGGTTGTTATTAGAGAAAGTAAAAATGGGTGTTAATTGTTTTACATTCCTTGCTTTCTTTAGTTTTGGGGATTTTAGCTATGGGAGGGAGCATTCGAACATGGTCCTAAATCTTTACAAAATTTAAAGCGATGTCTTTTTTATTATCTGCTACAGTCCTAATAAACCCCAGGAAATTATAACTGGCCACAGAAGTTCACAGGATCTACTGTACTGAATTTGTCACATTCAGTAGATCATTTGTGGCCGGATGTAATTTCCTGGGGATTATTAGGACTGTAGTAGATAATTGGAAAACGTAACTGACGGGATGTTGTAGATGAGACATTGTAAGTATCGTCCAGTTAGTCTTAATGGGTTAAAAATAAAACGTGGGAGGGGGTTGGTGGGGTAAAACAGATGTAGTAGTCATAAGCGTATGACCGGTTGGGCCCTCTCTGCTAGCTGCCAGAGATGTCACCAGTGTGTGTATCACCGCCCGGGCCATGCACGGCGTGCGTGTGACTGTGTGTTTGTGTATGTGTGTGTGCACGGCGTGCGCGTGCGTACCCCCCTTCATGTGCCAGCGTTGAGTGACAGCGAGCCAGGCCCTCTCCTCACCGTATAAAATATTTACAAGGCCAGTGTTGCCCACAGTATCGGGTGGTGGAGCGCAGGCTTAATATAGAAAACCACCACTTTATTCTCAATTGGACCCGGTTCAAGGCGATACATGCGCTTAGACTGTGTGCTGTGTGCTATGGTGGATATAGAGGGGCACAGGCCCAGGGACACAGAGGCAGCACATGGCACGGGAAAAGTGTTAAAGAAGACGTCTTCGGAGTGTGTCAGTTCGTGTTTCCATGGCGCATCGTCGCGCTCAAAACAACAAGTGTGTTCCGGTCATGGTTCCTCTGTCACGGTGATGGTGGTAGTCGGGTAATCGCAGTGATGATGATGTATACGTATTTTTTAACGTAGCAGACGCACGCGCGTGCGCGTACGTACGCATGCACACTGCCAACGGCGCACAGACGCTGACACTAACACCACGATCCAAAGGCACAGAGGGGAGGTTGTTGTTCCGTTAAGAAATTGACGGGGAGCGGCGGTGCGTTGCTGCTGTTCATGGATTTGCTGTCGGACTGCCAGATCGATGCTTTTGCTGAGCTCCGCCGAAAGGCACTGGTGTAAAACGGGAGCGCGGCCAGCCTACCACGCGCGCACAACCTCGCTCTCTCATACACACACACGCACACACGCACACACACACACACACACACACACACACACACACACACACACACACACACACACACACACACACACACACACACACACACACACTCTTTAACACGGGAGTGAGTGGTTTGAGTGTCTGCCTGGATCACTTGACAGCAAAGCGTGCAAGCGAACACACACACACACACACACACACACACACACACACACACACACACACACACACACACACACACACACACGCACACACGCACACACACACACCGCAGTGTGTTTGGACACCATTTGCGAACCAAGTCTTCCAGTTAAGTGTGCCATGTCATGCTCTCTATCCCTCTCAACTGAGATATCCCAGGCAGCAGCAGGCACTGCTCTCTATGTGGTCCTCCTCCTCAAAGAAGTGGCTGTCCAGGGACCCCCCATGCAGGGGAGAGGGACCTTAAAGTGGTTCTGGACGGTGCAGGGTCCCCACCGGCAAAACGATCAGGAACAGTTTAACCACGTTGGCCCTATATGATTATACTTATAGCTAATAATCTATATAAAAAAATAAATATTGAAGCACAACGCTTACTGTCCAGAGTCAGGACACAGTCAGGACCGTGACGAATTAGTGACATCTTGATTGTGTCCACATCAAGGCAATCCAAGACTAGTCAAATCTGGTCTAAACTAGGCCAGATCACAACTCCTACACTAGGCCAGATCACTAATCCTAGACTAAGCCAGATCACTACTCCTAGACTAAGCCAGATCACTACTCCTTGACTAGGTCAGATAACAACTCCTTGACTAGGCCAGATCACAACTCCCACACTAGGCCAGATCACTACTCCTAGACTAGGCCAGATCACTAATCCTAGACTAGGCCAGATCACAACTCCCACACTAGGCCAGATCACTACTCCTAGACTAGGCCAGATCACTAATCCTAGACTAGGCCAGATCACAACTCCCACACTAGGCCAGATCACTACTCCTAGACTAGGCCAGATCACAACTCCCACACTAGGCCAGATCACTACTCCTAGACTAGGCCAGATCACTAATCCTAGACTAGGCCAGATCACAACTCCCACACTAGGCCAGATCACTACTCCTAGACTAGGCCAGATCACTAGTCCTAGACTAGTCCAGATCACAGTCCATATGGGCATGATCTTTACATCCTTTCCAGGAGGTCTTCGCCAGTTGAAACAATAAAGCTATAACTAATCCATTCCATCCAGGGGCCCTAGGGTTCCTTGAGAGAGTTCCAGGGGGCATCTGCCGGCTAAATGGTAATTAAGACCCAAATTCATGGACACTTGTGGGTCTGCAACTCAGAGAACGTACAAATGGAACCCAATGGAATTGTACATTAAGTATTGTAGAGTAAACTAAAGTCTCTGTAAAGTTTATGTTGTACTGTTACTACAAAAGTTCTAAACTAAAGGTTTACGATCTGGTTAACCAGCTTTCCATCATTTAGCTGGCGACCACCTGGAACCCTCTCAAGGACCACTGGTGGTCCCCAGACCACTGGTTGAAAACCACAGCTCTAAAGGCTCTGAGATGTACATGTGTGTGACTGTGCTGTGGATTGAACTTTACTACTTACAGCTCTCGTAAGTTGGGGAGATTGGCAAAGGCGTCTTCGCTGATGTTGGTCAACTTGTTGCCGCCAAGATTTCTGAAAGAAAAAGAAGATATAGAGGTGAGTTATGTATGTTTACGATTTAATCTTGTACATCTAATAGTATACGGTCAACCACAATGAGACGTTGTGACTTTTCACCTATTTTATGTTTGTGTGCCTGAGGCAGCGTTTTTTTTCCCATCTACCAACTACCAACTTGACAAATTGCCTCGTTCAGTATGCGTTAAGTGTTTCTGCAGTACATCCATTCAGGATAACCTTCCAGCGTAGGGCCAGATCAATAGTATTGATACAGACTGAGTCTCTCTCTGTCTCTCTCTCTCTCTCTCTCTCTCTCTCTCTCTCTCTCTCTCTCTCTCTCTCTCTCTCTCTCTCTCTCTCTCTAGGCTCACTTACCTAAGCCAGCCCACAGGCCATTCATCTACACAGCAGTCAATTTGCACTTTAGGGCTAATAGCGTATTTAATAGCTGGCACTTTACTTGTACAGCGGCTTATTAGAAAGTGATTTGTCCGGTGATATAGCGTTACCCACTGCCAAGCCTGTGTGTCTCAGTGTGTGTGTGTGTGTGTGTGTGTGTGTGTGTGTGTGTGTG
Organism: Benthosema pterotum; assembly: GCA_039105355.1. NCBI lineage: Eukaryota > Metazoa > Chordata > Actinopteri > Myctophiformes > Myctophidae > Benthosema > Benthosema pterotum. The sequence goes on along the minus strand of CM076971.1, from coordinate 13,500,157 downwards.
TGTGTGTGTGTGTGTGTGTGTGTGTGTGTGTGTGTGTGTCTTTGTGTGTGTGAGAGAGAGGACAGATATTACAGTATGCCACCTGCATTTCAGATAAAGGTTCCCACGCTATGTGAATCAAATCGAGTCATAAGTGCAAATAAAATGCCCTCATTTGTTCATTAGTGACACACACAGAAGGCGCGCGGATTTCTCTTCGGCCAGACAGAGCACTGTTGGTGTGTGTGTGTGTGTGTGTGTGTGTGTGTGTGTGTGTGTGTGTGTGTGTGTGTGTGTGTGTGTGTCTGTGTGTGTGCACTAGGGCTCGGGGCAGACAGACGGAGACAAAGGGAGCCCACAGCTCTCTGGCGTTGCCTGCCATCCCATCCCGTCCCATTCCGTCTCCCGTCCCGGCATCCCCTCCTCGGCCCAGACGTTAAGAGACAGCCCAGGAATGTTTCACAGGCCTGCCGAACCCGACAGAGACGGTCACTTGTTCCCAGGCAGACACCGACCCACTAGGGGACACATTTACCTGACGCACGCAAAACCACAACATTCCTGGTTTCTAGTGTTGTCCTGTCATCATGGGGGCAGCTTTACTCAGAGAGAGACCAGACTGCTACGCGTAACAGCAAGGAAAATGGACACTTGCACTTACATATTGCAAATTATCCTCAAGCACAGTGGTTTTTGATACCAAGGACCACTATTTGAATAATTTCATGACAGTTTCAGATTTTTTTTTTTTTTTTTTTTGCTTTTGTCCACAATTCCTGGCTGGATTTTATATCGGCTATCGGTTAAATAGTTAGTTTAAACATCGGTATCATCGGTATCTCGAGCACCATTTAAACCACTTTTAACACGGGCGATTTCAGTCATTACGAACAAAATTGCCAACAAAGGTTTTCAAACGTAGCGATAAAAGAACAACAGGCTGGCAGATCTGCTATTTCCAAGTCCCGTAGCAGCAGGCAGCACGCTGTGACCTCGTAGATCGTCCATTATTATTATTTGTTAATTTTAGGTACAAAAAGCCCTAGGTATAAAACTAAGGCTCACGTGGTGTTACGCCAACAGTCAAAACTTAGCAAAAAAAAAACAAAAACAAAGATAATAACAATTTAAATGCCACAGATTGCTCCATTAAGGATCAAATGGAGGACACAGCAACCTTGAGGGGGAAAGAATAATTGGGATGTTTTATAGCACAGCTTAATATGGTGGTGGTGAGCTCTGAGTCTCTCTCTCTCTCTCTCTCTCTCTGTCTCTCTCTCTCTCTCTCTCCATGCCTCCTTTTCCCTTTCTCTCTCTCTCTTTCCCTCCATGCCTACTTTTCCCTTTCTCTCCTCTCTCTCTCCTTCACTCTGCTTGATTGCAGATAATGACAGTCTCTCTTTCCTCCGCAGCTCCTTCTCTTCTCGCCGTGTGCGTTTGTGTGACGAGATAATAGCAGACTAGCGCGTGTCAGGCCTCCGGGCACAAGTCTGACAGCGACCTGTGTGTGTGTGTGTGTGTGTGTGTGTGTGTGTGTGTGTGTGTGTGTGTGTGTGTGTGTGTGTGTGTGTGTGTGTGTGTGAGATGATCGCTCACCGGCGGGGCACCTCCCCGCCATTGTGACCCAGAATGCTTAAATTGCCATCCCCTGCAACAGGAGGCAATTACCTCGTTATGGGTGAAGCTAAGTGAAAAATCACAGGGTTTTCCTGTGCGCCGCCGCAGCCAGCCAGCAGCGGCTGCAGCCGGGAGGTATGTATATTCAGAAGATACACACACACACGTGCGCACACACACACACACACACACACACACACACACACACACACACACACACACACACACAGGCATGTTCAGAGGAGGGCGCCGGCGAGGGAGAAAGGCTGTCGTCTGGTCTGTTAGGGCAATCACAGGGTTTTAACAAGCCGCGCTGATCGCTGCACACAGATTGGACCGCCAGTTAGTTTTTTACCTGCTGTAAGTAAGTAAGACCCCCCTGGCCTGTAAGAGGAACTCGCAAAGAGAAATCGCCCACAGATGTCACTTCCAAGGGTCTCCCCCTCCCCAGACAGAGCCCCTTTAGATGTTTCAGGTATTGAGAAATAGCACCGCTACAAGCTGGTAGAAAATATTGTGAAGATCTTTATAGGGACCTAGATTTTAGCAAAATTTTTGTTTCACTGACAAAATTTTAGTTCCAGTGAAAATTTTTAGTTCGAGGGACAAGGTTTACATTTTACTGATTTTTTTTTTTTTTTTTTCCAAGGGGAGAACATGTTTTAGGGAACTTTTTAGTTCCAAGTGGCCTCCAAGAAAAGTCCAGCAATGTCCCTACATATTTTCAGATGGGTGGTGAAATTCAGATCTTTTTGGGAATCCTTGAATGAAATAGTGAAATAATAGATCAGCATTCGGTAGAGTGCAAAACTTGCATGTTACACACAAGTAGGCCATGGCCTACTCATGTGTAAGCATGATATCAGCTATAAAGGTCGATCCCTTATGTCACATTACGTCATCACCTAAACCGGCCAATCGGAGTACCCTAAGGGACCGACCGCCGTACACCGAACACCGATCGCCTTACTTGAATCCGCTCAGGTAAATAGTTGAGCAGCACTGACTTAGAAACATAGGGCTCCATTTTCGTTACCATCTAAACCCCTTATCATTTTTTTTTTACTATTTTGAAACATTTTTGGAATGGTTCAACGTGCCAATCTATTGACACATTGTGAGCTTGTAGACTGGCCATTTAAACTATTGAAAAATGTTCTTTTTTAATAGTTTAAAAAGGCAAAGAAGTTAAGGGATAAGGGGTTTAGCAGTGACGAAAATGGAGCCCATAGTTTTTTCATAGTTTTTCTTTTCTTTGTCCGCAGTCCGAAGTGGGTTGAACGTACAGCCCTGACCGTACACCCTACGTACAGACAGACAGACAGACATGAAAGTCAGCACTTGAGACAGACAGACAGACAGTACATACAGACAGACAGACAGACAGACATGAAAGTCAACACTTGAAACAGGCGACAGGGGCCGCACCGCCCAATGGGGGCAAATAATTTACAAACGGATGACTAAAAGAGAGAGAGAGAGAAAAAAAAAGGTCACAATCGAGAGCGGAACCTGTCGCACTGGTGCCAAAGGCCAGGCTAACAAACAAAGACCTGGACCTCTGTGGTGTGTGTGTTTAGGCAAGGCACACACACACACACACACACACACACACACACACACACACACACACACACACACACACACACACACACACACACACACACACACACACACACACACACACACACACACACACACACACACACACACACGTGGCTGTTTTCCATAGAGTCACCCTGTAGGGAAGGGAAGGTGTTTACACAACGGCCTCATTCAGCCAGATTCATTTTCCTGCCTATCAGATGAGATAAGTTTCACGGCGTTTTAACACCTACTGTATGAGGCGTTGCTGATAACGCAGCCGTTTCCCTCACAACCTGCACCTCCAGGCTCTCTCTCTCTCTCTCTCTCTCTCTCTCTCTCTCTCTCTCTCTCTGCCTCTACCCCATGTCTCTCTCCCCCTGAGTCCAGATGTCCCTCTTCGCGTGGGACAGTCTCTTATTTCCAAGACTTTTTAGGTGTCCCACAAATTGGGGCATCTGTCCTGTCTGTCCTACAAGTGTGACTGACAGGCATCAGTCTTCTTGTAAAGGACAAGGTTGTAAAAAAAAAACATCATGTTTGTAAATACATATTTGTTTACAACATTTTAAAGCTATTTCTTTCTACTAGCGTCATAATGTATCCCAGGAAATTACATCTGGTCACAAATGATCTACTGAATGTGACAAACTGCCGTATTGAGTCTCTGGGTCAGGCACGCACAAATAAAGTGCAGTGTTGCGTGCTGCGACTGCTGCCTCCTTCACATTCAGTAGATCCTCTGGCCAGTTATAATTTCCTGGGGTTTCCTGTAGTACATTTAGTACAAAGAAATCACTTAAAATAATGTAAACAAATATGGATTTTGGACCATGTTCTTTGCTATATACACTGTCTCTCCACCATGTCAATAGTGTGTTGAGACTCACACTTTCACTTTTGGCTCTGCAGACTCAGCTGTCTCGAAATGTGGGGGCGTGGCACACAGTTTATGGCTGAACCACTGCTGAACCAAAAGTGAAAATGGTAAGTAGGCCTACGTGACTCGACATGTATACATTCATTCAACAAACATCTATGCACTTAGGTTTAGGTTAAACCTAAAAAGCATCACATCTCGTATGGATTTTACGCCCAGCTTAGGACTTAAATTATGCTCAGCTGGTGCAACACAAATACTTCCTCAAACTTTTTTTTTTAGACTTCGTAGCAGATGGCCAATCACAGCTTATCAGAGCTACAAGCCCCTCCAATCTGTATCAGGAGAAAAAAAAGTCCTATTGTTGTTTAAGTTTCAAAGACTCACATCTTGGAGTGGCAAGAGTTCGGCGGGGAGCCATGATTAAATTATGGCAAATACTACAAAGCAGCAGTCGGATGCCAAGAGCCCTGGGATATTTCAAACGGTGCATTCCATCACATGGTACAGCTAGAATGCCTGTATTTATCCACACGGGCAAAGACTGTTTGACATTAGTCAGCGGGAATCAGAAATCAGCACTCTGGAGCTAGTGCTTGACCAAAGAAAAAAAAAAAAAAAACATTAAAGGGACATTTCACTGTTTTTGCAAAGAATATGCAGCATATTTTAGAAGATTTAGAGGACTTTCCTGGTGATCTCTATGAGTATCTTTTAGATGTTGCCACAAGGAGGTGTAGTGCACGAAAGAACTGTGGGAATTGTAGTCCAGGAAGTAGTGTCCATGGCATCAGAGACACTGGGCTAACATCTAAAATATCTAAAAACCTTACATTACACACATAAAAAACACCAGGAAAGTGTTCTAAATCTTCTAAATGTCATTAGCATTTTTTGTGAAAACAGTGAAATGACCCTTTGAGAGGGCAATAATTTAAGTCCAGGTGTCGGGCCAACTTTCCACACTGAACCAATTGTACGTGGTGCTGTCACGCATTTTTCTCAACAGGCACACAACCAGCACCGCTTGGTGGAAATTCCAAGTTCTCTTGACAATTGTACTTTGAGTTGAGGTTGAGGTGGTTGGTTGGTACTGCCATGGTGCAAACATTTGAATATATAATAAGACAGAGAAGGGGGGGGGGATTGGGCAGGGCAGGGCAGTGGGGGGGTACTAAATTTAGCCCGCCAAATCCTATTCTGAACCGTGACCACAAAACGTGTCCCAAACACAGGGCGAACTGCTAGTCATCGCTATGACCACGAAGGTCGGCATAACCTCTAGTCTGTCCCATAGTGTGTGCAGAGAAACGTAACATGAGGGCAGCTGAGGTGAGGGGTGGGGTGGGGTAGGTGGGGGATGGGAGAGCAGAGAGAGAGAGAGGCACAGTTACACTCCCACCACCTCCACAACCCACACCACACCTCGCAGCAGACCCTACTTGACCCTCTGCAGCCTCCCTGCCGACACAAGACCACCCTCCCCCTCTCCTTCAACCCCAACCCCCACCTCCAACCCCCTCCTCCAAGACCTCCCCTCATATTATAAACGGTGGCCACAGGGGTCGAGAGAGCAGATCATTCTGTCTTGACAAAGTGTCTCTCTAGTCGGGACAACTCTCACTCAACACAAAAGAACCCAAAACACACGTCATAAACAAATAAATCACCATCAAACTCAAATCGTCCTGGCACTAGATTCTAGTTTCTGACACTTTCTGACACTAGATTCTAGTTTCTGACACTAGATTCTAGTTTCTGACACTTTTTGACACTAGATTCTAGTTTCTGACACTAGATTCTAGTTTCTGACACTTTCTGACATTAGATTCTAGTTTCTGACACTAGATTCTAGTTTCTGACACTAGATTTTAATTTCTGACACTAGATTCTAGTTTATGACACTACATTCTTCTAGCTTCTAGTTTCTGACAGTAAAGGCAGATATGACATTCCTTCAGAGCAACTCTGAAGGAATGTATTCAAAGATCTGTGCATAATTTTCACGATTTTTCAAAAAATAGCAGATCTACAAGCTCATACCGCGCCACTTTGAGCCTGTAGGTCTGTTATTTTTCGATAGCCAAACAATGCCGACAATTCACCAGTATCCTTTAAATTCCAATCGTATAAAACAAAAAATGAAGTGTTATGCTCGCTCACGCTACGCGTCAGGGGGGTGGGTAGGGTATAATAAATGCACCACCTGTTGCCCCCGGAGCACACTGCAGCCCTCTATTCTCCCCCGTCCCGTCCCGTTCCGTCGTGTCCGTTTAGGTCAAGCGACAAACAGCACCAGGTCAGACTCAGCATTCAGAGTTCTGGGTGGCTTGGCCAGTCACCTGAAACAATATTAGCTTTTGCATTAGCCTGTCAGCCAGACAGACAGGGCTCCACAAGACACCGTGATAAACCCATAAACGGCCTGTCTGAGCAAACTGTCCCTCCTAGCGGGGAAAAAGGGCTTTGACGCCCGTGGCCCTGCCCTGCCCGGCCCTGCCCTGCCCGGCCCTGCCCTACCCGGCCCAGCCCGGGGGCCACCCCGGCCCACCAAACTGCAATTAGCCCCGTCCTGGCAGAAACGCAGACAGCTGCCTAGGCATGGGCATGGGGGGGCAATGCCCCCCTAAATGCCCTGACTGGCCCACGAAACATGATGGCATGCAAGCAAATCAAATTATATATTAGATATTTCAAATTAAAGTGCGTATAATTAAAATGATTTGCAACACTACTATTGCTACTGGCTAACTGACTAACTACAATTGTCCCACCATTGAAAACAGAAAACTCAGTCAGACCTTTAGCTTTATGCATGCTGCGTGTCTGTTGCAACTTCAACAACAACTGATGTTATTATTGACGCTTACTTGGCTGACCGAAAATGGTATGGGTGCGGCCCTCGTACCATCTTCACCCCCTCCCCCGGTGTACTATACATACTCACACCTCAGCACCTGTTCTCTCACAAAATACTGTTTACAAACACAGGTTTTGTAGACAAACAATCGGTCGATTTTGGTACTTAACTCACACACGCACACACAAGCAATGTGGAGATCGATTTTTGCGGAGATGATTCAATCCAAACAATCTGTTTACTCACTACAAACAAGCCATTATACACACCCTGTTGACTGCATTATGATGGATGTACCCTGATGCCTCAGTCTCTCACACCACAAATGCACGTTGTGGGTCTCTTTTCCCGATCTCTAACTCGACAACAACAACAGGCTCAGATACCACCATGGCGTAATCTTCTCACCTAGACGTCCATTAAGCGTGACCTAACTGCGGAAAGTGGATTTTATTTTTTTTACCGGCCCTATAGCTGATCAAGGCTGCATAGAGAAGTAAGGAAGATGCCAATCGATTAATCCCTTAAAGTGCCAGTACTCTTCTGCCATTACACTCTGCCGTTGCAAGTGCATACTTAACCCAAGTGCATACTTAATCAATTACGGGTATTGCTGAGTTGTTTGTTGTGGCTTTTAGATGCGTAATGTTTTGTTGAGGGTGCCGATGATTTTACGCTCAGTGTTTACACACGTCCGAGGTGGGCGTGTGTGTGTGTGTGTGTGTGTGTGTGTGTGTGTGTGTGTGTGTGTGTGTGTGTGTGTGTGTCTTTTGTTGTGTTGTGACAGACATGTGTCACGTGATTTGGCAAGGTGGCAACACCTTATGTCCTTTTCACACAAAACCCAAACCAACAGGTTGTTGTACATTCCCAGCTGTCGCACACATACGCCTTGGAGGACCACCAACACACACACACACACATGTGTTGGACCAGGGATATTCCTTAAGGATTTTCCCAGAACAGCCTTGTGGTGTGAAATGGGGCGACAAAGTCAAGTGGGGGATGGTCCCTGGACCAGACCTGATCATAATGTTTACAGCTGGACTGGAGGCGCATTAGATGGGTTGGTAGGTTAGGGCAGAGGCGTTCAAATGACCATTAATCTTCTAGTTGTGTAGACTTGGGCTAATTCAGATAATGAATATTTTAACTCCTGAGAGCGTAAACATGCTTCATTTTCACGCTCTCAAGAGTTACATCCGGTTAACCAACTTTTCATCTGGTAAACCAATTTAGGCCTGACCTAAGGTTTTTGAAAAACTTTAAATATTTATATATCAGCATAAAAACAAATTGAATATTTGAATACTGTACATACTGTACAGGATCCAAATATGGATTCCCGTCCTTAATGGGTTAACCAACTTAGCTGGGGACCACCTGGAACCCTCTCAAGGACCAATGGTTGAAAACCACTGGGTTGGTAGGTTAGGATTAGGTACTTCTAGCTCTCTCGGCCATAGCCGACACCCTTCTTGTAAAGATCCTTGAACACGATCGCAGACTGTAAGTAGACCTGCATTAAGCTTTCATAAAGACAGGACATCCTACAGTCTAGGATGACCGACCGCCTGACCGCTGACTGACCAAACAACAGGCTGTCCACAGTACACAAAGTAGAATCTAGCACTGTAAACAACCTCAATACCAACACACAACACAAGACAATAATAATACCAACATACCGGTATTATATTTTCTTCTCCAATTTGCATACTCCAAATCATTGGAGTTGCGCTACATCAAAAAAAATCATCTTCCCATGTCAGCTTGAAGGCAGAGTAATAATATAGAAGGTTGCCTCTGAGACTGTTTGTGATTATAACATGTCATTTGCTTCAGAAACCGTTCCCGTCACATGTCGCCACATTTTAATTCAGAGTGACACAACGTCCATGAATTAGCCTTTTGGGTGTTTGATCTCGTGAACCGAAGAGTCATAACATTTCAATGTTACAAATTTGGTGAGACATAAACACAAGTCACAACAAGCCGACAACAACACAGGCAGTTTCAGAACCTTTTTACGAAGTAACGTACTGTCTGTGTGCACTGGATATCTGCTCTTTTATCCCACGATTTTGTAACCCATTTTTCACCTAGTGCCAATTCCTAATGTGATCCTAGGCTCTACACACTCTCCGCCAACCTGGGGAGAGGCAGCGGACTGGCCTCATGCTTCCTTCAATGCATGAGGAGTCCAGGCTGCCTTCTTTTCACCTGACAGGGGGGAGTTTCCCTGGTTGGACGTAGCGCGTGGAAGGAACACGTTATTCCAACCAGTTCCTGTCCCCTCCAGAGTGCAAACATGAAACCAAATGGACCCGCTAGGGTCCATTTGGTTTCATTTTTGCGCTCTCAAAGAGTTACATCTAGTTAACCAACTTTCTATCATTTAGTCTAGGGAGCCCTCTGGAACCTGTAAAAATCCATAGATTGGCCGCACCGTTGTATAAGCCACAGGGTCAAAAGCATGTGAAAAAAGTAGCGGCTTATAGTCTGGAAATTACGGAATCTTTTTGCACCTTGAAGGTTGATGATAAGATACCGGACGACTTTCCTCTTTATTTCTTCTTCCTTCCCCCAGCGTTTGGCTCTTGTGTGTGTAAAATGGTGGCTTGGCTCATGGTGTTACCTTTGTGTATACTCTGGCTGCTGTTGCCTGGCTGTAAAGATGGAACCTTTATGGCAGGAAGAGGTGATTGTGTGTGTGTGTGTGTGTGTGTGTGTGTGTGTGTGTGTGTGTGTGTGTGTGTGTGTGCGTGCGTGTGCGTGTGTGTGTGTGTGTGTGTGTGGCGCTGTCTAGCTCCTCTCTGGTGCGGCGGGTTATTATTTGACTAGTTTATGGTCCCTCCGACGTGGAGCGCATTAAAGGCTCTTTGTCTCGCAGGCCGAAATACGCAATACAGCCTCATCCACACTGACATCACTCGTCTCCGACACACACTTCTTCACACCGGCGAGGCCAGCCGGCCAGCCGGGGTTCACGCCGCTCATATCAACCGGCCGGCGTTGGTGTGGAACAGTGGTTTTCAACCTTTTTAATCCCAGGGCCCACTATTGATTCAGAATTTGAGCCACGGACCACCATTTGAGGACATTTTAGCCCCACCGACCCCAAAACTAAAGATTACTTTTGGTTTTGTCCACAATACCAGGCTGGATTTCAGAAAAAACAAACCAGGCAAACATACAGATCAAAATGAACATTAATCTTCTACATTCTCTAGTTATGTAGACTTGGGCTAATTCACATTCTGAATATGAATTAACTCTTGAGAGTGGTAAAATGAAACCAAATGGACCAGTAAGGGTCCATTTGGTTTTGTTTTTATGCTCTCAAAGAGTTGCATCTGGTTAACCAACTTTCCCTTTTCCTTAGCCTGGGGACCACCTGGAACTCTCTCAAGGACCACTGGTGATCCCCGCCGGACCAACTGTGATCTACACGATTAAAAAATGTAGAAGAATTGTTACTTTGACCAACGTTTTGCCAGTTATCTCTCCTAAATGGTGGACAAACGCTTGAACATCTTCACTTTTGTGTCCGAGAGACTAAACTCAACATCAATGGTGGTCGGTGGCTACAATGCTGAATAAATAGTGGGCCCTGGTATGAAAAAGGTTGAAAACTTCCACTGGTGTGGAAGATAAGAGATTCATTCATTCATTCTTTCTTTCTTTCTTTCTTTCTTTCTTTCTTTCTTTCTTTCTTTCTTTCTTTCTTTCTTTCTTTCTTTCTTTCTTTCTTTCTTTCTTTCTTTCTTTCTTACTTCTCTCCCCATCTCTCTCTGTGTCCTCCCTCCCTCCCTCCCTCCCTCCCATGGATAAAGTGCAGCACGTTGAGTTACGATCACACTGGAGTCTTCCAGGACTGTGATATCAGCCCCCGGTCCCCATGAAGCGCTCCATGGATGGACCCCTCCCACGCACAGCAGACACCCACCATGCAGCAATGTTTTAAGCATTTTAATGAGTTTTATATGTCAAAATCTGCAAAGGCTACATAGTCTAGCGGTCACAGGGCGCTGGCGGCTCTCGGAAATTTTCTGTTTGGCCCTGGCCTGGGTGACCTCTCCACCCCACACACACACACACACACACATGCACACACACACACACACACACACACACACACACACACACACACGCACACATTTCAATATGCCGTTGCTACAGGCAGTGCTAAATGCAGTATCAACAGGGGCGGATCTAGGCATGGGCATGGGGGGGCAATGCCCCCCTAAATGCCCAGTCTGCCCCACCAAACACGATGCAAAACAACCCAAAATATTTCAAATTAAAGTGCTTATATTTAAAATGATGTGAAACACTACTACTGCTACTAACTAACTACAGCTGTGGCACCACTAAACCAACAGCATTCCATCATTGAAAACAGAAAACTCTCTGAGTCAGACCTTTAGCTTTATGCATGCTGCGTGTCTGTTGCAACTTCAACAACAACTGATGTTATTATTGATGCTTTACTTGACTAATAAAAGTACTGCCTAAAAAAGTACTGCCTGAAAACTGCCTGCGTCGTTGTTGTCGGCTTGTTGTGACTTGTGTTTATGTCTCACCAAATTTGTAACGTTGAAATGTTATGACTCTTTGGTTCACGAGATCAAACACCCAAAAGGCTAATTATTCACGGACGATGTGTCATTCTGGATTAAAACGTGGCAACACGTGTCATAACGGGAACGATTTCTGAAACAAATTACATGTTATAATCACAAACAGTCTCAGAGGCAACCTTCTATATTATTACTCTGCTTTCAAGCTGACACCGGAAGACGATTTTGATGTTGGGAGTTGGAGTATGCAAGTACCATCAGTGGTCCTTGAGAGGGTTCCAAGGTGGTCCCCAGCTAAGTTGCATAACCAGATGTAACTCTTGAGAACGTAAAAATGAAACCAAATGGACCCTTGCGGGTCCATTTGGTTTCATTTTTACACTCTCAAGAGTTAAAATATTCATCATGCGAATTAGTCCAAATCTACACAACTAGAAGATTAATGGTCATGGACAGAAGCAAAGGAAATCTTTGGTTTTGGGGGCTGTGGGTCTAAAAATATCCTCAATTGTTGGTCTGTGGCTCAAATGCTGAATAAATGGTGGGCCCTGGTATGAAGAAGGTTGAAAAACACTACTCTATCGTATCGATTGTCGTATCGTTTAAAAAATTTCATATCGGTCAGGATCTGCGAGAAACACATTTGAGGGAGATCAGACGTATACGTATGGATGGATCCTGCATATTTCAACGCTTAGATTGCAGATTGTCAAACCCCTCCAAACCCCCCCAGACCACCACCACCACCAGTACCAGTACCGACATTCCAGAACAGCAACAAAGGAGTTTTGCTCCAGCCTTTGAGATCAGACGGAGAAGAGGAGGAGGAGGAGGAGGAGGAGGAGGAGGAGGAGGAGGAGGAGGAGGAGGAGGAGTGGGAGCGTGACTCAGTTTGTGAAGTTTTTTTTCCAAGGCAGGAAAAAGGAGTACAACATCTTGGGGCCATGTGCAGCGTGATCCCTCCACCGTGCCACTGGTTTTTTGGGGGGGCAGGGGTCGGATGTAACATTTCCCAATTGGGGGGGCAGGAGAACATGGTATGGGGGCGGCTTCATCGCCGATGAAGCCGCCTCCATACCATTTTCAGTTACAGGACTTTTATTAGGTAAGTAAAGCATCAATAATAACATCAGTTGTTGTTGAGGTTGCAATGATGAAATGCTGTCGGTTTAGTGGTGACACAGCTGTAGTTAGTTAGTAGCAGTAGTAGTGTTTCAAATCATTTTAAAATATAAGCACTTTAATTTGAAATATCTTGGTTTGTTTTGCATGCCATCATGTTTGGTGGTGGGGCAGACTGGGCATTTAGGGGGGCATTGCCCCCTCCCATACCCATGCCTAGATCCGCGCCTGTTTGGGGGGCTGGTGGGAGGTTGGGTTGGGTTGAGGGGGAGGGTAGGGGGACAGCGGGGAGGAGGAGGGCACTCCAAACAAACAGCGAGAGGAGAGAGGGGAGGTTAGAGGAAGGGTCTGCGCTCGCCCCAGGGCACTCACTGGAGTGAAAACTCAGGGTCCACAGGACCCCGACGACTAGTCGACGCCACGGCAGGGGCCGCCGCAGATGTGGAGGAAAACACAGTTAAACACCGGAGCGGCACATACTCTCCGTGTGTGCGCGCGCACGCAATACACACACAACTTCGATTGCACTGAAGTACAGTTAGCCTGCAGTTAGCGCTGATTGACTCTCGGAGTTTGGACAAACGGCGCCAGACAGGCTTGATTAGACAAAAATTGGAGGGGGGAAACTCGTGTCTCCCAATTAATCTGAAAAAGAACAACATACAGTAAATACGTTGTCCATTTAGCGAAGCAGCAGGCTATTGTTTTAGTGTTGTGTGTAGAGTCTAGACAAGACTAGCTGCTGACCAGACAGAAAATGACTGATTGTATAGACAACGTATTTCCACTGCCGTTGTTTATTATGATAGCACAAAGAAAGAAACGCCATCGGTAATGACAGTATGGCCAGTACTGTAAGGGGGTGAAAATGAAATGCCGGCTGTTGTTTATGCTAGTACAGCACGAATATCGTGGCAGTGACATGACCTTTGTATTCTTCATAGGTGATGTCGTCCTACTCCTTCTGCAGTTTTAGACTCTCATAGAAAGGCATTTTCTGATATTATTGACAACATAAGTGCGGATATCTTGTTTGAGCTTTTTATTTGCGCTGTGCGATTATCGGCCAGTCATCAGGTTCCACTTGTCCAATCACTATTCACCAAGAAATTGCAATGTGCAAAGCCGTAGTTTTCAATAAAAAGGTTTTGAATTTGATCCACTCGTCTACAGTAACTGGCTGAGCAACTCTATTAGGGGAATTGAGGATATTCTGAGATGCGTGGAACTCCATGTCCGGGACCTTTAGGAGGTGTCGCATTTGTACAAGGGAAGAGTTACTCTGATTCCCTGTCACGAAAAATAAGGGAGGCACACTTTGAATCGAGTGTTTTAGGCTGCAGCATATGGAGACTGCTCTCCTTCAGTATGGAGGCTCACAGGGGATGAGCCCCCCGGCCTGCCTGCCTGATGCTCTGTTTTTTGGGGTTCTAGGGGTGAGAGAGAGGGGTGAAGGGGTGTGGGGGGGTGGTGGTTACTCCACTTGCACAGTACCTCTCTTTTTTCCAAGTCACCCTTTCTTTCTTTCTTTTTTCTTTCTAACATCTTCTCCAGATTTCCAAACTCTTACCAGATGTAGAGAATTCGCAGATGATTCATCGATCAAACCCACTTTGTAGACACCGGCTCGGGGTGTGTGTGTGGGGGGGTGTGGGAGGGGGGTGGTGTGGTGGTGGGGAGAAAAGAAAAGAAGAAAAAAAAACTTGGCAACTTCAAGTATCTTAACAAAAAAGAACCATCCATCCATTCTGCTGACTGGATTCTTGTAGAGTGACTTGTGGCAGCAGCTGTTTGATTTGTCATTAAAAAAGAGAGTCCACGCATATGAGCTCATTCCATAACTTCATGTTAATGTCTGGGCCCTTTATCTGTTGTTGTTGAAAAGCCGTTAGAGCTGTAACTGTAGCCGTTCCTCAACAATTTGTTCGACGTTTTTTAATTGCCCCTCTTTTCTGTGATGAATAATAATAACAGTCAAGCCAACAACACATTAGTTGTCAAGAGGCGATAAACAAACAGCCAACGTCTTTCAAACAAGCCCCGTCCGTGGCCCCCCTGGGGAGCAATGAAAACGAGAAGAAGAAGGTTATTACTGATAAAAGAAAAACAAAGATAGTGCCAACGATAAAAAAAATAAATCGAAAAACCCTTAAAAGAATTTCTTGGAAACGCTCAAGACGCGGCGGTGCTTTCAGAAGAAAAGCTGCCCGAGGACACTTGAGTCACAGGGCCGAGGCCAAGTATGACAATAAACAAACTTGGGTATAATCACTCTGCGATACCACAAGATTACAAGGCTGGCGTAGCGAGAAATGCCCCAGAAACCACAAGAGGCGAAACCCCGCTGCGCTGCTGCACGGCTGCTAGCTGCTGTTAGCTGTGTGGCGTTTGGTTTGTCTGACTGCACAAGGAGTTGGCAGGTTATTCCGCCACCTCCTCGCTTGAAAGAGAAGAGAAGAAGAAAACCAAAATTGTGGGTGTTAGCGGGTTTGTAACAGCGATCCATCGGTTTGTTGGCTCTTTATGTCAAGTTGGTTTCTCATGAGCCGGAACGTAGTAGCTAGCCTGATTATGTGTTACACAAACACGTCGTACGGCAAACATCACTGTCACAACAACCGTCCGGCACCACCTACATAGTACATAGTGTAGTACATACACAGACAAATCCCATGGGCGACTGGATAATAACAAACGTTTAAAAGCACGTGATGAAGCCATGCATGCTTCATATCCACAACTTTCCTACAACCCATAAGTCTTTGCGTTTGTGTGTGCAGAAGTTCCTCTGTGTTGCCAGGTTTGCGACAGAAACAAGTGGACAGGACTATAAAGACCAGGACAAATCAACATAGCTGATCTACACAGCGACATATAGTGAGGTTGGACATCTGTCATTTAAAAAAACACTTTGGGAATAAAACAAAATATTTTGAGTATATTTTCTCGTGGTTGTCTGGTCGTGAGGAGTAGTAGTTCCACTACTTCCTTCCTTCCTTCTCTTGGTGGAGTTGCCTCAGTGTGCAGTGACTCCGGCTTTGACGACGGTGGTTGAGGTTGAGGTTGAGGTTTTTTCAAACCACTGACACAAACTTTCGCCCCTGCTAGTAGTGGAACCAGCCCTGGAGGCAACTGAACGACAGCGGCAGCAACAGACCGTGACATTGACAAAACACTTCCAGGAGACTAGCTAGTGGGCAGAAAACATCCTCCCCCAACCCAACCCAACCCCCCATACTCACCCACCCCCAGGCCAGGTGATTCTCAAAAGGCCCCACCCTCGCATACACAAAAAACCCTCCTCCCCCCACTGCTTAAAACCAGTCGAGCCAACAGGAAACCACCAAAACAAACCCATTTCCTAAAGGCCAGAAGCCAAAACCAATTGATGGGGGCGGTGTTAACCAGTGCCACCGCTCTGCATGGGGTTTGAACGTCTGAAGGCTCTATGGGGACCGGGAATCAAAAAACTGCAATTCCTGCCTGTGACTGACTACAGCGGAGGACTGGAGGAGGAGGGAGGAAGACAGTTATGGCCTATGACTGTCCTTTACAGGGTCTACAGACTGCAAAGTGCACAGTCCAAGTTTCGGCCAAGCTGTGACGTCACGTCCTGCATTTTTGAATGGGTTTCAATGGGCACTTCCGGCTTCTTCCTGTCTGAATTTCGGCCGCGGGCGGGTCTTTCCTGCTGCCTGACCTCTGTCCGAAATTCAGACAGGAAGAAGCCAGTGAAACCCATTCAAAAAAGGAGGACGTGACGTCACAGCTCCGTCCGAAACACGGAGTGTGCAAAAAGCAATGTGGAGGCACCCTTAACACAACACACACAGGAAACCTGGGGTGTACCAGGATCACCTGAGACTAGCCTCCTCTTTTGCCTTTGACCGGAGAGCAGGCGAAGAGTCATGTTAGAGATTGTAGTACAATCAAGACCAAAACGAGACTGAGACGATCACGGAAGTTGGTCAAGACGAGACTAGTCGAGTACAAGACCAAGAGCTAGAGGGGTCGAGGCCGAGGCCAAGACCTGGAGGTCGAAGCCCAAAAGACAATTATTGACAGTACAGCATAGCACATTACTGACTTTAGTTGTTAAAGTACAATACTAACTGTCTGTTTGCAGAGTGCTAGCAATATGCACGTCATCCAGCGGTCCGACGAAAATTCGTCTTGAGACTGGTCTCCAGACCAGACAATGTCTCGAGAACTACAAAACCACAGGAGAGCTTGCAGAGATTGTAAAGTACAATGACAAAAACAGCAAAAAGGACTTCCAAATGCTGCAAAGGTGGGGCTTTCTTTCTGTGTAACCTTTACAGGGAGAAAAAAAACACTTACAGTACATTCTAATATCTGTACTTGGCAAGCTCTCAGTCAGACATCTGCCTTATCTCCATCTGACCACGGCAATCACAACCAACATTAGTAATGGTCATGCTGCTATTTACTCGCGAAAACTCCATTAAGCGGATGGCACTGTGGGCAAAAAACGCTATTTATACACATTACCGGGACCACAAACAAGATAAGGCGCCACTCCTGAGAGGGAATATGTGACCGAGCCAGAGGAAGTCCGTGTTGAATGTTATTTGGCTATTCATCGATCAAAAACGCCCCGACGTCTAAAGAGCTCCGGGGAATTTGTTCACGTCTTATAAAGCAACCTTTTTGTTTAATCAGTGACATGAAGCGGTGTGTGTTTGACACGGAAAAAGCTGCTACCTGAACTGAATGAATAAAAAACATTACACTTATGCTGTTAAAGATAATATAGGCAACTTTAGTATGTACACAATCTGTTTGTAAACAGATTCCGCCTCACCTCCACTCTTTATGAAACCGCTGGAGACTGCTGCGCTGTGACTGGCTAAAATGCTGCTCACCCAAGCACACGCGCGCCGCGCACACACACACACACACATTAGCACTGCCTTGTCATGAGCCCACCGAATGTTCTGACAACATGATTTGTTGACAACAATAAAGTTCTGAACCGTCTGCAGGGCAAAGCAAGTGTCTGTCTGCAGGGAAAAAACTGCAGCATCAAAGTAGAAGCCACGTAGAGGGAGAAAAGGCAAAAAGTATAGCTATATATATATGTTTTGTTCCTGTTTTTTGCTAAACGTTGCCTATGATACCTTTAAAGGGGAATTCCACTGATTTTCAACATTTTACCATGTCATTAATATACCTTGGAGGTGTTGTGTGGACATAATAAAATCGTCCTACCATTTTCTGATTCCTAGAAGTGGAGGTATGAAAAAAAAAACATTAACATGGTAGGACGATTTTGCTGACATCATCAATCTGTGTTTCACCATGCTAATGATCTTTCTCAGGTCTTCATAGTGTCCCGGTCCCCCACAGAATTGGGGAGACGCTTTTATAATGTCCACGCAACATCTCTAAGGTATATTGATGACATAGTAAAACAATGAAAATCGGTGGAAGTTCCCCTTTAGGTTCACATTTAAGAAAGACGGTTTCACCGCTCCTTATAAGGATCCGTATGAGGATGTTCAGTACATCCAAGCCTGCAGAGTAAGAGTCCATTTGGTTACATAACATTACATACGTTCGTACGTTCTCAAGAGTCAAATTAACAATCAGGACTTTTGGCTGCGCTGCAGATCTTCTCATGTATGGCAAATTCCCTCCATATCCCTCACCATCTCGTCTTGTTAGCCTCGGCCCGGCCTCCCCCGTGGGTTTTGTGCCAACACACGCGTGTTTCCTACCATTCTCATCAAGGGCACGCGGGCCGCAGGGGAGCGCTCAAAACAGGGCTCTGTAGGGGAAACTATTTGGACAACTGGAAGGTATTAGGGCAGTGGGTTTCAAACCAGTGGTCCGGGGACCACTAGTGGTCCTTGAGAGAGTTCCAGGTGGTCCCCAGATAACTTGGTTAACCTGATTTAACTTTTTGAGAGCGTAAACTGGGAGGACATCAGAGACACTGGACTCACTGCTAAAAACCTAAAATATCTACAACCACATATCAAACACATTAACGTCACCAGAAAAGTGTTGTTCACATGTACTTCTGCAGAGAATAAGGGGGCGGGGGGCACAGGTTTTTGTACTTGCACTATTGCAATTAGCAGAGCGATTCACTAGGCAAGTAAATGGCTCAGTAATTGCATGTAACGGTGAAAGAACCCCCATGACCTACAACAACACGCCGTACAACCCCCTCTGTGTTGCCCTACGCGCCAGGCAGTATGTAGTGTACACAACACAGGAGGTAGAACAGAACAGAGGTAGATTGTTAGACTGTTAGCACACGTCCCAGCGACGTGTCGCTGCCTGTACCGGTATAGCCTATAAGTTATAGTGACAAAATAAAACCTTCGGTTCGTCTGGATTCTTAAAATGCACTTTAATGCTCAGAGTTTACTGTGCTACTGGGCTATCCTGTCTGTATAAATCAACAATCAACAGTTTGGGAGCATAATAATAATAATAATAATAGGCCCTTCATAGTTGACTTTGCTCATGAATAAGCCACTATATCTCTCCCTTCTTGCATGTTTAATAGATGTCTCACTACTAATTTCTTAGGTTTTGTTATTGTTGTATAACATCTGCCACCTTATATAATTAGCATTTGGTATAGTCTATAATACTGTTCGCTTTTTTAGGTTTGTTATAGTTTTATCTATAAACAGCAGTGCAACGGATTCAGTCAAGTTCTATAGGACTTTATTGACTTCATCTGTTGTACTAGTGTTACTTGTTGCCCTTTGTCTTTTTGTTTATTTTTATTGCTCTGGTGTATGAGCGGGGAACGATATTTCATACCTTTATACAACATGTCTCTATACATTGGTGACAAATAAAAAACCTTGGACCTCAATGAGCAACTTGACGCTGAGTTTAGAGAAGTTCATGAAGCAAAGAAGGAACTTCCAGTCATTACACTTGAGAGCGTTAAATGATACCATTCATTTCATCTCAAGAGCTACACATCTATAAGGGTCCATTTGTTCACCAACTGTCCATCATTTAGCTGGGGACCAACCGAACCACCGGTTGAAAACCACTGAGTATAGGGGGAGACCGGGAGAGGATGGTGGCTTGTATTTATCATTGACACCCAACAGTAAATGTCCATGCTGGCCGTTCACCACCACCACCAACCAACCCACCATCACCGCGGCTTCCTTCCCAGAGGCTAAACATAACAGGGGACAGTTGAGTCCCCCATGCAGCGTTTCATTTCAACTTGGCTCGTACCAAGGATCCGGAGGTGGAGAGAGAGAGAGAGAAAGATGGATGAAAACCATTGGTGGTGTGTGGCTGGACACAGCCGTGTTCCTCTCTCAGCTGGCGGTTGACCACTATATATTATGTTGAGTTAAGCGACAAACGGAGAGGTATAATTAGCAACTTGCTTGCTGGTCTCCCGAATGTCACAAATCTACAAAGCTGGCTTTCTCTCTCTCTCTCTCTCTCTCTCTCTCTCTCTCTCTCTCTCTCTCCCTTCCTCCCTCCTCTGGGGATCAACGGTTTCACTTTGTGCTTGTTTTTTTGGCTCATTGTGAGAATATTTCTGTCGGGTAAAAGTATTATTATAGATGCTATTATTGCACGCATTCTTTCATCCAAATAATCGTGTAATAACACGCATGGGAAACCAGAGACTCTTCCATATCAAGCTTTTTCCGTGTCAACTCAACAACCCCCAAAAATGTGTATAGGGCTACTATCTCATGGTTTTGCCATTTAAAAGGTTTTGATGCGACAAGTAAGGGACCCAGGCAGCCACAAACCATAAACATCCAGACCCCTTAAGATATGAATGAAGATTGAAACTACTCGTTTTATAGGGACACACATACTTTGAGAATGCTCTCAAGTCTGCCATGCGTGAAGATGAATGAAAGATAATGAAAGATTACTGGATTATAACACAGGTTATAGCCCTACAGCCAAACGCTAGCAAGTTACAAAAGCCGCTAATGCCTCATGTGTGCAGTAAGTTCAAGCTGACCGATTACAACACCAATTGGTAGATTTTTGAATGAAAGCAACGGCGATTCGTCTTTGGCTTGCCAAGAACAGAGACAGCGCTGTGTGTGTGTGTGTGTGTGCGGTTGGTAATACATGGACGGCACTTCACGCGCCACGCAGTAACTCACAGGCTCACAAACTATAATAAAAAAGGCAAAGTTTGCCCTCCCATATACAAACTATTTAATTTAGTCAAGTGGAAAGAACTTGGCTCGAGGTAGCTTTAAATGGGATCACATTAAGCTGCAAGTGAAAGCCTCTCTCCTTGTCTCTTCTGGTTTACAGTAATCATCTACTAATCTGGCTCTTTGACAGAGCGGGACAGAGCGGCCCAACAGAAGAAAGAAAGGAGCTCCCTCTCCCCTTTGTGATACCTGCCAACACAAAGGGAAACTATCTTTAAGTGGCGGGGAAATATGCAACCTAGGTGTTTTAAGAAGATAATTCGGGGACCATAAAGCCATTCCCTTTGAAAAAACAACAAGATTGCGGGTCCTTAAAACTTGACCGATAAGGCTGGCGGAGATAACGCAGACTGCAGCAGCCCTGCAGCTGACTGAAGCCCTGACTCCAACACGCCACACGCATACATGCATGCATGTGGGCCGAGTGCTCAGCTGTTTCAGATGTGGGACACTTGTCCTGTTTGCCATTGTTGTCCGAGTCCAGTGTGTGTGTGTGTGTGTGTGTGTGTGTGTGTGTGTGTGTGTGTGTGTGTGTGTGTGTGTGTCAGTGTTGTAGTCAAGTCAACACCACCTACATCGAGACCAAGACGAGACCAAGACGAGACCAACACAACCACGGATTTGGTCAAGACAAGATCAAGACGAGGCTAGCACCTAGAGGAGTTGAGACCAAGACCAAGACCTAAAGAGGTCGAGGCCAAAAGGACATTTTTTGATTGTTCTGTAGTAATAGTACAACATAACACATTACAGAGACTTTAGTTGTTGCTGTAAAAAACTATTGGTTTGTGGACTGCTAGCGAGATGCACGTAATCTAGCGCTGCCCTCTGTATGAGACAGCTGAATGGGCTCTTGGTGGTGAAAGAGAACGGAGACATTTGCTCCGAGATCGCAAGAGCAAGACAAATTGACGGTGAGACCAAGACAAGACCACGTGACAAATGAAGTGCAGAGCGGCGAGACCAAGGCAAGACCAAGGAAATTGAGGGCAGGACAAAAACAAGACCGAAAATTGTCTTCAGACTGGGCTTGAGACAAGACAATGTCTCGAGAACTACAGTACAACACTAGTGTGCATGCAACAGGGTCTGCACTTGAACTTGGCCAAGTGCTGGTGCTTACATACAAGGTATTAAGGAGCACTACCTGGACACAAGTGTTGTTATTCATGTTTGTAGGATTTTTTTTTTAACTTCTTCCCCCCGATTTTTTCTTGTTGCATTCCTTATACTTCCCAAGGGAAGACAAACTGCCTCACACAGGAACCTGGGAGCCAGAGGGGTCTGCGAGGCCTTTGGTCTTTAACCCTGTACCCCCCAACGATCCCAAAAACATGTGCATGTACATGCACACGCACACACCAGGGGCGGATCTAGGTATGGGTATGGGGAGAGCAATGCCCCCCTTAATGCCCAGACTGCCTCACCAAACATGATGGCATGCAAAACAATCCAAGATATTTCAGTGTTTATATTTAAAAGTACTTGAAACACTACTACTGCTACTAACTAACTGCAGCTGTGTCACCACTAAACCAACAGCATTTCATCATTGAAAACAGAAAACTCTCTGAGTCAGACCTTTAGCTTTATGCATGCTGTGTGTCTGTTGCAACTTCAACAACAACTGATGTTATTATTGATGCTTTACTTCCTAATAAATGTCCTGTAAACGAAAATGGTATGGGTGCGACTTCATCGCCCGTGT
Source organism: Benthosema pterotum (assembly GCA_039105355.1). Lineage (NCBI taxonomy): Eukaryota > Metazoa > Chordata > Actinopteri > Myctophiformes > Myctophidae > Benthosema > Benthosema pterotum. Next base: position 13,477,623 of record CM076971.1, on the reverse strand, counting down.
CGCAACATTTCCCAATTGGGAAATGTTACATCCGCCCCTGAAACACACACACACACACACACACACACACACACACCACACACACACACGCGCGCGCGCACACACACACGCACACACAAACTCCATACAAACAGCCACATTGGATGATTTAGTCCAGCGGGTTCTAAAACATTTTCATGTCAAGGATGCGAATTAAGCCCCAAAATTGATATGCATTTGGCCGCAGCAGCAGCATAGCCCCCAAACCCCCGAAAAAGTTTGTGCTCTAATAAGTCCTAGTTTATTCAGAATTGTTTGTTTTTTCATTCATTTTTTTTTTTTTTTACCAGATTCCCTGCTCAAGAAATGCACTTATATTGCTCTTCAGGGCTTGTATAATTGTCACTGAAAGTGCAGGCTGAATGATATACTGCAGTCGGTGCTGAGACAGCCAGCCGGCCTGCATGTCGACTGACTGGGAGAATACAGGGTGATATGTTGTCTTGTCAACACATTGTGTCATTCAAAAAGCCTCACAAACACACACGCACACACACCAGGGGCGGATGTAACATTTCCCAATTGGGGGGGCAGGAGAAAATGGTATGGGGGCGAAAATGGTATGAGGTCGCCCCCATACCATTTTCAGTTACAGGACTTTTTTTAGGCAAGTATAGCATGAATAATAACATCAGTTGTTTTGTTGAAGTTGCAACAGGCACGCAGCATGCATAAAGCTAAAGGTCTGACTCAGAGAGTTTTCTGTTTTCAATGATGAAATGCTGTTGGTTTCGTGGTGACACAGCTGTAGTTAGTTAGTAGCAGTAACTAGAGTTTCAAATCATTTTAAATATAAGATATTTGACCCAAGATATTTGAAATATCTGGGTTGTTTTGCATGCCATCATGTTTGGTGGTGGGGCAGACTGGGCATTTAGGAGGGCATTGCCCCCCCATGCCCATGCCTAGATCCGCCCCTGACACACACACACACACACACACAACACACACACACACACACACACACACACACACACACACACACACACAAATGCTGCTTGCTTGCAAATTTCTTTTTTTTTGTTTAGGGGTTAGACATTCCGCAGAAAACGTTGACAAATCCGCTCCCTTCACCGAAAAAAACCCCAAACCTGCAACACACAAGGTTTCTATTGTGGTCGGTGTTGTCTTGAGGAGATTATCCCTTAATTTACGAGAAATCTAATTTGCGAGTTCAGGGAACAAATCCAGGCTTTATTTCGTCGGTTGGATAGACCTGGCTGTCATGACATAAATCTCAGGGTGAATAAAAGCCAATTTGGATGTTGTGACACTTTTGGAGGCATCCACTTAACTGAGGGGTCAGTTACCACCAGTCCGGTGACTGCAGCAAGCAGACGTATAAATAACGTCTGTAAAGCATGTACTGGGAGGAGGTGAAGCAGATTTCTGTTTCACAGAGGCGGGCCTGCAGCCTCGCGATAGCAATTGCAACCACAACTCAGCAAATAGCGTTATAATAAATAGGCCACTTGTCATGCACTGACAAGCGACAGACGAGCACTTAAAGGTTTAGTCTGTGAAGATTCTACATTTCCCATAACAGTGTTTTTTTTTTAACCAGTGGTCCAGGGACCACCGGTGGTCCTTGAGAGGGTTCCAGGTGGTCCCCGAGGTAAATGATGGAAAGTTGGTTAACCGGATGTAACTCTTTGAGAGCGTAACAATAAAACCAAATGCCATTTGGTTTCATATTTACACTCTCAAGAGGTAAAATATTCACCATCTGAATTAGCTCAAGTCTATACACAACTAGAGAATGTAGATTAGAAGATTAATGGTCATTTTGATCTGTATGTTCGACTGTTTTGTTTCCAAAATTCAGCCTGGTATCGTGGACAGAAGCAAAAGAAATCTTTAATTTTGGCGTCTGTGGAACTAAAATGTTGTGTGGTCCGTGGCTCAAATTCTGAATAACTAGTGGGCCCTGGTAATCAAAAAGGTTGAAAAACACTAGCACTTTGAGGGACAAACACACACAAGCCTGAAACCAAATGTACGTGTCTGTGCATATAGTTTTCCCAGATCACCAACGAAGTTTGGATACTGCATGCACTTTGGTTGGAGTCCAAACTTCTCTCCTCTCTCCGCAATCAACAGTTCTTCTCTGCTGCTGCTGTTGCAGCAGAAAAAAATGTACCATTGAGCAAGGCACTTAACACCCTTTCCCCAGAATGCTGTGGTTGTACTGGGAACGGATCCCAGGTGGTCGTGGCTGGCTGGGTGGGTGGGTAACCCTCTCCCCGCTCCGCTCCCCTCCACTGTGACCAATGTTGTAAACAGAAAATGTATTATACAGTATAACTATAAGTCACTGAGGGCTTAATATGCAAAGCGAAAACAACTGCCAAACTTAATTAAGCCATGATTTCTTTCTTTGTAACTTTTTCTTTTTCTGTCTGCCATGCCACAATAACTCCCCTCTTCTGTCATTTCTACAAACATTAGGTCTTTTTCTCTTCCCAATCCCAATAGACAAAAACCATGATTGATAGTATGTGTTACCTGACCACAGCTGGTCAGTGCTTCAGCGTTTTGCCCTGGTGTTATAGCTGTTTACAGAGCCATGATGCTTCCCAAACTTTAAAGTTAGGAGAAGAAACACCCCCTTGCGGAGGTCCCTGACCTGAGCCATGGATCACCATTTGATGACATTTTAGCCCCACAGACCGCCCCAAACTAAAGATTACTTTTGCTTCTGTCCATGACCATTAATCGTCTAGTCGTGTAGACTTGGGCTAATTTACATGATGAATATTTTAACTCTTCAGAGTGTAAAAACGAAACCAAACGTTTCATTTTTACGTTCTCAAGAGTTACATCTGGTTAACCAACTTAGCTGGGGACCACCTGGAACCCTCTCAGGGACCACTAGTGGTCCCGGACCACCTGTTGAAAACCCCAGCTTTAACACACTGGATATTTGAAAATGGGGATTGTGTGTGTGTGTGTGTGTGTGTGTGTGTGTGTGTGGGGGGGGGGGGGGGGGGTCTGTGGACAAATACATAGCCTATTAATTGGGAAAGTAGTTCCCCAAAGTGTGATCCGGGGACCCCCAGGGGTCCTTGAAGGAGTTCCAGCTAGGGGCTACCCATACATGCTGAATGACTGGTCATTTAGAACAAAATGAACCCTTATGAGTATTGTGAGTAGGCTATTTTACAAATAGAACCCCTACATTATAAATTGCGGGGTCCCTGGGATGATAGAAATGCCATTTCAATTAAAAAAGGAGGGGTCGCAGACGAATGCAGGTCAGGTCCCTGGATTATATCTTTCAAACGGGCCAACAGCTAATTATTAGGGTCAACTTGGCGGTCCTTGACATGAAAAAAGTTTCAGAAGCACTCTGCCTGTGTGTGTGTGTGTGTGTGTGTGTGTGTGTGTGTGTGTGTGTGTGTGTGTGTGTGTGTGTGTGTGTGTGTGTGTGTGTGTGTGTGTGTGTGTGTGTCACTGCGTGCTAGTAATAACATTGTTATCCCGTTACGGGACACTGCTGCTGGTCAATACAAAAATAGGCAACGGTCGGCAGTGGCTCAGAAGTCACCGGATGGTAATATAACCACAAGGTTGCCGGTTCGAACCTGCATGGGCCTCCCCCCAGTGTTATAGTGTCCTTGAGCAAGACACTGAACCCCCTAAGTATCCTGATGTGCAGGTTGGTGCCTTGCATGGTTACCACCGCCAGAAAAGTATGACTGTATGTGTGACATGGCCCTAGTAAAAAAAAATCATATAGGATTTTTAGAAAAGTCCTGTAAAAAAGTTCCAATATAGAATCCTATAGCATTTTCCCAAAAATCCTATAAGAATCATATAAGAAAATCCATAGGAATCCTATTGGAAATCCAATAGGATTTGTTCCAAAATCTGACTTTTCTATTGGAATCCTATAGGATTTTTTTAGGGGTGAATGTGATGCACAATCTATGTAAAAGCGCCTTGGATGTGGGGCGCTGTATAATGGCACCATTTACCATTATTAGACACCGGTTCAGAGTGGTCCCTGGCCTCAGCCAGGCTTGCAGGGCAGTGAGTTGGTACTTACAAGGAGACTGTCCCAACTGGAAGGTCCGTCGGTGGGACCCCCAAGTCCCGGTGGCTGCAGTCCACCACCACCGCCACCACCACAGAGGGGTCCTCCGGACCGTCCTGCTCCTCCTCCGCCGCTGTGCACGTACAGTTCTGGGGACACGCCGCCGCCGTCGGCGGCGTCCCGCCGGTGGGTGGCGGCGATCCGCCACCGCCGCCGATCATTAACAACAGTTCCAGCGACAAAACTAAATAAAACACGCCGTGAGGTGAAGACACGGCGGATCCGATTCGTCCCAGGACGGACGCCGCCATTTTGTATCCAGTTTTAACAGCCCTGTGAAGGCAGGCAGGCAGGCAGCGCGGCGGACCACTGTACGTTCACCCCCCGAATCCCAAAGATTATTGGGGAACTAATAATGACGATAATAACAGTAATAAGTAGTAATAACGCAGCGCCGGGGAGCGTACGCACTCGTTATAAGGCATTAATGAAGTGTCTTTGCGTCATAAAGTCGCGTATTCCTCTTCCCACTAAGGCATTTAGAGAGAAATTAGTTCCCAGACACCACCGTACGTCCTCCAAGTTTTGGTGTCCGATTGAAATCAAAAGTGGATCCCAGAAAGTGGCCTCGCCCGGGGGAGAAAAACGAAAAGGGGGGAAAAAGTATAGCGACATGAAAGTTTTTATAGCACTAAAACACAAACTCGCCCCCAGCCCTGCTTAACCCCCTCGTCCACAGAATATTAACAGCGACATTTCTTTTACTTTTTTCGTTATGTACTACTAGTGCGAGCGATCGCTGTGGGAATAATACTAATGGACATGTTTGGCAACAACATGCGAGTCTAGAGAGGTCGGTTGGCTGGTTGGTACTTGAAACACCATGCAACAACCGGCCAGATTAGTATTATTACTATAATATCTGATCAAAATAACTTTTTCATCAGCCTGATACAATGTCGCAGAAGGACCCGATTGTTATTGTGCCTCTCTCTCTCTCTCTCGCAACAATAGAAACCATTCCACAGTGAGTCCACCGTGCACGGCCGCGCGCCCAGAATGGAAACTTTAGTAGCGAGGAAAAGAAAAAGGTTACAATGTTTGTAACATTGTAACAACGAACTCCAAGGTAAAAATGTAACCGTTGCTGTGGCCTCGCTCTCTCGCTCTCTGTGTGAGTGACTGTGTCTTCCAAAAGCAACACCTCGCTCACATACAATCCCATACAATAATAATCCACAACTTCTTCTTCTTGGAAGCGACACCACCAACAAAAAAGCAGATCCTTGTCCCGTCCCGACAGACAGCTTATCACATGTGGTCTGCGGTCACTAAAATCTCCGCGAACCGATTAATAGCGACCCGTTCCGTCCGTCTCTCTCTCTTCTTCCAACAGGACTTTTTTCCTTCTTCACTTTACTTTCCTTTTTTTTCAGGGGGGCGATCGTTCCATAGTCCCACGTTGGATGAACGGCACGCACACACACACATACATGCACACCCACACACACATACACACACTACATACCACACAAACTCACACTTGCGCCGCGGTGTCCCTCCCCTCCCCCAACCCGAACCTCCCATTGGCCGCTCCGGCTCGAGAAGCGCGTCTGATTGGCCCGCCGCGCGTCGCTCTCCAGTCGGAGGGGCCAGAGAGCAGCTGTCACTCAGCCACTCGTTGGCCACGCCCATGTTTCCCACCCCGGGTGTGAAACTTAGAGTATATATTAAATAGAGAGGGCACCCGAGATCCCCTCTCATCCACTTGCATTGAGTTGCTCACTCAGCGCATGAGGCGATTTCACTCCTATTTTTCCCTATTTCGGGGGGGGAAAACAGAGTGCCTTGTGGGAAAATGGGGCCGAGAACATGAACGCGGGCGACCTCGTGCACGATCGGCGCGCGTGCGTGTGCGTGCGTCAGAGCGGAGAGCTATGGAGGGGGCGGAGCCTATTCGCGTTCATGTTACTGGCCCCATGCTCCTAAACTGCATTCTCAACTTTGGCCACTATGTCCATTTCGCCTCAAGATTTCCTCAGGGTGCTCGCTCTAGAATTATTTACTCTGAGGTGTGAAACCGCACCGCCCCCCATTTTTCACTCTCACTGCTTCTTAAAGGGCCAGGCAGGCCGGCCGGCAGGCAGGCGGTCTGGCAGAGAGTAGTAGTGCCCTACAAAGCCTCATGATAGTGAAAGTAGGCCTACATTGATTTTTCATTTTTTAAGAGGTGGTCCTCAACTCGGGGATGGGGTAATGTGTTTGCTCCAACATACTAACAGTCCACCGGTGAACAGGCGGCAGTCGAAAAGTGGACGGAGGAACGTCGCCCGAAAGCTGGAAAATAATTCATCTATTTGCCGACGCCGTCCAAAATGAAATTCAAGTGCTGTTTGCTGTCGTTCTCCCGCATTTATGCCATAACAGTCCGACATGCAATCGTGTCTGACTGTTAACTTTGAGAACCATTAACTTACAATCGTGTTGTTATTACTATTATTACACATTCAAATTTAGCATTTAGCAATGAGCAAAAGCAATTAAGCAATGAGCAAAAGAAAAAGCATGGAAATTAGGGCAGCAAATCAGTTCTGGGGCCTTTTAGTAGGCCAAAAGCCTGTACCACCAGACCATAATTATTAAAACCTGCAGTTGACCCCCCACAATTCAAATTGTTACTGTACTGCTTTGTTCATCATGAGTTGAGGCTCTTGATGGCTGGATTTAATTATTATTATGGGTAATTATTTGGTAAGCCCAGGCCTAGGTCTGGTATATAGGCTTTGGGCCTACTACAAGGCCCCAGACCTGATTTGCTGCCATGCAGCCAATGAGAAGACTTATGCCATACCTGGCTACGCCATAGCTGTCCGAGAATACCAGCCTGTGAATTTGGATATTACTTACTGGCATAAGTGCTCTTTTCTCCCTCTGTATTTACAAGTATATTTTGTTTTTCTGACTGCGTGCTGTAGTCAGAAAAGTGCTCAAGTAAAAGTTCTGCATCAAAACACAGAATCACACAACACACATTGGCACAATTAACATATTATTGGATTGTAATTAACCGCATGCATTAATGTGCTCATCCCTTTAATGTTGCATCTGGTTAAGGATTTGTGGCTGATGCAGTGGTGGACAGGTCAATAAACAAAAACAAAAAAACGGCCCAGACATTTTTAGCGTCATTTGGCCTAGACTGGCCCAACACAACCAACACGTGATGGACCTATTCTTACCTGGTATGGTTGATTAACCAGATGTAACTCTTTAAGAGCGTAAACATGAAACCAAATGGACCCCTGCGGGTCCATTATGTCAATTTAACTACTGTGTGGAGGGAAAAGGCTGTTTATAACAGACTGAAAGACAAGGGCAAATGCCCTACATGGAAATGTTTTGCATATTTTTCTTTTGTAGATTTTCCATATTGTTCATACTTGCTTTGATTGCAGTAGCCTACATGTGTTCAACTTGTATTTTTGTGAAATGACAAAGAAACGTGCATACTGTTTATTCAAGTGCTGTGGATGATATAAAATGTTTGAAAAGGGAAGAGTGATGCTGTTTAATTCACAACTACCCTGGATCTCATTATTTACATCACAAGTTATGGGATTTGTATCTAGCGCCTCTGCTGGTACATTCCACCATAGCAGTTCCTGTTTACACTGCGCATGTGCAAACCTCCGGAACCAGCCTGCGCCACACCCCCGTGCACTAGCTTTCATGTGAAGGATGCTATGCTTGTAAACGCGTTGTTTGAAGTAAAAACTACAAGTGACTCTTTTCCTATACGAGAGGCAAACTGTGTCAATTTAGTCCTTTCCAACGGGAGATTTACACAACAACAACAACAACAAACAACAACAACAACATCTTGGAAAGGATTTATACTTCTGGACATGAAAAGCATCATCATCATCATCATCATCATCATCATCAGGTAATGTTCTGTGTTGCAGAGTCCTGTGCTGTTAAAATGCTGTTTTGCCAGTCGTGTGTTGTGGCCTACAAGATGCTTTTTTGGTGGCAGGAATAGCCTACCAGTGCTGTATTTTGCCAATAATCTGTTATTGTGACCATTGGTTTTAGACTGTTGTGAGTATAAACAGAGTTGCGCCAACTCTGTTCACCTCATGGGGCCATTGCAATGGCGGGTCTTCTACTGTAAATGGACGTTTTGTAGTAAACATTGCAGAGACTATAGTGGTTACTGTGCAATACGTTGACACGTGCTTGAAACGGCTCCAATCTGCGTCGCCCTCGTTGAAAACGATGCATTTCCAACTCCAGTATGTCCCTATTCAAGCTGCATGAACAGCAGCTCAGGCGCTCAGTTTGTTACCCCTCAATGTCGCCACTTTGACTGATCATGTTGTGGGACCG
>CM076971.1:13461095-13468659 GCA_039105355.1 Benthosema pterotum | reverse complement strand
GTGTGTGTTGGTGTGTGTGTGTGTGTTTGTGTGTGTGTGTGTGTGGAGGGGATTACACCACCCTCACCTGAAGCATCCCGCTACAGATTAACCACGGCTTGCTTTTTACTTAGGGATTTTAGCTATGAGAAGGGGCATTCGAACATGGTCCTATAAATGTACATTTCTTTACAAATTTCTTTGTAAAGAAAATTTCTTCTTTTATTATCAACTACAGTCCTAATAAACCACAGGAAATTACATCTAGCCACGAATGATCTAGAGTGTGTAAAGTGAAGTGCAGCCCATGTATTTAGGACCATGTTCGAATGCCCCCTCCCATAGCTGAAATCCCTAAAACTAAAGAAAGCAAGGAATGTGAAACAAATATCACCCATCTTTTACTCTCTGTAATAACAACCTAAAACATAAACCTTGTTTGGATATCATTCATTTGCACAAATTCACAACGGAGGAGTAGTGACACTGACGTGCTGTAGTACTGGGGTGCAGTGTTGCCAACTTGGCGCATTTGTCGCTATATTTAGCTCATTTCCAGACGTCCCTGGCGTCAAAATTAGTGAAAAACCCCTGGCGGAAAATCTAGTGCTTTTTTTGCTGGTGAGCTGGGGCGAAATTGGTTGACAGGCGCCAGAGATAAAACCCTCGTTTTTCACCATTTTTCCTCCTATGACAGTGTTTTTCAAACAGTGGTCCCCAGGCTAAATGGTGAACAGCTGATTAACCAGATGTAACTCTTGAGAGTGTAAAAATGAAACCAAATGGACCCGCAAGGGTCCATTTGGTATTCATCATGTGTGTTAGCCCAAGTCTACACAACTAGAGAATGTAGAAGATTAATGGTCATTACGTTCTCTAGCTGTGTGCTTCCATCTAGCGCATTCTATTGCGTTTTGGAAGTGCCACTAGTGCATTTTGGATTTTGGCAGTTGGCAACAGTGGAGGGGTGTTCTTTTTGGAGGCAGGCGGGGTGAGCGGAGGAGGAGGTGGTGGTGGTGGTGGTGGTGGTGTGTGTGACCATCAACCTCAAAGACCCTTCCCCAAGTTTGAAAGAAAGTCTTTTTAACTGCCCGGCGGAGACAATGCGTGCGCTAGAGCGGCAAACTCACCAAACGCCTCCCCCACCCCCTCCTCCTCCCTCCCCCTTCCTCCCCCTGACCCCTGTGTTTTTGTTTTTTCACCATTGGAAGGAGGAGGAGTGGGAGTGAGAGTGGGAGGGGGCTGCTGGGGAGGTGAAAGAAAGAAAGAAAGAAAGACGCAAAAAGAAAGTCGCTTTCAAACGATGTTTTGGAAACCTCCGAATGCTGCTGAAAAGAGAGGCTTTAGTTCTTCTTTCCTCGTCTTTGTTTAATGAGGCTCTAGTTAGTTTTGTTCTGTTCTTTTCTGGGGCCTGAGGCCAGAAGGCGCTGCAGAGCTCTGTCCGTCCGTTAGACCTCATTAAGGCCTGGTGGTGGGTGGTAGTGGTGGTGGTTGGTTGGGTGTTTTTCTGGCTGTGGTCGTATACCTTGCCACCCTCAGACTCAGGCACACAGAACCCAAACTGTCTGGCTCCCCACAACGCATTGTGCACCCGCCAAGCGCTCCATGAGCACTCCATGCTCTCATGAATTATACATGGGTTTGCTGTTTTTTTGCACCTTTACTTGCGCTAGCTAGGGATTTCTGCCTTCGCATGCCCATGCTGCAGCACACATACTCACACACACACACACACACACACACACACACACACACACACACACACACACACACACTTCCTCCATCCCTCAAAAGGGGGGAAAGAATGCGGCCGGTTGGCAGAGATGGGGGCTGCTCTTAAGACCAGGTGCGGGCTGGGGTGGGGAGGTGGGGGTGCGGGGGTGTAGGGGGTGTAGGGGGGTAGAGGGGGGTAGAGGGGTATACCAGGGCATCCCATGACTTCCAGTTCCAGCCTCTTCAAGCCCTGGGATAAGACCCAGTCCCTTCGTGTGTCCCCTTGCTACCCCTCCCTCCCAACCCCCCACCCCCCTTCCTCTACCCTCCCTAAATACCCCCATACACACACTCCCCCGGTCCCTTCATCCTTCTTATTCGCTCTTCTCTCTCTCTCTCTCTCTCTCTCTCTGCCTCCACAGGGAGTTGGACCATAATGACATCTCAGGCACAATAGAGGACACCAATGGAGCCTTCTCTGGACTGGACAGCCTCAACAAGCTGTGAGTGACTCAAAAAACACACCAACCACCAACCCCCCCCCTCAAGGCCTATTCAGAGATGGATTTTCGGTGCCCACCGCGACCACCGCGACCACCGTTTCCTACAATATGACGTCATACCACCGCAACCACCGCACCTCCCAGCCCTCCTCTCGGATTTTACTAACCACCGCACCGCACCGCGGTGGTTGCTTGTTTTTAACGGCTGGTTAAAAAAAAGAAAACACACAACAAACCACAGCGCGGTGCGGTGCTGACAGTGGACTATATAATAGCGCGCGGTGCGGTGCTCTGAGCGGTGGTCGCGGTGGCCACCGAAATTTCAGACTCTGAAAGAGCCTTCACTCCTCACTCCTTCCTCTGTTTTCTGTATGTTTCAGTCACACACACACGCACACACACTGCACGCACACAGGGTCGCAATAACCACGACAGGACAAGATATATCAAATTGAAGTGCTTATATTTAAAATGATTTGAAACACTACTACTGCTACTAACTAACGACAGCATTTCATCGTTGCAAACAGAAAACTCTGAGTCAGACCTTTAGCTTCATGCATGCTGTGTGTCTGTTGCAACTTCAACAACAACTGATGTTATTATTGATGCTTTACTTGACTAATAAAAGTCCTGTGACCGGCTTCATTGCGGCTTCATTGCCTGTGCCGCTTCGCGCCATGGGCGATGAAGCCACACCCATAACATTTTCTCCTGCCTCCCACCCCAATTGGGAAATGTTACATCCGCCCGTGTTTGAAACACTATACGCTCCTGACTCACTACAACTGTCGCATCACTAAACCAACACCATTTCATCATTCAAACACGCACGCACGCACGCACGCACGCACGCACGCACGCACACAACACCACACACACACACACACACACACACACACACACACACACACACACACACACACACACACACACACACACACCCCTCACTCGTCTCTTTCCTGGCCTGCCGCTGGTTCTGGGTTGGACTCTCTGCTGTTTCTTTTTGGACACAGACAATCAGCAGAACGCTGGGGTAGCTGTGGGCTAGGCTGTTTTTTTTATCCCCTCTTCTTCTGTTCCCTTGGATCCACACAAATAAGAGCGTTTCCGTCCCGGGACCCCCCCCACCCCCACTACTCGACTGGATTCAACTGGCCACTGCTTGCCAGTGGACAGCGGTCCAAATCGGGGGCCCGGGTCCAAAACCAGGGGGTGACAGAGTCCACCACGCAGCGCTGAGCTGAGTGACGACTTAAAGAGACCCACTCTGCCTTTCAGTTATTTATTTACGAGGCTTTTCTTTCCACACAGAACATCCCAGGTTTTAGACTTGTTTTTTTTCTGTGTACTTGGGTCAGTCTCTATGCGGAACGGCCAGCTGCACCACCTCCCACGTACCCCCCAACTAGTGGTGATTTTAGGACGGTGCCAGGGGAGCACCTGCCCTCCCTGGTGGCCAGAAGACAGTTATATACATACTGTATATATAGGGGGAAAAATTGTTGGTTGTACAGTGGTAAGCACTTGAGATTGTCAGTGGTGGTACCACCATGGCAATGAAATGGTAACCGCAGGAATGTGGTACCAGAAAGTTCCATGCTGTCACCAGGAGATTAACAGGTTAAAAACACATTTACATGTCCTACTACTTGGTTAGCGGTTCCTAATAAACAGAGGTGTACTTTTATAACCATTGTTAATCAATCATTGACACCTTTTAAATGAAGTGTGAAAAGTGTTACCATTCCAGGGCAGTGGTACCACCATGGTGCCCCATCAGCAGCCAGGTGTTAACAGTGACAATCTCTTGCTTACAGTATATTCAGTGATTTTCAACCATTTTCATACCCAATATTTATTCTGCAATTTAGCCACGGAGGACCACCGTTGGATGTTGAGTCTAGTCTCTCGGAAGTTTTTTGTCCACAATTTATTTATTGAGAGATAAACTGGCAAAACTTCTAGATTCTTGAAAAGTAGATTCTTGAAAAGTACGTAACTCTTGAGAGCGCCATTTTACGCTCTCAAGAGTTACAGATCTGCGTCCCCCCCTGCTGGGACAGCCTAAAATCGCCTATACCCCCAACCCAACCCCCCTAACCCCAACCCCACATCTACAATCTGGTTTTCATCTCTCTGCTTCACGGTGTCGGTTCCAAAACGCTCCGGCGGACAGCGGACAACAGACGACAGGCGAAAAAAAAAACCTGCAAATCATACATATATTTTTTTCAAAATGGCTTATTTACAACCGTAACCATGTGATGGTTATGTTAGAACCTTCTCATCAAGTCTAATAAAACTAAAACAGAAAAGGAGATAACAAACGACCGGAATAGATGTTCCTGGCAGGCAGCTCCCCTGCATGGATAAAATATGATACGCTTGTCCAAGATGGCTCCCAGTGTGAGACACGAGGAAGAGATGTGATAGGCATATGTTTTTGGTCCTGTCCAGTGTCTTGTCCAGGTTTTGGAAGACTCCCTATCCCTCACAAAACACATGCAGTAATCCTGGTCTCTAGACTGCCTCCCCCTGGCCAGCCGGGGCGCCTGATGGAGGGGACAGGAACTGGTTGGAATAACGTGTTCCTTCCACACGCTACGTCCAACCAGGGAAACCCACCCCTGTCAGGTGAAAAGAAGGCAGCTTGGACTCCTCATGCATTGAAGGAAGCATGAGGCCAGTCCACTCCCCAGGTTGGTGGAGGGTGTGTAGAGGCCAGGATCACATTAGGAATTGGCACTGGGTGATAATAATGGATTACAAAATCGTGGGATAAAAATATTTTTAAAAAGTTAGGGAGAAGCTGCACACACAGTGGACCTTTCGGTAAGCCCCTGAACTCTCTACACTCTCAAGAGTTACATCTGGTTAAACAACTTTACATCATTCAGCCTGGGGACCACCTGGAACTCTCTCAGGGACCACTGGTGGTCCCCGGACCACCTGTTGAAAACACCTGGTCTATTCGATTCAACTCAAAAGGCTTTAATCAACATGAGAAAATTCACTCACCCAACTCCATCCGTCCTCTCTCTCTTTGAGAGAGGGTTGGATTTAGGGAGGCGGGGGTCCGCTCCTCAACATCAAACGCTGCACAGAGCCACGCCTACTGACCCGCCGGAACCGCCTTTTGTGTGTGTGTGCGTGTTTGTGTGTGTCCTCCCCTGTGTTTGGGGGAAGCACAGCCTCACTCGCATTCACCATCCAGCGCTGACAATCTGAACGCACACACAAACCCCCATAGGAGCCAAAGAAATACATGGGAAAGAGAGACAGAGAGAGGAGGGGTCTTTCTGAGACATCAAAGTGAACACCACAGACATTTCTTCCTTCTTGCTCCCAGACTGTGGAACCAACTGAACTCCCTGTTGCAGTCAGAACACTGCAGACTCAATCTCATGGTCTTGCAATATCTTCTGTCGTAATCTAAAGACTCACTCATGGGTTGACACTAAGGTTTCCGAGGCACTTGCCCGAAGGGCAAGTGCAAGTCAGGTTCTACTTGCCCTCAGGTCATGGTCACTTGCCCCCCCCCAAAATATATCGTAAATTTTGCATTTAAGTTTACTTTCTACTTGTGTGCTTTAAACATTTCCTTTCGCAGTCGAAGACTGTTGTGTTTAAGTCACAATCAGCTACAGTAAATATTCAACTTGTAAATCAGTGGCTCCCATAGTGGTCACAGACTCAGGGGTCTGTGACTCCAGCAAAATGATAGTTGGAACCAAATGGACCTGGGAGAGAGATGAGAGAAATAGCTAGAAAGCAGGGAATGGTGCAGAGGCAGAGCGCAATGACCATCTTCAAGACAAATATATCTTGTGTTGTGTTATAGCGCACTAAGGGCTCCATTTTCGTTACATGCTAAACCCCTTATGCCATATCCCTTATTTCATTTTCACTATTTTGAAAAACTTTTTTGGACTATTTCAACATGTCAATCTATTAACACGTTGTGAGCTAGTAGACTGGCCATTTGAACTACTGAGAAATGTTTTTTTTAATAGTTTAAAAAGGCAAAGAAGTTAAGGGATAAGGGGTATAGCGGTAACGAAAATCTCACCCTAAGTCTCACACTTGCCCGATCGGGCAACCAAGTAGCAGTCTTCACTTGCCCGACCATTTTTTTTTACTTGCCCCGGACAAGTGTTAGTGTCAAGCCCTGGTCACCATCTTAAGTTCAGACTCTAGCTTTAAAGGGATAGTTCTGATTTTTTTTAAGTTAAGCTGTATGAAATACTTTACATTATATACAGTCTGTTCGTTGGGTGTGTTATCCCTTATATGAATGAAGCATGGTCCACTAGTAACAGTAACACAACTAGTATTATTAGTAGTATTATTGCTGGCTATTCCTTGCTTGTATTTCTTTATGCTAAAAATTGATGAAGTGATGTTCGGGTTAGTGAGACGATTAATGACACATGCTGACACAGGATAATCACTCTGTCTGGCAGTGACAGGCCCCTTACCACACACACACACACACGCGCGCACACACGCACGCACGCACGCGCGCACACACACACACACGCGCGTGCGTGCGTGTGTGTGTGTGGTGCTGGGAGACTTCAGACATGGTGATCTACTCAGCCATGTCTCCTCTTCCTGTGAAGGACAGGAGAGAGGAGAGGATGTATGAGCAGCATAGTGGGGATTAGAACCTCCAGCCAACACACACACACACACACACACACACACACACACACACACACACACACACACACACACACACACACACACACACACACACACACTCTTAATTCAAATGGCTTTATTGGCATGAGAAAACATACTGTTCATTTAGGGCCCCATTTTCGTTACCATCTAAACCCCTTATCCTAAACCCCTTATCACTATTTTTTTTTACTATTTTGAAAAACTTTTTGGAATAGTTCAACGTGCCAATCTATTGACACATTGTGAGCTTGTAGACTGGCCATTTAAATTATTGGAAAAAAAAATGTTCTCTTTTAACCCTTAGTGTACTGAACGCGTTTTGGTGTTCTAAGCATTATGTTTTAACTATTGAAAAATAGCAGATCTACAAGCTCATAGCGCGCCACCGAGTGGCGCGCTATGAGCTTGCATCTCTGCTATTTTTGAAAAATCGTGAAAACGTGGTGCAAATCTTTGTTATTCAGAAACTAGAAATCTAGACAGGACACAATGGCTTAATAGATTAAAAAGACAAAGAAGTTGAGGGATGTAGGGTTTAGTGGTGACGAAAATGGAGCCCTTACATTGCTGAAGCAAGAACAGAACAACAACAAACCCAATATAACAGAAACAAGCTACAAAGCTTATGAACATACTGTATAGAGCTGCGCAGTGACGTCACCGGCCCTGTTCCGGAAGTC
>CM076971.1:13416095-13456095 GCA_039105355.1 Benthosema pterotum | reverse complement strand
CACTGAGCAGTACCTCATATGACCAACAGGGCACGCTGCGCCAGGAGTAACTGTGTGTGTAAACTGTGTGTGTATTTTTTTCCCGCCTTTGCATAAACACTCTCCTTGCGTTGAATAAACCCTGCAAGGTTTAAAGTTTCCACTTCCTTTTGAAACAATAGGGACTCAATTCCCCATAAGCCTTTGCACACTGGTGCGACGGACCCTTCTTTTTACAATGGCTAGTATCAATAATATATATACATAAATGTTCTATAAAAAAATACCCAATAACTGATTTGGGGAAAAATTGCCATGGTGGGGAAACTTACTCAAAATCACACGATCGGAAATGTAGTTTTGGACAGAATGAGGTTTCCACTCCTGTAGGCTACAGACAGAGGCTGACCGACACAAGCCCAAACATAAAGTTTGGAATAAAGCCTTTGAGACTTGAGAACGATGTTAAGGTTTCCTTTTCGTTGAATAATGAACTCATCACTCACAGAGGCGTAACAGAGATACGTACAGCGGTCAACACCGTCCTCCTCCTCTGTCTGTCCGGAGAGAACACTGTGTCCATTCGCTTGTTCTCTGTCTCTGTCTCTCTCTCTCTCTCGCTCGCTCTCTCTCTCTCTCTCTGGATGGACAATTTGGAACAAATCGATCCTGGTTGCACGACGTCAGCCCCTGCTGACAGGGTCATATCCCACCACAGTGCTGCTGCAGGGCAGGGCCCAGCGGGGACCACTGCAGTGTCATTATCTGGGGGATTGGTTCCCTGCCCAGCTCTGATTCAAACCTCACATCTTTAGCCTCCCTCTCCCTCCTTTCCTCCAGTTGCACCAGTGATGAGATGAGAGCACACTTTTGCTTTTTTTAATGCGTCACCTTTTATATGATTCTCTGTCGGGTTGGAAACTTTATACGACTGAAACTTCTTTTCAGGGTAGGCTGGATTGCCTTTTGAGTGCAAAACACTACACAGACGTGTAGAAAAAAAATATTACAATGAGATTGTTCCAAAAGCCCCGTATCAGTCCACAAGTGCTGATATGGTACCACCAGATCCTTAAACATGTTCTGTATTTTCACTTCAGTCTGAGCTTTAATTCCAGTAAAATGCAGCTAAATAGCGTTGCCAGGCGACAGAGACGCCAAGAACCAGTAACACAAGGATTCTAGCAATGCTGGATGCATTATACGCAGATCCATGTTGTCCTGGGGAGACATGTGACTGTTAACTTTTTCACTGCCAGACATGTACAGTAGCTAATCTGTAGCTGATCTGTAGAGCGCCTTGACACTTTGTTTTTACCTTGTAGTGTTCCTTTAGTCGCTCATCAGCATTGGTATTATTGTTCTCCATTTGCACCCATTAAAAACAATAGAAGCGCACTGTTTCTCCATTACACCCATTTTGAGGTATCCAGCCATGACACACCGCATATACAGATAGCTGGTGGCATCATCACGTCACATCGCTGCAGACGTCCAGTGACATCAAGTGGGACACTAATGCTAGTAGCAATGGCTCGAACAGGATGTAGCAGTGTCTAAATGGAGCCTTCCTAAAGAAATGAGTGAACTATCAATGCCATTTGGGTTTTCGACTTCAACTAAACCTCCATTCTCTCTCTCTGTTTCCCCGCCGCCTACCTCCCTCCCCATCCACCTCAGTCCTGCCGTCGTTCGTCAAGACCCCCAGCGACAGCACCATCCGTACGGGTCAGACGGCGCGGCTGGAGTGCGCGGCCGGCGGCCACCCCACGCCGCAGATCGCCTGGCAGAAGGACGGCGGCACCGACTTCCCGGCGGCCCGCGAGCGCCGGATGCTGGTGTTCCCCGACGACGACGTGTTCTTCATCACCGACGTCAAGCTGGAGGACATGGGCGTGTACAGCTGCACCGCCAAGAACACGGCAGGCACCGTGTCGGCCAACGCCACGCTCACCGTGCTGGGTAAGAAGCAAGGACCCCAGAAATCGACATTTATATTAGCCTGTGGACACCGCTTTGAAAACATAATGCAGTGACCTCCTGATAAGAGAGGATTTTTACACCACAGGGTAATACGGGTACATCAGACACATAGAAATGGTCAAATGCATACTGTAGAAAATGGGGCAGCGTTGAGCAGTACTGTCTCCTGTGTTTAGAGTTATTCAAAAGGTGTGTCCGGGGAACACCAGTGTTAAATTATATTTAAACTTTTGAGTTAGTTTATTTTCAGGAATCTACACAATTGGAAAACGTAGAATAATTGTTATTTTGACCAACGTTTTGCCAGTTTATCTCTCCTATTGTGGACAAACTTGAAAATCCTTGGTTTAGGGTCCGAGAGACTAAACTCAACATCAAATGGTGGTTAGTGGCTAAAATGAGGAATAAATAGCGGGTCCTGGTATGAAAAAAGTTGAAAACCATTGAGTTAGAGTTTCAGAACACAGTCTTGATCATTAACCCCCTCTCCAACTTTTTTTTTTTAAGTGTCCACTGGCCAGTTAAATGTGGTTTTGGTTGCCCAGCTGGGAATTGGTCAGCCTGGAGGGCCAGCAGAATGAAACGCTTTATATTTCTCTTCTATTTCTCAGCAGCTGTGGCCTTGTTGTAGGGTCAGGGGAGGGGGGGGGGGGCATAAAGGTCATGGCTGGGGTCACTGGGGGGGGGGTGGTGGGGGTGGTGGGCAGGGTGGGGGACGTACAGAAGGGTGTTTGTCAGGCATTCTGACCCCCTCCCTCCCTCCCTCCCTCCTCTCCACTCTGTGGGAGGGACAGTCCTGCTTGTTTCGACTGCAAGCCTGGCTGCTTCTGGTTTATTGGTTATTTCACGTTGCTGTTATGAGGCCACCGTACCGCCCCTGGAGGGAGGAGGACTGGTGGTGGTGGTCAGAGCCTCTGGAGGACACTGGAGGACTGGACTGGTGGAGCTGCAGAAACCTTAGGTTGTTATTAGAGACCTTAGGTTGTTATTAGAGACCTTAGGTTGTTATTAGAGATATCTGGTCCACTGAATGTGACAAACTGCCATATTGTGTGGGGTGAAAATGTCATCAACTGGTGGTCCGTGGCTCAAATGCTGAATAAATAGCGGGCCCTGCTATCAAAAAGATTGAAAACCACTGACATGGAGTATCCGTAGCTGGTAGTCACTACCAAAGCACTAATCCTCTCGACAGTGTAAAACACTAGAGGAGGAAGAGGAGGTCGCAGTGTCTCAGGGCCAATTGGCTGATGTTTGGGTTTGTAGAGGGTAGGGTCGCGGCGGATGGGATGGGAGGGTGTTGGTGGTTGGGGGGGTCATGTACAGCCGAGAGGAGAGGCCCCTGTCTGGAACGGCAGAGAGCGAGGGAGAGACGGGGGAGGGGAGGGGAGGGGAGGGGAGGGTGGTGAGGAACAGAGGAGGACACAGAGTCTAGAAGGAACAAGAGTGAGGAGGGTTAAGTGAGATCTCTTAATCTGGTAGCGTCCCACTGTGAGGGGAAATGCCCTGTCTGAGAGAGAGGCCTAGAGCTCAGTCAGCGGAGAAGTGGTGCACACACACACACACACACGTGTGTATACCAGGGGCGGATGTAACATGTCCCATTTGGGGGGGGGCAAGAGAACATGTTGGAGGGGCAAGAGAAAATGGTATGGGGGCGCTTCGCGCCACGGGCGAAGTCGCACCCATACCATTTTCGGTTACAAGACTTTTATTAGTCAAGTAAAGCATCAATAATAACATCAGTTGTTGATGAAGTTGCAACAGACACGCAGCATGCATAAAGCTAAAGGTCTGACTCAGAGAGTTTTCTGTTTTCAATGATGAAATGCTGTTGGGGTTTTATTATTGTTACTGTTGGGGTTTCATCATTGTTACCCTGTTACTAGTTAGTTAGTAGCATATACGCCTGTTCGCAATTTTGCGTCATGGGAATTTCTCACTTGAATTGAGTCAAGGGGTCCCTAGACATGAAAAATCACCGAGGTGCTTGTCCGTCATAGTGCCACGAAGGGTGCAATGGCCGAATCAAATATGGCCGCCATCGCATATGATGAAAATCCAACTTTTGTGTACATACACATGCAATACCTCTATCCTGACTAATTGGGGGGTGGGGAATTCATTTCCGATGTTGCTATGACCATATTGGGTCGTTTTGACCTTTAAAGGTCATGGTCAAGGTCATTTTGCTATTCCGAAGACCTAATTTGGCCATCATCATGATTAAAAACTGGTGCAGTAGGTCTAATTCACATATAAATCTGACATGTATGACTCCTGAGTGATATTGATATTGATAAGTATAATTTTGATGGGGTCGGTGGACGTTTGTTTCGCTTGAAGGGCATGCAACCACTACTTCATCTACTTATGACGGAGGCCATGTGGAAGCTGTCTTCTCCTCCCCCATTTCTATTTATTTATTATTGTTTATTTATTTATTCAATGACTGACTGATTGACTGACTTTTAACTGAACTGTCAATTGTATTTTTTGAATAACACTTTTGTCCCCTACTATCACTTTTACTTGTATTATTTAGAACAAAAGATACACGATACATATACTGTGGCAATCATATTTCTCTTTTAACCTTTTTAAGTGAGTGCTGAAATTATTAAATAAGAGTGACAAAGTGATGTACAAATAACATATTCAAGTATTTCCTCTCAAAGTGGATATATGTGGACATGCACACTAGTGTGATTGATTATTACATTATTATTTTTTTCCATGGCAGAATGTAATGCATGGAAGTCCAGCAGCCTGACAGCCACATCATTGTGTGTCACACTTGCCTGCACATTGGGCACTGTGAGCTGAGTGCTGACTTGTGGTAAGGGCTTGTGGTAAGGTATTTTGATGCCAGAAGTGTACCAAAGTGCTCCTCCCATCCATACTC
The DNA here is from genome assembly GCA_039105355.1 of Benthosema pterotum. Classification (NCBI taxonomy): domain Eukaryota; kingdom Metazoa; phylum Chordata; class Actinopteri; order Myctophiformes; family Myctophidae; genus Benthosema; species Benthosema pterotum. The sequence continues at coordinate 13,451,228 of CM076971.1, read as the reverse complement.
CATTGGTGCTAGTTTTGCCTCTGGTTCCTTGGATGTTGCCAGCAGGTTGCAAGCCCTATGCACCAGAAAGGCACCTAATTTGATGTGACCTCTGGTCACACTGCTTGTGGGAGGGATAGCATCAATTCCAGTAGTGACACAAATAGTTTTCAGATCAAAAGGTCATCAAACGCTTCAGATGTTGTACTTGACCTGGCCCCTGTTCAGGCATGTGCCAAGTACTTCTCTGCCAATTCTGCGTCTTGTTCAGTTACGCACCAAAGTTTATCAGATGTTGTACTGGGTCAGAACCATGGCAGCATATTTGGTGCCCACCTTATAACAGATTGCATTTTTATAGTGCTTTTCCAAGTGCTCAAGGCGCTTTACAATGTTCCATTCATTCATAAATTCACACACCAATGGTGGCAAGCTCACACCGACCAACTCATTGGAGGCAATTTGGGGTTCAATGTCTTGCCCAATGCCCAAGGACATGTAGACAGGAGGAGCCGGGATTCAAACCGCTGATCCACAGTCCACGGATCATTGGACGACCTGCTCTACCTCCTGAGCAACAGCCGCCCCACCGTGCTCATGCAGTCATCTCCAGTCAAGATATGTGCCTTGATCAGAGTCTTGGCTAGGGGTGTTCCGAGATAAGAGACTAATTGATGCTATGGCAGCATGAGTCGCTTTTCCGTAGTGCCATACTGCTGCCAGTTTTCCTTCACCCCCAGTGCTTGGAAGTACTGTAGGTGTAATTTAACAGTAAGGCAAAGGTGTTTGTATCTTTGAAAACTATAAGAACTCTCTTGCACTGTTTAACATGAATAGCCCACTCCATATGCACCACACTAGCCTGGTGACAGCTTCCTCAATTCAGTTCTAGAGATTCGAATATACACTGTATTGCCACAAGCTTGACTGCACACCATATCCTGAACTAGCAGCTGGATATTCCACTTGTTCTCTGGGTTTCTGAGGAATGGGTAAGTCCCTGTTCATGCCAATGATGTCAATGGCTGCTGCTGAGTCTGTCACATGTTCTAGAGACATCTCAATGTAGGAATCAAGTACAAGGTGAACGAACTATGGCTCTTGGCAGAGGGATGATGTTATAGAGGGGTGACATGAGGTCTACCACAACATCAGTCCAGGCTCAATCTCACTGACAAGAGTTGAGTTATTGACATGAGCTGAAGGTACCATCAACTATGCTTCTTCAAAAGGGTTGTTGGGCATTCTGTGATTGCTCATTGAATTGAGGTAGCTTCTTTTTTGGTATGGTTGAGTTAATTTTCTTAGTCTTCTCGACTAACCTCTCCTGTCTGTATGAGCAGTACACATGCCCCCCATTTTCTAGACAGTTGAGCAGACCAACCTCTCCGTCTACAGCCTGCTTTGTGAGCAGATTGTGCAGTGCTACAGGCAGATTGACAATGAGTATAGATTCTGGCACTCTAACATGAAATCCAGCAGCTTCGCCACATTCTTGCTGAATGTAAGGCACAGAGTGGTGCACAGTGCATGCTGGAGATGGCATTCTGTGTGTTTTTGGGGTGGTCGTTGGTGAGAAGGTTGAGGACGTTGGTGATCACCCAATCTCATGAAACAAGAGCTGTAACTCTGCAACAGCATTTACATTGCGTGTGGTTCCTACATAGTGAACTCCAGGACCCTTCGATACCCACTGAATGGTCTACTTCAGGGGAGCCCAACACTGGTAGATCTCGGCCTGATCACAAGTAGATCTCGGGAGATGAGGGGAAAGAAAAAAAATGGGATGGAAAAGAAAAAAGAGCGATTTTCGTCTGTGTGTGTGAGATGCATTTGCAATGGCAGTGTTTGTCCATGTCTGTTGTACTTATGTTGTACTGTTGTAGGCCTATTTATGACAAGTCTGTTGTACTTTATGCTTATATGGACATAAAGTAAAGTGGTTAAACAAAGTAGTGTTGTGTTGTTGTGAAGTTACTGCAGGCTGGCAACGATGCGTGTGGTTTGAAATGTTGATATTGGACTGGTAGATCCCGGAGGGGTTGGCTGCTGAAAAGTAGATCTTGGGTCAAAAAAGGTTGGGCACCCCTGGACTTGATCTTCATGTCACTTCCTACAGCACAGAATACCTTGACGATGCTGAACAACTCACTGACCTGAGAAATGCCGGTAGAGCTCAGGATACCATGAGCATGACGCAGGCAGTTTATGCATTCACATTTTGCAAAGATCGCCATAGTCTCAACATTAGCCGCATGTAAATTCCAGTTTCATTTCCATTCAGAGACTACAGCATTTTTATTACAGCTACCAACTCCAGCCAAACTCCAAAGAATTGGCAGAGCTCTGACTTGGCCTCACATTCCTTCTCAAACTCCAGAAATTCCTGATTAAATTTCTCTACTTGCCCTATCAGGGCATCAAATTGATCTGGGGAATGTTGATTTGCAGCTAGCACACATCCTGTGCTAGCACTGGATATGCAGCTTTGTCCTTGTGGTGCCAGAACATCTCCCACTGGAGTGACCTGATCACATCCTCTACAATCAGCATCCCAGAGCCAGACATAATGGCTGTCGTTTAACACTGACTCTATTGCACCATGTCTTATGCACATGTAGGCCTACTAATGTTTATGAAAAAACAAGAGATATCACTATAAGATATGAATAGTTAATACATGTCAGAATTAGTTGAAATAGTTATTACCCCTAACAATGGTTAGTTATGGTCTTAGGAACAGCAAAATGACATTGACCATGACCTTTAAAGGTCAAAACGACCCAATATGGTCATACCAACATCAGAAATGAATTCCCCACCCCCCAATTAGTCAGGATAGAGGTATTGCATGTGTATGTACACAAAAGTTGAATTTTCATCATATACGATGGCGGCCATATTTGATTCGGCCATTGCGCCCTTCGTGGCACTATGACGGACAAGCACCTCGGTGATTTTTCATGTCTAGGGACCCCTTGACTCAATTCAAGTGAGAAATTCCCATGACGCAAAATTGCGAACAGGCGTATATGCTAGGAACTGGATTATACTAGTTAGTTAGTAGCAGTAGCAGTGTTTCACATAATTTTAAATAAAAGCACTTTAATTTGAAATATCTTGGGTTGTTTTGCATGGCATCGTGTTTGGGGGGGCAGACTGGGTATTTAGGGGGGCATTGCCCCCCCATGCCCATGCCTAGTTCCGCCCGCCTGGTGTATACGCACACACAGCACAGCAAAGAAAGAAAGACTTGAATGTGCTCCATTGAGTCTGCAACGTTACCAGGGAGAAACACTGAAAACATTGTTTAGAGTTCTGTCCTTCTGATTACTTGTGAAAACAAAGTTTTCCTGGCAAAGTGCTAAGACACGATTCAGGCGTCATAATGATGAATTTGCTTGAGGCCTGTTTATTTTATTTATTTACTTTTTTTCATGATCATGATTAAGCTTCTTGTCGTTCATTCATGATTGATCTATCCATCGCTGGCTGGCTGTATGGATGGACTGACAAACAGACACAGGAATTGACCCATCATGTCAGATGGAGAAAGGACAGATTCGAGAAGAACTTCCTTCTTACATATCAAACTTCATGGTGTCTAGAAATAATACTACTTGGCCGCGGCCAAGAAAACCCATTGGTCCCTGTCTGTCTGTGGGTTGGAGGCCATGTGGGGAAGGCTTTGGTTTCTATCACAACACCAGAGACTCTGTTGGTGAAGGAGGGAATCAAACCATGTCCACCTCTTCTCAGGGACAGTCCTCACACTATCAGCAATTAGAAAGCAGTGGCGCAACGGATTATTGGGCGCATAGAATAGAAGCCACTGCAGTCAACATACAGTATGATAGAAGCTACTGCAAACCATCCATATATATAAGGCACACTATATTATAAGTGGCACTGTTGCTTTTTGAGAAAATGAAAGGATTTTAAGTGCGCCTTATAGTCCGGAAAATACGGCACTTCTTTTGTGCACTTCTGAATTGTTTCTGTGTTCCTGGAAGTCAATCTGTGTCAGTCTCCCGGTAAGCAGGAGCTGCTTTGGATCGAATCTCTAGCATTGACTGACATTTTGAGGCCACCAGAATGGAAAGAGGGAGTTATTAAACACTGACTGACCCCTCTTTCCTCCCCTCTCCTCCCCTATCCCACAGAGACCCCCCACCTGGCCCAGGAGCTAGAGGACCGCAGCGTTGCGGTGGGCGACACGGTGGCGTTGCAGTGCAAGGCTCTGGGCTCCCCGCCGCCGCGCATCACCTGGTTCCGTGACGACCAGCCGCTGCGTCCGTCGGAGCGCCACCACTTCACCCCGGGGAACCGGCTGCTGGTGATCGGCGCCGCCGCCCTGGAGGACGCCGGGCGCTACACCTGCGAGATGAAGAACCCCCTGGGCACGGAGCGCGCTCACAGCCAGCTGGTGGTCACCCCGCAGAGCGCGCACGCCGCCGGAGGGGCCTGCGTGGCCCCCGGTGGGGGCGGGGCCGGAGGAGGGGCCGCGGGGGGTCCCAGCACCGTCACCATCGGCATCATCGTCATCGCCGTGGTCACCAGCATCGTGGTGACGTCGCTGGTGTGGGTCTGCATCATCTACCAGACGCGCAAGAAGAGCGAGGAGTGCAGCGTCACTAATACTGGTGAGAGGCAGTACTTTAGCTGGGTTCTAGACCCATCTACGCAGCCCCACTCTCAAGTCAGGGGCGTTTTTTGCCGTTAGGCAGGCTAGGCAGTTGCCTGGGGCGCCATGGGGGGGAGGCGGGACACCGGTTGGATGCAGTTTAACGTCATACCCAGGACCAAGTAACTAACCAATGAAATGTAAAGGCTCCAACATACTCCACTGTGATGTGAGTTTAGGTCAAGAATTTTCACCATGGTGTAGTTTGTAAGGCTTCACCCTGGAGTATGTTTAAGCCTAAAACGGAGGGTTATGTACATGGAGGTTCTAAACTTGTCCTTTCCGCCCTCAGATGAGACCATCGTCCCCCCAGACGTCCCCAGCTACCTGTCCTCCCAGGGGACACTGTCTGAGAGACAGGATGTGTGCATCAGGGTGGAGACGGGGCCTGGGGGCCAGCCCAACGGACACATAGACAACACAGGTAGAAAACGTGCAAACACACGCAAACTGCTGTATGTGCTATGTTGCTGTACGTGTTATGTTGCCACAAAGTAGTGAGCTTGTAGATATTCGACGTTTGAAGTGGTTAAGTGTTTCTAAGTACGTAAATATTGAACCAATGAACAGTATTGACGATAGCTTGTGACAACACATTCTTGATCTTTCCTCCCCGACCCCGAACACCCCCCATTTCCTGAAAAGTTAAAGTTTTTGACATACAAGGTTTCCGCTATTTGCATAATATCCTACTTTTTCCCCCCTTAAACTAGAGAGTGGCTGTCAGCGAATGACTGTGCAACATCAGAAATAATTAGAGCCGACAGGCTAAAATAAAAATTAAGAAAACATTCTTTCTGTCTCTCTCTCTCCCTCTCCCTCCAGGTTTCGACGGTGCCGTGGTGTGCAGCGACTGCCTGGAGAACAGCAGCAACAACAGCTACTCCAAAGACCCAGACTACCTGACGCACGCAGGCTACGGCCCTGCGCCGCCGGGGGGCCTGGACTACCAGCAGCACTCGCTCCCTCGCTCCCACCACCCCCAGCCCCCCGCCCTCTGCAACGGAGGCACGCCCAACGGCATCCGCAGGGACTTCCAGGGCTCCACCTTCACCTCCAACAACCACGACACGACGCCGGCACAGTGGAACCACCATGATAGAAACGGTGAGTGAGTGAGGAGGAGGAATGAGGAGAAGACCTGCCAGCATTGCTACTTTTTTGAGTTATCTCTCTCTTTGTTGTTGGTCTGTTTCCCACCGCGTTTCTCCCTGACCCAACACTCCCTGTTGACAAGCACTCAGTATATAGAGTATGCATGTGACATCATTGTACTTGTATGTTATGCGAGAGTTAACACATAGACCGTGGTCGCGTGTGCGTCCTTTTCTGTCCTATGTCACGGCTAAAGCCAGTGGATTCGGTAAAAACCCTTATTTTGAAGTGTCAGATCTCCTAAACAGCATGTGCGATGACGTCATGCTGTTTCTGGTGTCTTGACTAACCTGTCCTCTGTCGAGCTGAGCAAAAAGTTCCGGAAGTGAACGAAAGTCAGGAAGTGACGTCTAGCCCTAGTTGATTTACCCATACGCAAACGACATTCAGGGGCAAATTCTCAGGAGATGCGTTTGAATGCATTGGATTGAATGGGTGTGAATGGGACAAAAAAAATAGTTGTCGCGACAATTCGGTTCCAAATGAAAGTCAGCAACGGGATCTTTATCAGACCATGTGCTGGGACTAATAGTTGGATTAAAGAATGAAATCTACATTTCGCCGTTTTCTGTGCCTTTGTCATTACCGGTCGACCGGGCCACGCACGACACGCACGACGACCGCGGGATCGACGGTCCAGGAGTTAAAGATCGCTTTGATATACTGTGCAGTACAGTATAAACCAGTGACGTCAAAGCGCAGCTTTTAGGCGTCATGTTCACAACAACGCCGAGATGTATGCTGTAGAGTGGCGTGGTGGGAGAGGTGGAACCAGTGTGCGTTGACTTTTTTCTTAACCATTTTGGGCTTCGGTGGTGACTGCGACGGAGCACGCCTGCTTCCTCGTTGTGTCGAAGTCGCAACAAGGCCAATCTTAAACTCTCAATTTCCAAACTCCAACGCTCCGCGCTGTTCAATGTTTTGTTTGTTCATTTTTCTAGATGAAGACAAAACCACCACAGTGGATTCAGAACATTCATTACCCTCTATTTTTCCTCAACTGTGTTTTTTTTTATTTTGCTTACTTAAGGTCTACTATTACTTTGTACGGTAAACCGTGTTGCGAAACGTTTTTTTGGAATGCAGAACAATTTCCCAAGAGGCTTTCAGGCTGCCTGCCATGTTATCAGGATCTCAGGCTTCCATTAGGAGTTTTTTAACCTCCAATTATCTCACAAAAACCACAGCGATGAAAACGACAAAGTCTTTGGTGATTGATATTAATCAGCAGGCAGGGAGCGTTAATAACTAGGTCTGTGCCATTTCTATCAACTGATACGCTGGGAAACGACGGCTGTGCTGTTCACGCTAACCACAAAGGTTTTGGAGCTAAAGGAGAGACAGCGAAAATCAGTTCCTGACCACGGCATACGTTGTGACAGTTGGACATCCGCCGCGACATAGGTCACACGGCATACAGTCAGACGGTCGTGACCATTATAAAAGTGTCTCGACCGTTGAATCATTGCGGCAGTTATTATGAAACAGTGGATCGTTCCTTACTAAACCTAACCCTAAACATACAGTATATGCCTAAACCTAACCTTAACACTCGGCCGTTATGCCAAGAGGCATGACCGTTATGAAACGGTCGTGATGTATGCCGTGGTCGGAAAATGATGTGACAGAAGTTGAACACTATGACAAAAATCAGACAGATTTGTAACTGTTGCGACGTATGCCACGGTCGGGAATTGATTTTGTTCCTCCTGGATTATTGATCTAAAGAGTTGCTGATGGACTGGTTGGTGCACTACCAGTACTTTTGACAGAGTTACAGTCATTGCAAAGGCCTTGAAGACACATACGCCCCCACCAGGGGCGGATCTAGGCCTAGGCATGGGGGGGCAATGCCCCCCTAAATGCCCAGTTTGCCCCACCAAACATGATCACATGCAAAACAACCCATTTCAGTGCTTATATTTAATAGTATTTGAAACACTATTGAAAATGGTATGGGGGCGGCTTCATCGCCCATGGCGCGAAGCGACACGGGCGATGAAGCTGCCCCCTTACAATTTTCTTCTGCCCCCCCCCAATTGGGAAATGTTACATCCGCCCCTGCCCCCCACCCCAATCCAAAAAAATATGAAAATATGCCTGGAGTTCTTGGTGCTGCTGCTGCTGCCAGACTCTTTGGGGGGGTTGGGGTGGGGTTGGGGGGTAGCGGCACGTCGGGGCCTGCTCAGGGACTCAGCTGGAATGATCCCAGAATGGAATCGTCGCTCAGAAATGCTGATTCTCACCTTCAGATGTCAACATGGCAAGCAGAGAGAGAGAACACACACACATTCCATCGCCTCCATAGCCCAGAGCCACATGCCGAGAGATGTCTTCATGAATGCACCCAGACATGCCCCGTGTCCCTGACTATTCTTAGGCTAGGGTACTTCAGACTGGTAGAGCCCAAACGCCGTCTGGTAATAAGATTGTTTTTCTAAAGTTTTACAAACAAAACACAGCAATCGCTGTGTTTGGTAGTTCCAGTTAGCCACCGTTGTGAGGAGGTGTTCTCGAGGTATTAGTTTCTGTCTTTGAGAATTGTTTTGCCAGACAGGAAACGGTTAACAGTTTTGCGACACTTGGCACGTTCAGAAACTAGTTTGTGCTCTTTAGTGATACCTCTATAAAATGACAGGGTACACACTGAAAGGCAACTCAGCAGACAGCACTAATGTTTACATGACAAATGTCTCAATCGCTCATAAAAAGGTGTTTATGCATGAGCTGGTCCATGGCTGTGTCTCGGTGCACAGGTAATCTGAGATATCAAATGCGATATCAGACCTAGAGCTAGACCGATATACAGTATATTTATCGGTCGTACCGATATATCGGCCGAAATCGATACCGATATATATGCATCGGTATCAGTGACATTCGTACCGATATATCGGCCGATATATTGGTAACATCGACCGATATATCGGGTGATATATGCCTGGAACAGAAAAAGAAAGACAGAAAATGGAATTATTTCACAAAAGTAAATGATGTCAATGTCATATTCTATTGTTTAAATAAATTTGGAGTTTAGAAGTTTTTCAAGTTTTTATTATTTTAAATCATTATTAAACACCGGTCCAAAACATCAGTAACATCGGTGTAGTTTTTTCCAAAAAAAAAAAACGGTATCGGTATTGGCCCCAAAAATATGGCCTGGGCTCTAATCAGACCTATGACTCGGTTCATAGATCTCTTGATATCGCATGAGCAGAGCCACGCCACCATACGATCATGCAAGTGGTCTATGGTCAATCTGAGCTAACTAAGTGTATATCTTCAGGGGTTGACACTAAGGTCTCCGAGGCACTTGCCCATCGGGCAAGTGCAAATCAGGTTCTACTTGCCCTCAGGTCATGGTCACTTGCCCCCCAAAATATATATGTAAATTTTGCATTTAAGTTTACTTCCTACTTGGGTGCTTTAAACCAGGGGTTTTCAACAGGTGGTCCAGGGACCATCAGTGGTCCCTGAGAGGGTTCCAGGTGGTCCCCAGCTAAGTTGGTTAACCAGATGTAACTCTTGAGAGCGTAAAAATGAAACCAAATGGACCCGCAAGGGTCCATTTGGTTTCATTTTTACGCTCTCAAGAGTTAAAAATCATCATCTTAATTAGCCCATAGTGGTCACAGACCCAGTGGTCCCTGACCCCAGCAAAATGAGAGTTTGGAACCAAATGAACCTGGGAGAGAGATAGGTAGAGATAGCTAGAAAGCAGGGAAAGACGCAGAGGCAGAGTGCAATGACTGCCTTCAAGACAAATTTATCTGGTGTTGTGTTATAGTGCACTAAGTGCACTACTAACCAGGTAGCAGTCTTCACTTGCCCCACCATTTTTTTTTACTTGCCCTGGGCAAGCGGGCGAGTGTTAGTGTCAAGCCCTGATCTTTGTTTCTTCCCACTGGCAGGTTCGCCGGCCAGCAGAGGGACAGTAGGAGGAGGAGGAGGAGGACACACCCCAGCCTGCAGCAACAGGCTGCAGCAGCAGCAGCAGGATCAGGAGTCCTTCCACAAGCCGGTGAAGCTGGCGGTGGTGAGCGCCGGGGGTCCTGGTGGTGGTCCACGGCTTCACCACGGCCCCTCTCCCACCTCCACCGCCCCCCACCCCCCTCACCCGCACCCCCACATCCACCACCTGCCCCACCACACAACGGACCGAGGGGGCGAGACCGCCGAGCTCACCCAGACTCTGCTGTCCAACGGACACGCGCTCAGAGCCTCGGCCCAGAGCGAGAGCGCCCCCCTTAGGAGAGCCAGCGACTAGCAGGACTCAACCCGCACACCCCCCCAAGAACACTATCTGTCTATCCATCCATCCCTGACTCACAATAACAACCCCCACCAGTCACCCAAAAAATATATTATACACTGTGTTCCAACTTATTATGCAAATCATGTTTTTGTTTGATTTTCCAACATATTTGATGCAAATGATGATCAGCATAATTTTCAAGTCATTAGCTGTCAATTTATATTTCAAATGTTATTGAACAAACCTCCTAATGAAAACAGAATTTAGAAAATAAATTAAAAACTTGGAACAGTGCGTTTCGCACTGTTCCAGATTATTATGCACATCATAGTTTCAAGACATTTTCTAGTTTGTAAAGAACTGAAAATAGTAATTTGTTGAATTCATAGCAATAAGGAGGTCATATGTACTGGGAAACAAAAGCTATTTCAATCCAAAACATGTTAACAGGTCCAATTACATGTTAACATGGGACCCCTTGTTTGATAGCAGCTTGCGTCCATAAAACTTGTGAGTTTATGAAGAGTTTCTGCTTGAATGTCTTTGCAGGATGTCAGAACAGCCTCCCAGAGTTGCTGTTTGGATGTAAACTGCCTCCCAACCTCATACTGTACACGAAGACCAATTTTCAAACAGTCTTGTTCACTGATGAGTGCCGTCCAACAAGGCTGCGACGTCAGCAAGGAGGTGGTGGAGTCATGTTTTGGGCCGGAATCCTAGGGAAAGATCTGGTTGGCCCCTTTAGGGTCCCTGAAGGTGTGAAAATGACTTCTGCAAAGTATGATGAGTTTCTGACTGACCACTTTCTTCCACGGTACAAAATGGAAGAATCATGCTTTCTGAAACAAAATCATCTTCAAGCACGACAATGCACCATCTCATGCTGCAAGGAATACCTCAGCTTCATTGGCTGCTATGGGCATAAAAGGGGAAAAAAATCATGGTGTGGCCCCCACCCCACCCCCCCTGACCTCAATCCTATTGAGAATGTCTGGAGCATCCTCGAGCGAAAGATCTAAAGGGGCCGACCAGGTCTTTCCCTAGGACTCCGGCCCAAAATATGACTCCGTCACCTCCTTGCTGACGTCGCAGCCTTGTTGGGACATGGTGGCCAAACTGGCCATGCACCAACCATCCACTACTCCATCCATCTGGACCATCCAGGGTTGCACGGCACTCATCACTGAACAAGACTGTTTTGAAAAATGTGCAGTATGATGGTGGGAGGCAGTTTACATCCAAACAGCAACTCTGGGAGGCTGTTCTGACATCCTGCAAAGACATTCAAGCAGAAACTCTCCATAAACTCACAAGTTTTATGGACGCAAGCTGCTATCAAACAAGGGGTCCCATGTTAACATGTAACTGGACCTGTTAACATGTTTTGGATTGAAATAGCTTTTTTTCCCAGTACATATGACCTCCTTATTGCTATGAATTCAACAAATTACTATTTTCAGTTCTTTACAAACAAGAAAATGTCTTGAAACTATGATGTGCATAATAATTTGGAACACTGCGAAACGCACTGTTCCAAGTTTTTAATTTATTTTTTAAATTCTGTTTTCATTAGGAGGTTTGTTCAATAACATTTGAAATATAAATTGACAGCTAATGACTTGAAAATTATGCTGATCATCATTTGCATCAATTATGTTGGAAAATCAAACAAAAACATGATTTGCATAATAAGTTGGAACACAGTGACCCAAAAAATATATTATAATATGGACTCACGATTGTTGAGCGGAACTATTTTTTTTTTTTGGTGGTTTGTTTGTTTTTTGCACTGGGAACTTTTTGAACTGCTACCTCAGACTGAGGCTGAATGTCCCCTCGGAAAACCCTCCTTTTTTTTGGACTGAACGAGGGAAGATCCGAAAGGGTGGTTTTATTAAAGGGCAAGGCGGGGTAAATATGGAATTGGGGGGGCGGGAGGAGTGGGGCGTGGCGGGGGCAGGGCTAGGATCCGGAGTTTGAAGGCGGAGCTTGTATGGGCGGCGTCCCATCTGAGCGTTAAGAGCTGTACATAGTTTAAAAAACCTTCCCCTGGGAGGTGACCAATCTAAAAGAGAAAGGAAAAGAGAAAAAATCCCTTTTTAGCTCCAAAATAATGTGACTTGCATTTGAAGCATGCAAATGTAGGGAATATTGTACAGTTTTATGTGTGCGCGCGCAAAGGGGGTTGAAACGAAAAACAAAACTGAAAAAACAACAAAAAAAAACAAGAAAAAAGACACCAACAACAGCAAGAGAGAGAGAGACAAAACAGAGAAATATACCTTTGGACATTTTTGAGTGTACATAAGAGTTTTCTTATATATTATATATTATATAAACTTTTACAGAAGAGTATTTGAATTTATTCTGTGCATGACAAAGAAAGGAGTGATGGTATTTTTTTGTTTTCTTTTTTTTTGTCTCAGAAAAAAAAACAAGCTCGGTCTTTTTCAGCTTTTTACCAGCTTCAACTGCGGTGCCTTATTGCATGATCAAAGAACACACAAGAAACCTGACTTCTAATAATAGTCTGTTATCAAGAGATTTGTTTTTGATTCCGATTTTTTTTTCTTCTTTTTTTGTGAGAGAGCTACCGGTACACTCTTTTATCATCATTTTACAACAGATACACTTTATTGCACTTGAATGTTTTTGACAGTAATAATAATAATAATAATAATAACAACATTTCTTTTTTTTATGAAAAAACTACTGTCAACCATGGCCTTACAGCAGTGGTTCTCAAACTGGGGACCCCCTCCCTCCCTCCTGTAACACCCTGGGACCCCCTCCCTCCTTCCTGTAACATCCAAACCTCCACCTAATGCATGGGTGTCAAACTCTGGCCCGCGGGCCAAATTTGGCCCGCCGTGTAATTTCATTTGGCCCTTGAGACATTATCAAATTAGTTGATTAACACTTTCCCTGCATTTAACGACTTGCCCGAGTTATGTTTTTAATTATTCCACAATTTTAATCAGTGTTAAAGTCGTAATGGCCAAACACAATGAACTTTGGCGTAACCTTTTTAGTTGTTTGTTTAAATATGGTACTAACTGTTGTTAGTAATTAACAAATGGATACGAGAAGGAAAAAAAGGGTCTTTCCCATTATGGTCCGTTAAACATTGTTATAAAACAGATTGAAAGACCCCTATGGGTCCATTTGAACGCCCCCTTTAAAAGATCCCCGAGTGGTCTCTGGACCCCACTTTGAGAACCACTGCCTTTCCGAACCGCGACTCGTGCTCACTCTCTCTGACACACACACACACACACAGACACACACACACACACACACACACACACACACACACACACACACACACACACACACACACACAGCTATCGTATGAAGGAAGAGGTTCGATGTAATTTATTTTGGTATTTCAAATGGTACATTAAGACACTAAGGGACAGGAGAGATATATAAAAAGAAAGACTATAGGACATTTTTAAAGCACTTTCATGTATTCCTGTATTGTGAATGAATGGAGTTGTAGGAATGCAGACATGTCCATAATGGTGCTTCTTGTCAACAGTGACGCAGGAACCTTCATTTCTAGGTACTCGAAAAGATGTGGCGAAACGGCAAAAAGCTGCTGCATTTTTTGTTTTCGTAAAAAAAAAAACCTGGTGTGGTCCAGCAGCTCTTCTTCTTGGCAGGGACCACTCACAACCCAGCAATAGAACTATAAAACTAGTTTTAAGTACAAGTACAATGGTGAACGATATACTATGGTTATAGCGCTCCTTGTTATTGTCAGGCCTGTATAGTCACACTGTACCAGAACATAAAAACATGGAAACAAGATCTTATTCTGCAGCAGAATATACTTGGCAGCCAGGCATGTTCTCCAACAATAAACATGTTAATATGCACTTCCATACCAAGATAAGATTTTAATTGACCTTAAAAAGCGCTTTAGCTCTGTGCAAAAAGCCTTGTTGTTGTATTTTGTCGCGTGCCGAGTATGCCAAGACCAGTAAGAGCTGTACAGGTCTGTTGTTGTACAGGTCTGTTGTTGTCGGCGCGTGACGCAAGAGCATAAATTAGGCTCAAGAGAGATAGATGGGAGGAAAAAATGGAGGTGAGGTGACCTTTGTTGTGTTCTGTTCCCAGAGGAAAGCACAATCCAAGTTTGAGATCTCCTGTACAGCTCCATCTGAGAAAACTATGAGAAACATAGCTTTGAGATACAACAATTGAGCAATATTTAAGCCATTTTTGAGAGCTCCTGTATAGCTCATCAGAGGATCCACCTGAGACATACCAGGTTTATTTCTCAGGAGAAAACGATGAGAAACAGGAACCATACGTGTATATCTCATTTTTGCCACATCCACATCAGGCTTAAATATTACTCAATTGTTGTAACTCAAAGCTGTTTCTCATTGGTTTTCTCCGGAGAAATAGATTTGCTATGTCTCAGATGGGGCTGTATAGGAGATCTCAAACTTGGATTCTGCTTCCCTTTGGGTTATTGTGTTACTGCTGTCATGTATGTGCCTCTAACAAAAAAAACAACAACAACAACAACAACAACTTGTGTTGCTCACCGACAGAACAGGAAAATGGTAAAATGGCCAGTAAATATTAACACCTTTGTGTCAGTATCATCACCATCACCACATGGTAACAGCAGTGTAATAAATAAAGAAATAACATTGTCACTACTACTAGTACGGTACCATCCATTCATCGCATTACCTTCTAGGGAGCTACTGATGTTAAAACTTTCATTCTGTGAACCGTTCGTTGGGAAGCTTGTGAACCTGTTGCTTCTAAACCAAACCTGGGGGACGACTTTATGATAAAAATGCAGTGAAATTCCCCCCTGGCTGCAGACCCTCTCCTCTCCCTAACCCTGGAAGGCACTGACTGGGGCGACAACGACAAGACGCAGATCATCAACGTTAAAACTAGGGCTGTTGAATGATTAAAAATTTTAATCAAATTAATCACAGCTTCAAAATTAATTTAATCATGATTAATTGCCATTCGAACTTTGTCCAATATATGCCTGTTTTCCTATACAGGATTTGAATATTTAAAAAGAAAAAGCTGTTTATTTTTTTTTAAATATGAATCAAGATAGGTCTACAAGCATTGGCGGCTTGTAGATCCTCCAGCTCTACTCTATGGCTCAGGGAGACACACAACTATATGTGTCTATAAAACATGCTCTACCCATTTTTTTCAGTGAGAAAATGATCAGTGGGTTGAGTCAGTTCGCACATGAGTTAACTGAGTAAAAAAAAATCATCGGATTAATCAACAAAATTAATTTAACTAATTAGCGTGTTATTTTCAACAGCCTTAGTTAAAGCTAGTTTTGCATCGCCTGGCCTGTCCAACGCTCATCTGTGTGGGGAGCGTACACGGTCGCTACGCCACTGATTCTCAACATTACTGCATCCAGGTGGGGAGGAGGGGCAAGCAGGGGTGAAGTAGTGTTCATGTTCTGAGTAATTTATTGAAATGAAACCATTGTACCATTGTCAAAGCTAAAAAAGAAAAGCATTGAAGTGTCTAACATGGCATTGAACGTGTCTAATAAAAAAGAATCACATTTTTGCTATTATAATGTGGCGTGTTTGTGCTTCTTTTCGTCATCCGACAATGTGTGAATTGGATCCCCCCACCTGTCAGGTGAAAAGAAGGCAGCTTGGACTCTTCATGCATTGAAGGAAGCATGAGGCCAGTCCACCGCAGACAAAGAAGGGGAAAAAGTATTTTAGGCTAATGACGGCCCAGTTCAATGTGGAATTTGATATTTGGAAACAAATGAGTTATTTTCTAAATGATTTAAGCAACCTAATACACATGGGAATTAAGCTTACATGATGTAGATCAGTAGTTCCTTCCAAGATTATTATGGCATCAAGTCCTGCTGCCACCAAGACAAATTCTAAATAACAAGTAATGTTAAAACGTAGAATACTCTAGTTGATCATATACTGTAATGCAGCATTGCACTAAAACATGGATTTTCAACTGATTGTGAACCAGGGACCACCACCCTGTCTAACAGTGAGGCTGGAGACCACCAAGGTTTTACACTTATTCCATTCTGATAGTTTATCCAACCTTCCATTAAAACTCAGGTTAACTGATATGCAGTACTGAAAGAGTAGACACATGATGACAGGATATGGGCACTTGGATTTCCAAAGAATAATGACTCCATCAGGCATGTGCTTTCTTGAGATACCTTAAAGCAGGGGTTTTCAACCAGTGGTCCGGGGACCACCAGTAGTCCTTGAGAGGATTCCTGGTGGTCCCCAGCTAAATGGCCAAAGATTAGCTAACCAGACGTGACTCTTTGAGAACAAAAACATGAAACCAAATAGACCCTGACGGGTCATGTTTTCATGTTTACGCTCTCAAGAGTTAAAATATTAATCTGAATTTGCCTGTATACATGGTAGTAGAAGGAATGATCATTTTGATTTGGTCTGCTTGTCTGTTTTGTTTTTCCAAATCCAGCCACAAAAAAACTAGTTTTGGGACTGTGGGGTGAAAATGTCATCAAATGGTGCTCTGTGGCTCAAATGTTGGTCAGTGCTCAAATAAATAGTGGGTCCTGGCATCAAAATGTTGAAAACCACAGCCCTTAAAGGACCACTAGTGGTCCACAGAGCACCTGTTGAAAACCCCTGCTCTAACACATCAAAAGTACCACATCTGCAGATCGCAAAGTGATGCATTTTGAGGCTTGTAGAACTTAAGTACTACTTTTGCCTGTTTATGAATTCAAATCCAGAATCGACTTGACATGGAGGACAGATTTGTTCCCCTGTGTAATTATATTCATGTGGCAAACCCAGTGTGAACAAGACATGTTGGAAATATGTCATGTCCATGTCTGATTTTTTTTTTTTTTTTTTGCAAAGTTGAACTTTGGCAGACATTTTTAAGACATCTTGTTCCTGTCATTTCTATGTTTAAGGCCAGACCTACAAGTACCACTTAAAATTTTACAATGTAGGCATTCAGCAGATGTTCTTGATCCACCAGGATAATGTAAGCAATAACAACAACAACAAAGGAAATACATCAAATACACTGAAATAGTGAATAGGCTATAATATTTAATTAGTTGTATACAAAGGTTGTTGGTTCAAATTCACTACACTCTTGCCACAAGCCTATGTTTGGAACTTGCAGAGCTCCAGCCAGCAGGAGTCTGGAGATCAAAGCGTGTCGCTACTCTCTTCCTACAGTACTCTAGACAGACCGACAGTCGAATACTGCGAACCGATCACTTTACTTGCGTGCGCTCGCTCGCACAAGTAAAGAAAACATATAGGCAACATGTGTTAAAGGGGAATTCCACCTATTTTCAACATCTTCTATCAACAACTATTTCATTAATATATTTTACAGATGTGTGGACAAGATAAAAAGTTCCCCACATTCTGTGTTTCCTTGAAATGGACGTCTGAAAAAAAAATCATTAACATGATGAAACACAGCTTGATGACGTCATCAAGTTGTGTTTCATCATGTTAATGATTTTTCTTTTATGACCTACAATATTTCTTTTCCATATTTGTGCATGCGTGACCCAGGGGCTCAATATGGCAGTTTGTCACATTCAGTAGATAGATCATTTGTGGCCAGATGTACAGTAATTTCCTGGTTTATTAGCTGTAGTCAATTTAAAATGTTTAAAATGTTTAAAAGTTTTACATTCAACTCCCCTATGTTTTAAGTTATGTTCGAAAACCCTCTCCCATAGCTAAAATCCCTAAAACTAAAGAAAGCATGGAATGTAAAACAATTAACACCCATCTTTTGCTCTTTTCTCTAATAACAACCTAAAAGAAAAAAGCAACGTTGTCCTTTACAGCTCAGCTATTTTCGCTGAGCGACGCAACTAAAGTATATTCAAGTCTTTACTGGAGGTTGTGGCATATGGCACGGATTTGTTTTTAGTGTTTTGGCGGTCGGTGCTGTGGGTGGGTGGCTGGGATAGATATCGTGGTTACAGATTTGGGGGTCCCCCCGATCCCCCCCTACCCCACCACTACTCATGTTTTGAGTGGATTAGCCCCGGCACTGCCCTCCGTGGTGTTAAACATATGGAAGTAAGCTGCTGGTCTTAGTGTGCGGTGCCGTGGGGCGCAGCAGGCAGAGGAGACGAGACTCACAGCCAGGTGGAAATGTTTGTCACGCTTTGCTGTCACTGGCCTGGTGGAAAACAATGGCTGGCATGTGATTGGTGGAGCCCTGGGGGGAGGAGGGGGGCAGGGGCACGTCAATCTCCTGTTTGACAAACATCCATCTGGAATGCACATTCTGGGCCCATGCAGCCAAGTTAGTTAGTGCCGGTTCTAGGAGGGAGTTTACTTTATGTGCCCCCCCCACCCAGTGTTGTAGTGGGACTTTTAGGAGTGGGGGGACGCCTCTTAAAGGGGAATTCCACCCATGTGTACAAACGTGAACCAAATGGACCCTAACGGGTCCATTTGGTTCCATTTGTACACTCTCGGAAAAAAGGAAACTCATTAACATGGTGAAATACCTGTACATCTTGATGATGTCATCAGATGTAGGCTATTTCACCATGCTAATGATTTTTTTCAGACCTCCATTTCTAGGAAACACAGAATGGGGGGAACTTTTTTCATGTCCACACAACATCTCTAAGGTATATTAACGAAATAGTAAAATATTGAAAATGAGTGGAATTCCCCTTTAAGACACGTGCGCACACACTTGCATTCGCGTGTACCTGCGCAACACACACAGACACATTATTAAAACAAGTATAGCATATTGATATTGTTTACAATGCATAGTTGTATAAATGACAAGACCCAAAAATATTTTAGATGTGAGAAGTGTCCCGCCTCCACTACACCCCTGTCCCCATCCCACTGCCACACCGGCTGCATTAACACAATTTTAGGCTAGAATCCCTTTTTGGTGTTTTAAGCAGTAGCTAGCATAGAGCTGTGCGGTCCCACCCCTCTCGTGACGTCACCCCTGCTCCAGAAATCTTTTTTCCCTTATTTTACCTCAGACTTTTCAAAAAGTGGATCTATGTGAAGATGATTACGGCAGACAAAGCCAACTCGGGTCATGACAATTCATGGCAATATTATCGTACAATATCTAATTAGCAAGAAGTAAAAAAAAATATCAGGATGCAACCGTTTTTGTTTCGTTTTTCTTATTAGAAATGATTTGATTGTCCCAAAACGTTGTGTGTGTGTGTGTGTTGTCATTATTTGCTACGACCCGAGTTGTCTTTGTCCACGGCGTAATCGTCTTTATATAGATCATTTTCGAAAAATCTACGAGGAAAACGAATGCTTCTGGAGCCGGGGCAAAGTCACGAGGGCGTGGGACTGCTCAGCTCTATTAGCTTTGTGATGTGGCCCCCTTACTGGTTGTGGCCCTAAGCGACTGCTTGTATTGCTGAAGCCTAGAACCGGCCCTGCATCCAGTCATAGTCCTGCTGCTGCTGCTTCACTCTATAGCAAATAATTTAAGCATAAGTAGAAAAATATGTTTGCTGTCTGTAGCAGCTTAGAGTGGGTGAGTGACGAGGCGCGCACGGCTGGGCCGGGAGATAAGGTCTCTGTGTGTGTGTGTGTGTGTGTGTGTGTGTGTGTGTGTGTGTGTGTGTGTGTGTGTGTGTGTGTGTGTGTGTGTGTGTGTGTGTGTGTGTGTGTGCGCGCGCGGTGCTGAGCAGTGTCTTACTTTAATTCTTTTAAGCTGAGGGTCTTTGGATTGTGTCTTTGCGAATTCCCCCTGTATGGAACGGATTGCTTTTCCATATCCACTGTGACTGACCGGCCATGTGTGGCCTCATGTATAAATGCTTAGTCAGCTGCTAACCCTCCAGCCAGTGGCTTTTGGTCGGGGAAACATTCCCATAATAACACTTTAACGCTTGGTCACCGTGCATTTCTGAGACATCACAGAGTCTCCATGTCGTATACTAGGCTTATTGGGAGTGTACATGCCACAAGTACCTCTGGAATGAGAAAAGGTCACACTGTAAGGCGTTATGAATCTGACATGGTCAATTGGTCATGTTATGAAGCTGATATAAGTTATATATTTAAAGACGAATTCCAACCATTTTCAAGTTTGATTTTCAAGGATATGTGCAGTGTGGTGTGCTCTTAGAGCAGGGGTTTTCAACCTTTTTGATGCCAGGGCCCACCATTTATTCCAAATGGACCTGCAAGGGTCCATTTGGTTTCATTTTTACGTTCTCAACAGTTACATCTGGTTAACCAACTTAGCTGGGGACCACCTGTTGAAAACTCCTGTCTTAGAGAATATATTGAATAGAGACTGCATCCAGACGAAACTTTGAGGCAAATGGACATAGTGGCCAAAGTTGAGAATGCAGTTTTGAGCTCAGTGGGCCATAAACATGAACGTGCGATAGGCTCCGCCCCCTCCAGAAACCTTCAGCTCTCTACACGCGCGCACACACACACACGCGCCGCTAGTGCATGATGCCTCGTGTTCATGTTCTTGGCCCATTTTCCCAGAATGCACTCTTGTTTTTTTTAACCCTCAGAGATGAGTTAAATTGCCTCATGCACTGGGTGAGCAGTGCCGATGAGTACCCAGATTGTATTTTGCCTGAAACACTCAAGTCCGAATTATTATATCGTTTCACTTCATTATTCAGAATGAAAGCCCTCTCAAAGACAGCAGTTTATGGGTTGGCCGTAGATTTCCAACCAATACTGACAGCACAAGACCTGAATTTCCGACTGAAGTTGTTGGTAAATAGTGTCGGATTGAGGGGTGGGGGTGGGGGATTGATTGGCTATTCCCAAAAGCATATAGTTGGAAGTGGCCATGCATGTTTTCATCGCGATAATGGCAACCCCTGGCTGTTCCAGATGCTGTCAGGTGGTGGATGAGCTCAGCTGGGCTCAGAGGGAACAGACGGTCCAGCACTGAGACATGACTGTGTGTCTCTGTCTCCCTGGTGGCTCCTAAGCACAGGTGGCTCCATTCAACGTACTGTAGGCTGGAAAAAAATATGGCAAGGACACTAAATGTCAAACATCCTGCTCTACAGGACGGAGCGTTCTGGACGGAGATTTAAAAAGATCAACCTTTATGGACGTTTTTTTTCCCCCTCTCTACAAGCTCGTAGCTCAGGTTATTTTCTGCAATTTCGTGTACATTTTTTGGAAAAGGTTGTTAAAAGTTTGCCTATAATGACATGACCAAAAATAAGAGACGCCATTTCAAGTCTGTCTTTTTATGATAAAAATAAAACGCATTAACCTTGTGACTAAATAAAAACTTAAAGGAACAGGATATATTTGAACACACGTCCATCCGCTACCACTGTTTCTTGGACGCTACAGGCCAACACGTCCAAGGTGTTTTCCGTCTCGCCAGCAACGATATTAACTAAGCCACAGGGAAAGCGACATTATCAGAAAAGCACACACAGGTATAAAAAGAAAGAAGGCAGTCTTTAATGGTGTAATTCACTCATCCGCAACACACACACACACACATTACAGACACACACGCCTTACAGTACAACCAGGAGGTTTCATAGGCAGTCCCACCAGACAGGGTGTGGGTTTCATTTGGAGGAAAAAAGGATTGTGCCTTTAAACAAGTGGAACCCAGGCTGTTAAACTGAAGCTGCGATGGAGGAATACAGAGCTCCTCAGAGGGACAAATGGACGGACGGACGGATGGATGGATGGATGGATGGATGGAAGGACGGACGAATGGTTCCTCCTTCTGAGCACCAGGTGTCCCCCTGCAGTTTTTTGGGGGCAGATACTTGAAGCATGGAGGATATGTCGGGGTTTTGGGTGTGGATATCATCGTAGCAAGCCTTAGGTATGTACTCTCCTACCCCCCGAAGGGTCATCTCAACTCCCACAGAAGTGTCCCGCTCTCTGGCCAGGCTAAACCTTGGGGAACGGATGCTGGCGTGCCACGCCTATAGCACTTATGGTTCTTGACCAGCAGATTCTACCGAAAATCAAGTGAGTATTCCCAGTATTCTGCTTATTAAGCGGAGTTCCTCCACCAGGCATGTTGGCTGCCAGCCGTCTGTCTTGATAAGCGTCCTCAGCCCCGCGTCCCGATGCCGTCCGTTTTAACACACATTCGGCTACTTTATTGCGGTCGTTTTGGTCAATATCTTCGCCTCCTCTAACCTGAACCCTAAACATAACCTCCAGCACGTCGCCACGCTGACACACAGCTTAAAACAAGGCGGCCAACCAACCACGCTGATTGAGGATTTCCAGGTTTTTGTCTTATCAATGCAATCGCGTCAGTCGGCTCCCAGACAACATGCCTGGTCGGGGAAATGAGCTTATCGCTTGATAACGGTCAAAGCGGGTGTCTTGACAGTGGGGTCCGGTCCGGGGAGCACCACATGGACCCTTACGGTGTCTGTGACCCTGTCCCTGACAGTGGTAAATGTTACATTTATATAACGCCTTTATCCAAGACGCTTTGCATAGATTGTGGATCCCATTCACCCATTCACACAACCAATGGCTGCGGAAACTATACAAAGTACTGACCAGTTCATTCGGAGCAAGTGTCTATAGGGGAGCCAGGGTTCGAACCGACAACCTTGTGGTTACTGTACCATCCGTTGACTCTACCCCTGAGCCACCGCCACCCCATGCAACTCCACTCTCAACAAGAGTTAACATGAACATTGAAAATGTTACCGTGTAACATGAAAATAAATAAAAAATAAAATAAAGGTTCAGTTTTTGGTTTCAGACCCTTGAGGGTTGCATTCAGACCCCTTCCTTCCCTCCTTGGGCCCCCTCCCAGACAGACATTGTGCAACAGGTGCGTTCCTACAGGAGACTTCCACGGACTTTCTCGTAGGCTCCGAGGAAGATGAATCCGCCCACGCTGATGAAGGCCACCCTGGGCACGCTGCCGGCGAACAGCCTGCAGAAAACAAACGGAGACAGAGAAATGAGAACAGACAGAACAGAAAAGTTTTATGTTGCCCTAAAAAATGTCTTCCATTTGTGGTGAAACTCCTTGAGTCACAGTTTAAGTGCTTTATATTAGGATATTCCAAACCCCAGGCTTCCTGCATTGATTTGATTACCTTTGGAGGATAACGCCAAAGTATGATTTGCGCCTTTGTACCTCGTAGCTCACGTCCACTGCTGTCCAGTAGATCGCCCACGCCACTTAAAACACTGAAAGCGAATCTCGGGGCAACGCGCTAACCGCAGTGTAGCTGTTCTTTTAATTGGAGTCATAGTGGTAGATAGATATGGAAAAAAACTGCAAGATGTGCGTTTTTCAGGGAAATTCATCTCTAAAATGGAAAGACAGCAAAATCCAACAGTTGCGACTGTTTTGCATAACAGTCAACCGTTTCCCCTACTAAACCTAACCCTAGCAGTACGTTTTAACAGCGGGCGATGGACCAACGGCGCCAGCCGACATCCATTATTTGTCTATGAGAGCCGCCGATTCGGGCGATAGCAGCAGAACGGGCGACGATGGCAGATGTCGGCCGAAAAGATAAGAATTGCTGAGCTTTTCGTCGCCCGATGTCGCCAATGTCGGCCGACGTTGTTTGTCCATTGCCGGCTGTTAAAACCTCAGTAACCTCAGTAAAACCTATGCCTAAAACTAACCTTAACCCTTTGACCATTATGTAAACTGACGCGACTGCCAAATCGGCCACAGCGTTTATGAAACCGCTATGACGGTTCACCTGTAGCGACTTATACTTTTGATTGTGTACTTTAACTCGTAATAACAGATACTGTACGTGTCTGTTTCTCCACGGCCCTGCTGATAACTGTCTTTTAAGGTTAGAAATGTGAGTAATCTTTCCACCACTGAGTGAGTGACCACCACTGGAAATAGATTGGAGAGAAGAATGGACAGCACAGGAACGTGTGTGGATGTCATCTGGCCATCTGTCATGCACACAGAGAGAGAGAGAGAGAGAGAGAGAGAGAGAGAGAGAGAGAGAGAGAGAGAGAGAGAGGTCCAGGGAGGCCTTTTGGGGGGGGAAGGGGGGTTTTGAGGGCCTAATCCCAAAAACAGCTGTGAGGAGGGTTGGGGGGCCTTGGTGGGAGAGAGGCGTTCTCTCATGGCCCATCATCGCATCCTCTGACCCCTGCAACGTCAACAGCTTCTTCTGTCTATCTCAGGGGTGGATCTAGGCATGGGCAAGGGGGGGGGGGGGGGGGGGGGGGGGGGGGGTAATGCCCCCCTAAATGCCCCACCAAACACGATGGCAAGCAAAACAACCCAAGATATTTCAAGTGCTTATAATTAAAAAAATGATTTGAAACACTACTACTGCTACTAACTAACTACAGCAGTGGCATCACTAAAGCAACAGCATTTCATCATTGAAAACAGAAAAGTCTCTGAGTCAGACCTTTAGCTTTATGCATGCTGCGTGTCTGTTGCAACTTCAACAACAACTGATGTTATTATTGATGTTTACATGACTAATACAAGTCCTGTAACTGCAAATGGGATGGGTACGGCGATGAAGCCGACCCCCCAATTGGGGGAAATGTTACATCGGCCCCTGGTCTGTCTGTCTGTCTGTCTGTCTGTCGGGCCTCTCAGTTGGCCGAGGCCTGATGGGCGGCCCAAACACGGCTCTGTGAAGGACCGCTTGTACCCCCTGAAAAGTGCCTCATCGCAATGCTCAATGTGGCCTGATGTTACAGTAGATTACAGAGACTCACTCTTTCACTCCACAGTCCTGAACATTAGCTACCAATTTGTTAGAACTGAGCCCCTTCCAAAACGTGCAGATGTATTTTAATTACGAGGCATATCTACCGATATATCGTTGATTCGAACACTACTGGACATGAGAAATCTGTCCACCACTTCTGTCCATTTCTCTCTCTCTCTCTCTTCAGCAGATCCTAGAGGATTCCAGGTGGTCCACATGCAGCTAATTGATGGTAACCAGTTGGTAACCAAATAGACCCTTATAGATCTGTAACTCTTGAAAGTGTTAAAATGAAACCAAATGGACCCTTTCGGGTCCATTTGGTTTCATTTTAACACTCTCAAGAGTTAAATTATATTTAAACTATATCTTAATTTTCAAGAATCTACACGTTTAGAAAATGTAGAAGAATGGGTTATTTTGAGAAAACGTTTTGCCAGTTCTAAATTCTGGATGAAAACTTGAAAATCCTTGACTTTGGGTCCCAGAGATTAAACTCAACATCAAATGGTGGTCCGTGGCTATAAAATGCAGAATAAATAGAGGGCCCTGGTATCAAAAAGGTTGAAAACCTCTGCTCTATGTCTCTCGGCCTGGTTCTGTCCATGTCGTCTGATCATATCACTCCTTTAACACATGCTCTCTCTCTTCCCCCCATCTGTTCCATCTGTTTAAGTCCTTGCTTAAAACCCACCTTTTTGATCTGGCTTTTAGCAATGTTTGATTTTATACTTTCACTTTTTATGTTTTATCCTGTTCTATTTGTCTCATACATTTGTTTTTTATTGGTGATTTCTTTTATTGTGTTGCTTTGCTTGCCTTTCATGTACAGCACTTTGGTCGACAACTGTCGTTTTTTAAATGTGCTTTATAAATAAGTTTTGATTTGATTTTGATTTGATTTGTTCCTCTCCTGATCTCCATCCATCCATCCTTCCATCTCTCTCTCCATTCTAAACCTGCTGGACTGCAATTCGCTTACTAAGACCCCCTGTCTGCCAACACGCCCCCACACTCATCTGGTGCTGTTTGCCGTCCAAGCCAGATGTAATGGATAAAGAGTGTGTGTGTGTGTGTGGTGTGTGGTGTGTGTGTGTGTGTGTGTGTGTGTGTTGTGTGTGTGTGTGTGTGTGTGTGTGTGTGTGTGTCGTGCGTGTGTGTGTGTGTGTGTGTGTTTCCAGGCAGGCCTGCAACTGACAGACGTTGCACAGTTGCACATGCGGTGTACGCACGGAAGATTGTTATTAAGCATAACTGTTGAGAGACTTGTACTCATTTTCATTCACAGCGTTGATAGAGTACACACGGATAATATTCATCTAGATGCTCACTGTCAAAGGTCTGTTAACAGACCTTAACACCTTTCTCAGAATCACTTTGTTGATAGTGTCTTGATATATTCATTATGTCCGGTAGGAGGTTATTCATCTGCCCGTGTGTGCGTGTGCCACTGTCCCTCCAGGCTATGGGGTGGATACATGTACGCAAAGCTATAGGGCTGGACAATAGACAGAAGTACTTTTACACACATAACCCAACAACATACAGTATGTGCCGATGCTAGTACAGTGGTTTTTAACCTTTTTGACACCAGGGCCCACTATTTATTCAGAATTTGAGCCGCAGACCACCATCAAATGACATTTTAGCCCCACAGAACCCAAAACTTGTGAATTTGTCTGCAATTTCAATTCCTTTAATTTAAATTTTCTAGTTGTGTAGACTTGGGCTAATACACATGATGAACATTTTAGCTCTTGAGAGTTAACTCTCAAAGAGTTACATCTGCTTAACCAACTTTCCATCATTTAGCCTGGGGACCACCTGGAACTCTCTCAAGGACCACTGGTGGTCCCCGGACCACTGGTTGCAAACCACTGCTATAGTACAACTAAGAGCATTACTCTGGCTTTGTGTTGGGTTTGCAGTGATGTGGCTGTAGTTCACTAGAATTTCACAACCCTTCGGGTTACACTGCAAACGGTGACCGTATGAATCTGTGTCCCTCCCTCCCTCCTGTATTACAATAACAATACAGTGGCGACACGTGATCTGTGCAGAGATGTGCGAAGACTACTTTTTGGATGAAAAGCAATTAAATGAATACGATCGGTATAATGTCAGTAGCGCACATTGATGCTGGATGACAGGGGCAGTGTGGTGAGACGTTCGTTGAGGCTGTGGCTGTGCCGTACCGATCGGAGAAAGGCTGAGTAAGCGACCGGGACGATCCACTCGCCCTCACAATTCAATACTTTATCGATAGCTAGTGTGACATTTATATTTTCATCGCAATTCATAAATGCCCTGCGATTCCATTGGATAGTTACTTTGCTTGTTTTAGACTAGAAGATCTTTAAAACAATTTTAAACAATATGGGCCATGAAATGTTAAATCTTAACAGAACTTTTTTTTACAGCAATTCTAAACAATATCAACCACAATGCAGCCAGATAATAGTCAGCCAGTCTTTTTAACATAAACACACGAATAAATATGTAAATATCAAAAATATCAATTGTGATCTTGCCGATTCGATATTGACATTGTTGCATTAAAAATCATGACATATTGCTATACATATTACTGCATGGATTGTGTATAGACAATAGACAATAGATAGGTAAGCCCCTCCCCAAACTGCTTTGGTCCAATCACAGCTAAGCATAACATGTGATAGACAAACCTCTCCACCAATAGCTTTCCTATATGATAAAACAATATTTTAAAAAAAAATGCCACACACACATTTTCCCACTGCATAGGGCATGCCTTGTTGATGGATTTGGAAGAGATTTTCTCTGGTTCCAAAAATGAACCAGTATTTAATGTGTAAAGTCCATGATATTTACATTGGAATGAATGAGCCAGGCTGGAAAGTGTCCTAGGGTGGACAAGAGGGTGGGGCTTAGCTAAAGGTCTATTGTTTCCCCAATAGTTTTAGACCCAAAAGAGGAATTAGATGTCTCCCAACCTAGTGAAAATTAACTACAAGCTATATGGGTCCCAAGTTCCAACCCAGTGTTTGTGAATAACTACTGTATGTGGAGCAGTGGTTCCCAACCTGTTCCATGACCACCCAAAATAATCCTATTTGTTTGTACTACTGGGACTCCCAGTCCCAGAATATCCATATTTGAACTGGTGGTGACCCACTGACTGGACAAGCAGGTGGAATCGTAGGTGTTGACACTGTATTACATTTAGTTTCACTAGTCGGTTCCACAATCCACAGATAAACATGGTGAACAGAGGCTGATCTAGAAGCTTAACAAGTGAGAGGAGAGCTGGTAGATCAGCTATATGCGCAATAGCCTTACAATAACAAAAGCGTTGTTCTTATTATTATTCGACCATTTGGCCAATGTTTGACCAGTTTTTATAGCATAGATATGTAGTAATGGTCTTTCCTACATTGTCACTTCACTGTGTTTGAACCAGTCTGTACTGTACTTTCATTGAAAAATAGCAGGCGTTCACGGCTCATAGCGTGCCACAGAGTGGCGCGCTTTGAGCCGTGAACGCCTGGTATTTTTGGGGGGAGAATGTGAGAATGCAGCACAAATCTTTCAGTATATTCTTTCAGAGCGAATGTTTTGTAGAATCTACAATGTCAGGCCGAAATGTGCTATAGAGGTGCACTGAAACAGAGATGGTCGGCATTTTACTTTTAAGTTTCAGCCTGAAACGCTGACCTGAAGTTTCTGAAGCAATCAGAGTTCGCATCCCTTCAGGCTATGGGGCACAGAGAACGAGGGACGGCTCTACTCTGAGCTATACAACACTCAACACATGGACTGTTTGTTAACAATAATGGCTCAGCTCTGCCACTTATCTCTTATTTCTACCATATAATGTGTTCAGATATATATTCTAACATGATGATTGAGTTTAAACCCAGTAATACACTGCCTGGATGACAGAATGGGATTAAACACTTTTTTGACTGTAATCAAAGCCAACTGTGTTTGTGTAGAACAATTCAGAAATGTGATAAAAGCAGGTCAGCATAATTTCTATTGGCTTTTATTGATGTGATAGCAGATACGTCATTACACAGCATGGAGTTTATGTAGAAATACTAATAATTTGTTTTGTTTGTTTTGGCATTCATTGTTGGGTATGTCCACATAATGACCACAGATGTGCTCTAAGATCTACTTTCATGATACTTGTTGCTTTATTGTTTGTCGTTATTGTTTTCATTGTACTGTGGATGAGCGGGAAACAATATTTTATACGTGTCGGCATACAGTACATTGCCATAACACATTAAAAAAAAACATATTTTTCAATTCACTGAGACTGTAACACAATGTTGGGGAACCGCTGGAATGGGAGCACAGGTTACTTCATGAGACGCCTTGCAGATCTGCCGTTTATGATATTTTTAAGTGACGCCGTACACTGTAGTTATGTTTGATCAAGCAGGCCTTTAATTTTACGAGAGATCATAAAAAGAAAAGTTCAAAGATGAGCAGAGGAGGGTTCTGTCTGACGGCAATGCCAGCCAGTGGCGTTTCTAAGCACTTTGGAGCCCTAGGCAAGACCCGTAAGGGTCCATTTGGTAAATGGCACCCCCCCAAAGGATAAAATTATGAACTATTTTTAAACTAAAGAACATGTATGTATAAGGGGCTCCATTTTCGACACCGCTAAACCCCTTATCCCTTAACTTCTTTGCCTTTTTAAACTATTAAAAAAAGAACATTTTTCAATAATTTAAATGGCCAGTCTACAAGCTCACAACGTGTCAATAGATTGGCACGTTGAACTATTCCAAAATGTTCTTCAAAATAG
This sequence comes from Benthosema pterotum, assembly GCA_039105355.1. NCBI lineage: Eukaryota > Metazoa > Chordata > Actinopteri > Myctophiformes > Myctophidae > Benthosema > Benthosema pterotum. The sequence continues at coordinate 13,421,644 of CM076971.1, read as the reverse complement.
TAAAAAAAAAAAAAAAAAAAAAAATCCTTTTAAAGCATGTCTGGTGGTCGCCCCCATCGCCTCATGGTCGCCCCCCTCCCCCTCATGCCTAGTCTGCCTAATGGCAAAAAACGCCCCTGATGCCAGCAACGATATATAGAGAACGATATACAACGTAGAAGACTGTTGAGAATTTGCATATACTGAACACACACATATCAATGTTGACAGACAAGACAGTTGCACAGCACAGAGTATATGTGTGTATTTTCACAATACATCCACTGTAGTATTTCCATGCAGCTGCTGCTGCTGTGACACCTGAATACCCCTCTAGGGGATCAGTGGAGTTTTATCTTATCTTATGGTATACCACCTGTGTGTGTGTGTGTGTGTGTGTGTGTGTGTGTGTGGTGTGTGTGTGTGTGTGTGTGTGTGTGTGTGTGTGTGTGTCGGGGCGGATGTAACATGGTCCCATTTGGGGGGGGGGGGGGGGGGGGCAAGATAACATGTTGGAGGGGCAAGAGAAAATGGTAGGGGAGCGGCTTCATCGCCCGTGTCGCTTCGCGCCACGGGCGATGAAGCCGCACCCATACCATTTTCGGTTACAGAACTTTTATTAGTCAAGTAAAGCATCAATAATAACATCAGTTGTTGTTGAAGTTGCAACAGACACGCAGCATGCATAAAGCTAAAGGTCTGACTCAGAGAGTTTTCTGTTTTCAATGATGAAATGCTGTTGGTTTAGTGCTGACACAGCTGTAGTTAGTTAGTAGCAGTAGTAGTGTTTCAAATCATTTTAAATATAAGCACTTTAATTTGAAATATCTTGGGTTGTTTTGCATGGCATCGTGTTTGGTGAGGCAGACTGGGTATTTAGGGGGGCATTGCCCCCCCCCCCCCACCCCCCCCCCCCCCCCCCCCCCCCCCCCCATGCCCATGCCCTAGATCCGCCCCTGGTGTGTGTGTGTGTTGTGTGTGTGTGTGTGTGTGTGGGTGTGTGTGTGTGTGTGTGTGTTTAAGAGAGACAGTTTTACGGGCCTCTCCATTTAGAAATGGGGTCACAAATGGCCTTGCCGCCAATACATCAATTTTGTCAACTGCAAAGCTGTACAAGGTGCCAGGCGTGTCAGCGGATCTCCAAACCATCCCAACCATTCACACAACTACACATTACAACCCCCCCCCCCCCCCCCCCCCCCCCCCCCCCCCCCGCCTGGCCTGGCCTGGATCGGCTGTTTGGGGAATTGGAAGGGGTGAAGCATATGTGTGGTGTGTGTGTGTGTGTGTGTGTGTGTGTGTGTGTGTGTGTGTGTGTGTGTGTGTGTGGGTGCGTGCGTGCGTGTGCGTGTGTGCGTGTATGTGTGTGTGTGTGTGTGTGTTATTGTGCACACGCACACAGAATAAACTAAAAATTCCATGTGCATGTTGAGATTAGATTTTTGCTAGCCATATCCAATTTCAATCATCCTGGTTAGTTTTTACAGTCATATTTTAGTCACATTTATTCCATTTGTATTTATTTTGATTTTAACTAACCATAAGTCAATCATTTAGATGTTTTATCTTAGTCCAACAAAACTGCAAGCATTTGGTTTCGACGACAACAAAAACTGCTGTCTAGTTCTTTTCCAATGATGTTAAGGCTTTTAGATAACCTTTGTTCCATGAAAACTTGACATTATACCACAGCGAGAAAGAAAGAAGACCTGGTCCAACATGGCAACAAGATGTGCACATGCACACACACATGCTCTACAGTGGGTGGGTGTGTGTGTGTGTGTGTGTGTGGGGGGGTCCAACAGGCCAACAGCACATACACCAAGGCCTGCTCAGAAGGGCCCCTCTCATTCTGATTGGATGAAGGCTTTCTCACCCATCACCAAAACTGAAAGTATTTTTTCTCCTCCCTGGGGCTCACAGGGGACATGGTGGAACTCCTTATATAGTCAATAACACACTCGTAGTAGGGGGAAATACTGTAAGTGAATAAGTGATAAGTGTAAATGAATATACAGTATGTACTTACAGTATATATAGTCTTATATGGGGAGAGAGAGGGTTCCCTGGCACATTTTCTTTTTCAAGATTGGGGCCTATAAGTACAAATACATATGTGGGGTACCTGACCCACTCAGTGTGTGTTTGAGTGTGTGAGTGCACACACGCACGCACGCGCACGCACACACACACACACCCACACACACACAACACACACAACATGCACACACACGTGCGTGGGTCTTCAAATAAAGCACGTACTAGTGTAAAAATGCTTTGGCTGGTCTAAATAATACGGTAGACAGACATTACACAGAGCCGTCCAGTGGTCTTGCCCTGCACCGTGTGTGTGTGTGTGTGTGTGGTGTGTGGTGTGTTGTGTGTGTGTGTTGTGTGTGTGTGTGTGTGTGTGTGTGTGTGTGTGTGTGGTGTGTGTGTGTGTGTGCGTGTGTGTCCTCCCCACATGCTATCTATCACGTGTGTGCTGCTGGTGGAAGCAGGGGCGGAACTACGCATGGGCATGGGGGGGGGGGGGGGGGGCAAATGCCCCCCTAAATACCATCGCTGTCTGCCCTCCCCCCCCAAACATGATGGCATGCAAAACAACCCAATATATTTTAAATTAAATGTGGCAACAGCATTTCATCATTGAAAACAGAAAACTCTCTGAGTCAGACCTTTAGCTTTATGCATGCTGCGTGTCTGTTGCAACTTCAACAACAACTGATGTTATTATTGATGCTTTACTTGCCTAATAAAAGTACTGTAACTGAAAATGGTATGGGTGCGACTTCATCGCCCGTGGCGCGGAGCGGCACGGGCGATGAAGCCGCCCCCTTACCATTTACCTTCCCTCTCCTGGCCCCCCCAATTGGGAAATGTTACATCCGCCCCCTGGGTGGAAGGACTGCAGGCTTGCAGAGCTGCTCCCCTCCTTGTTTACAGTAATGACTGAATGAACAGGCAAACGACACGTGGCCCAGGCGGTACGAAGGAAAACAGCCCTGAGGGAAACATGGGTGTTAACTTGTATGTATACTATGTATGTACTGTAGTGTAGTGTAGAGGCTGACTGGACCATTAGACATGCCCAATGTAACGCACCGCAGAGCACGGCCATGTTTGCCCTGCCCTGCCAGCCAAGCATACAATAATACAACTACAGTATTAATGACTGTTCCCATGACTGTGAGTCCCCAACGAGAAATTAAGTCACCATACATACCAAAAATACAAATATGAACCGAACAGTTAAAAGATCGCTGACTATTAAAGGACAATTTTTAGTTTTTTTATTGTTGTTGTTTTTTTCTTTCAACCAAAGGGAAGGATTTTATGGTGGGGGCATTCAACATGGTCCTTACATTTTTTGTTATCTACTACAGTCCTAATAAACTCCAGGAAATTACATCTGGCCACAAATGAGCTACTGAATGTGACAAACTGCCATATTGAGCCTCTGGACAGACACACACAATTATGGAGTGTGTAAAGTGCAGTGTGGTGTGTTGCCTCCTTCTCATTCAGTAGATCCTGTCAACTTCTGTGGCCAGGTATAATTTCCTGGGTTTTATTATGAATGTAGTAGATACTTTAAGACAAATATGCCTTAAAACTATACTTGCCCTCTATAATATTTTTTTATTGTATTGTACAGTAGTTCCCATGTGAAACCAACCCAGTGCAAAGACGTAAAACAATAAAAATAAATACATAAATAATAATAATAATAATCTGTTTGCCTTTTAGTGGAGCAAATCGACTGCTGGACCGTTAACTTCCTGTCTGTGATCACGCCCACCTGTGGAACACAGAGAGCCAGAGGAGCTCAAACCCTCGAACCCTTTGCCCCCCTTCCACCCCCCCCCCCCCCCTTCCCCGGGGGGGCCCTGTCTGATTCACCACCATGACATCATGGCTGGACGGCCAATACAGATCCGTCATCCTCAACTGGTTGGGGCCAATCAGCTCACAAGACAGATCGGAGTTAAATATGGCCTGCGGGGTGTAGCAGGAGAGAGCTGGTCATCACTGAACAGGGAGACCGTCTCTAAACTGTTCATTTGAGAGGGACAGGAGTATTGCATGTGTGGGATAAACTGGGAAAACGCGTTGCTAACGCAGTCAGCAAAAGTAGAAAAGTATTAAGATCTTGATGTCATATTTCAAAAATAAGAATTGAGCATTTCATTGCAAATAGCAAAAAAAGAAACAGCTGATCTACAGTACAAGCTCAAAACGTGTCACAGTGCGACACATTTTGAACTTGTAGATCAGCAATGTGGCCTCTCTGGAGTGAGTGTGTAAATATAGTGGCACCAGGGGAATACTGGGATTATTTTAACAGACTTAAATACACATCTATAGCAGGAGAAGAGACAATAGAAAGACAAATATTAGGGCATTAGAACACTGAACTCTCAGTCACAATGTGGGACAGACAGACAGACAGAGGCTCTATTTGTGGGACACCTGAAAAGTCCTTAAGGGACTGTCCGACAGAAACAGACATCTGGTCACCCTAAGTGTGCACGGTGCAGTGTTTTCAGCCATTACAGCAGGGGTTCCCCCAAAGTGGGATTCAGGTACTTGAGGGAGTTCCAGGGGGTACCTAAATCTTATACATCTTGTTAACGAGGGGACCAAAGGGTTTCCCAAATCACCCAAATCGCTGAATGCTTTAAATTAACAGTGGTCTTACAATATAAATTGGGTGTCCCAGAGATATAAATGACATTAAATGGGGGCATTTGCATGTCAAACTAAGGGGTCCCTGAGATTAATCTGTTTCGGAAACACTTCCACATCCTCTCTCTACATTATGTTTTCAGTGTCAGTGGCCTAATAAAAAAAGTGCTTTACAGGACTACTTCACTAATGTTCACAATAATAAAAAAGAAAAATCTCGATCCAGGTCTCCTAGGTGTGCTGTGAACACTTCAGAACTCCGCCTATATAAAGACATCATCGTCAGGCAATGAAACAATATTTAGTGATTTTATCGACGTGAGAATAAATGGATTATAGCGTGCTTTAACTTTTCAGCAATAGAAAGCCTGCAGTTTCTATTTCTGAAGTGTCCAACACAGCCGTCCTCTGAGACAGAGATGAGGTAGACACAAAAAGGTAGCATTATGAGCATTACTGAATTATGTAAGGGACGAACCGGTGAGTTGTTTCCTAATAACTAATAATAACTAACTAACTAAAAAAAATAGAAGAAATAGTACATAACAAGGCTGCTTTTATTTATCTGCAGTCAAAGTGGCCTTTTTTCCCTCTACGTTGCTTTGATGCTGCAGCTGTTTTCCTGCAGACAGACACTTGCTTTGCCCTACAGATGGTCCAGAACTTGTCACTGTCAAAGGCAGCGTTTTAGCCAATGGCAGCGCAATCAATCAAGGCTCCAGCAGATTTATAATGAGCGGAGGTGAGGTGGAGTTAGATTCCGTTTACAAACAAATCCGTTTACAAACAGTGTGTTTGTACATGTACACACTAAAGTTGCCTCGATTACCTTTAAAGGTAGGGTAAGTGATTTGAAATTCATGGTGTAGTACCAGCCTGGT
>CM076971.1:13406095-13411095 GCA_039105355.1 Benthosema pterotum | reverse complement strand
AATGTCCTGCATATTGAAAAATAAAAGAGGTTATGTGAGGATTTACTGTACACGAATAAACGGGGACACCACAAGGTCTGCATGGGAAGACATGGCAGCCTATTCCAAAGCAATCATCACAAGCAAGCTGTCATAAAATTAATATCATATTATCATTGTTGGAATCAGAAGCAGCAGATCCACATGTTCAAAATGACACGTGAAGCAGCAACAAGTTTTAGGCCCAAGCTGGTTGTCGATCTGCTACTTTTGCTTTTTTTTATAAATTTTGAATTAACAAGTAACTAGATATATGGTTTTCACCCCAGAGAGACAATATTAAAAATGCGTCTATGCTAAGGACAGAGGGTATACCCCATCTGCCCTGAACTGCTCCCCACATTTTTCTCCAATGTAGTTCTGATCATGCTAACATGCTGCTTCCACAAGCCCTCCACTGTTACACATGGAATCCTGTTGAATAATTGTGTAGGAGGCCACTGCAAAATGTTTAGTCTAACACCAAGCTGTCGTAGCGTTGTATGACGATGTGTAACTTTAGAACGCTCCTGTAGTGTGCGTCTCGCATTTTTCTTCTTGTTTGGATAGAAACGCCCTTCAAGTCACCCTGTAAAGTAGGGGTTTTCAACCAGTGGTCCGGGGACCACCAGTGGTCCTTGAGAGGGTTGCAGGTGGTCCCCAGGCTAAATGATTGATAGTTTGTTAACCAGATGCAACTCTTTGAGAGTGTAAAAATGAAACCAAATGGACCCTTGCGGGTCCATTTGGTTTCATTTTACACTCTCAAGAGTTAAAATATTATCATCTGAATTAGCCTACACAACAAAGTCTACACAACTAGAGAATGTAGAAGATTAATGGTCATTTTGGTCTGTATGTCCGCCTGTTTTACAGTACATTCCACATATGGATGTATGCGTCACACACTCCAAATCCAGCATGGAATTGTGGACAAAAGCAAAAATAAATCTTTAGTTTTGGGTATGTGGGGCTAAAATGTCCTCAAATGGTGGCCCATGGCTCAAATTCTGAATAAATAGTGGGCCCTGTTATCAAAAAGGTTGAAAACCACTGCCGTAAAGTAAAAATAAAAGGTTTGGTAGGCTATAGCAGAGCTAGCAGAGCTTCATGTGACTGTCCTCGTCTCCCATGTCCTCATTAGTCCATTCCACGTCTGTATGCGTGTAATAAATACGTAGGCTACAGTTGCAAATATATGGAAACTATACCATAGCCGACAACAGGTGTCAAACAACGTGGCGTAACACTAGATGCTGTTGTATTACACGTCATGCCTCCGACCTGCCGGAACGCCGGCATGCTGTGGAAAAGGGAGACAGCATACAAGGGCGGCTTTGTTTTGGTTCTGCGCTGTTGCATGCTTTAAAAAAAAACTTAATAATAAAGTCTCTTCTTTACAGTATGTCCCTGTTGCAGTACACGTTTATGAAAGTGGCTATAGAGCAGGGCTTTTCAACAGGTGCTTTGGGGACCACCAGTGGTCCCTGGGAGGATTTCAGTCCCCTGGCTGCATGAAGGAAAGTTGGTTAACCAGATGTAACTCTTTGAGAGCGTAAAAATGAAACACTCTCAAGAGTTAAAATGTTTCATCTCAATTAGCCCAAGTCTACAAAACTAGAGAAAGTAGAAGATTAATGGTCATTTTGATCTGTGTGTTTGCTTGTTTTGTTTTCTCCGAAATCCAGCCTGGAATTGTGGACAAAAGCTGAATAAATAGTGGGCCTGGTATGAAAAAGGTTGAAACAACTGCAATAGAGAGAAAAGAGGTGGGCGACGTGTTAGCAAATTGTCCTCACATCTCCAGAAAAGCTTCTTTTTTTGCTGTTCAGGATATACTTTCAAAAATATTTGGGCTGTTGAATGACTAAACTTTTTAATCAGATTAGTCACATCTTCAAAACTAATTTAATCATGACTAATCACCTTTCAAACCATGTCCAAAACATGCCATGTTTTCCTGTATGGGATTTGAACATTTAAAAAAATAAACAGAATCTGGGGAAAAAAAGACTGTTTATATTCTAAATATTTAGCAAAATAGATGATCTACAAGCCCCCAATGCATGTAAATCCTTCAAGCTATACTCTATGGCTCTGGTTACAGGGAGACACAGCTATATGTCTCTGTAAAACCCTGCTAAACCCATTTTTTTTCAATGAGAAAATGCTCAGTGAGTTGAGTCAGTGTGCATATAAATTTTAATCAGATTAATCAACAAAATTCATTTATCCCATTAACTTGTTATGTTCAACAGCCTTAAAAATAGTAAAAGCAGCAGGCTCATAAAGCGTGTCTTTGATCTGCTCTACTCCTGAAGCTTTTGTGCGACATGATGGCTGAAGTTCTCCCAGGCTCTATGAGGGCGACGAAACAAAACAAACTTTAAAAATATGGAGATTTCATCCCCGGCAGCAGCCAGGAAACGGAGGTGTGATGACAGATGGGTCGTCTCCGGTGCTTCCGGCCCACGCTGGACGGACACCCTGTTTAGTCTTCCTCCTCCTCAGCCCCCGTAATACCCCTCCTGCCCCCACCACCACCCTGCAGATCTCTCTTTCCATCCATCCATTCATCTCTCTCTCTCTCCCCCTCCTCTCTATTCCACTACAGAGACAGCTGTTTTCACACAGGTGACATCCCCCTCCCCACCCAGCCACCCCTTACTCGGCTCGGCCCAAATAATACTCGGACCAGCTAAAATATTGTGACATTGAGGGGTCAGAAAACGAAGGTCTCGGGTGGGCTGTTGCAGCAGGAAAGAGGGACAAAAAAGGGACATTTCTATAATGTTTCTCAGAGTGTAGAAATGGAAGTAAATGGACAGTGCTAATGTTGAGACTGATGTGCATCATACCCAACACATGTGGGACACCTTAAAGGTAATAGAGGCAACTTCAGTGTGTACAAATACTATGTTTGTAAACCGCCTTTTTGTAAGCCCTCACAAATTAGCACTGCCTTTCCTGAGTTTTGTTTTCATGATTTGTTGACAACAACAAAGTTCTGGAGCGTCTGCAGGACGAAGTGTCTATCTGCAGGGAAACAGCTGCAGCATCAAAGTAGAAGCAATGTAAAGGGGAAAAAGGCAAAAAATATACCTACAGTATATATCTATTTTGATTTGTGGCTAAAAGTTTTCTCTATTGGCTTTAAAAGTCTTGGAAATTAGGGACTGTCCCACGCAAAGAGGGACATCTGGTCACCCTAGCAGCAGCAGTAGCGTAGGATGACTCGGGGGTTACACAAGGTGGAGAGGAGGAGAGGAGAGGAGAGGAGAGGAGAGATGAGTGAGAGGGAGAGGAGAGGGAGAGGAGAGGAGGAGGAGAGGAGAGGAGAGGAAGGGGAGTGCTGGGAGGAGAGGAGAGGAGGGAGAGGAGAGGAGAGGAGAGGTGAGGAGAGGAGAGGAGAGGAGAGGAGAGGAGAGGAGAGGAGAGGAGAGGAAGAGGGAGAGGAGAGGAGAGGAGAGGAGAGGAAGGGGAGTGCTGGGAGGAGAGGAGAGGAGAGGAGAGGAGAGGAGAGGAGAGGAGAGGAGAGGAGAGGAGAGGAGAGGAGAGGAGAGGAAGAGGAGGAGGAGAGGGGGGAGAGGAGAGGAGAGAAAGGGAGTGCTGGAGGAGAGGAGAGGAGAGGAGAGGAGAGGAGAGGGAGGAGGAGGAGATGAGGAGAGGGTGAGGAGAGGAGAGGAGAGGAGAGGAGAGGAGAGGAGAGGAGAGGAGAGAGAGGAGAGAGAGGAGAGGAGAGGAGAGGAAGGGAGTGCTGGGGTGGAGAGGAGAGGAGAGGAGAGGAGAGGAGAGGAGGGAGAGGAGAGGAGAGGAGAGGAGAGGAGAGGAGAGGAGAGGAGAGGAGAGGAGACGAGACGAGAGAGAAGAGAGGAGACTAGAGGAGACGAGAGGAGAGAGAGAGAGGAGGAGGGAGGAGGAGAGGAGAGGAGAGGAGGAGGGGAAGAGAGGAGAGGAGGGGGAGGAGGAGAGGAGGGAGTGCTGGGAGGAGAGGAGAGAGGAGACAGAGGCAGACTGGAGGGAGTGCAGGACAGGGTGCAGGGTTAGATAACTGTGGTCGGTCTGTAAATCACTCCTTGTGTATTACAGGCTGGCTTGTGTGTGTGTGTGTGTGTGTGTGTGTGTGTGTGTGTGTTGTGTGTGTGTGTGTGTGTGTGTGTGTGGTGTGTGTGTGTGTGTGTGTGTGTGTGTGTGTGCGCACACGCCCCGCCGCAGTTCAGTTTGCATAGGAAATAGCTGTAAATTGTGATATACACTGAACTGGCAGAACAAGAACATGATAACCTACATGTTCTCTCACTAGAGGGGAAGGAAAAAAGGGGAAAGATAAAACCCCTCCTCCTCCAGCTCTGATCCAGGGGCGGATCTAGGCATAGATCCAGACTGCCCCACCAAACATGATGGCATGCAAAACAACGCAAGATATTTCAAATTAAAGTGTTTATATTTAAAATGAGTTGAACCACTACTACTGCTACTAACTAACTACAGCTGTGTCACCACTAAACCAACAGCATTTTATCATTGAAAACAGAAAACTCTGAGTCTGACCTTTAGCTTTATGCATGCTGCGTGTCTATTGCAACTTCAACAACAACTGATGTTATTATTGATGCTTACTGGCCTAATACTGTAGTCCTGTAACCGAAAATGGCTCTCCACACCCACATGCGCGTGTGTGTGTGGTGTGTGTGTGTGTGTGTTGTGTGTGTGTGTTTTCCTTCACGCCATGCAATTGAGGAATGAAAGGCCAAAGCACAGTGTCCAAATTGTGTAATGTAATAATGTGTTAAACTACTATTAATGTAGGAATTACATAATGAATACAGAAACGTTTCCAAACTTGTCTCATAGTGAGTTGTTAGAAACGGCTATGGTCACATTTCGTTCTATACTCGCCACAAAAAGTTCGGAAATCCAACTTTGGTCCATTATAGCTCCCCTTGATAACACACGATTGGTATCGTATTATATACCATTTT
>CM076971.1:13374180-13405595 GCA_039105355.1 Benthosema pterotum | reverse complement strand
TTATCTGCTCTGCCGGCCTGCTGTGAACAACCTGGCAACTCAAATAACGTTTTGTGTGTGACCAAACGCAGAGGTCAACAACAGAACGCAGATCAATAACAACCCCAAGCTTTGGTATAACAGGGGTGCCCACACATTTTTGACTTGAGAGCTACTTTCAAAATGACCGGCTCAACAAGATCTACACATCATAAGTGTGATTGTTCCATTACTGAAAATCCATTTCAAGTCCCTCTAGAAATATTGAGCTATGAAATACAGTAGTGGTGATGGTGTTACTTACTGTTATAGTGTTAAATAATAATGCACTTATAATGAAAATAGAGGGGAGAAAATAGAAGGGGAGAAGGTTTTCCTGTATATGCTATTACTGACGTTTGAAAACAACATTTGGGGTTTGAGTTGACAGTTTGTGATGTTGAGTTTAGTTTCCTGCACCCAAAACTAAGAACCTTCATATTTTTGTCCACAATTTGTCCACAATAACAATTATTCTCCATTTTCTAATTGTGTGGACTCTCTAAAATTATGTAATTCAGATGTTTAAATATAATTTAACTCTTGGGAGTGTAAAATGAAACAAATTGACCCATAAGGCCCATTTGGTTTCATTTTATCGCTCTCAAAAGCTACAGATCTATAAGGATCCAAGTGCTAGGGGGACTGTCATGTGATCTACCTGCATGGTCTGTGTGATCTACTGGTAGATCACAATCTACCTTTTGGGCAGCCCTGGTATATTATATGCGAAATGTGGGGCAAGTTTAAGGAATATTGATGCATAAAGCAGTGGTTTTCAACCAGTGGTCCTTGAGAGCGTTCCAGGTGGTCCCCAGACTAAATGAGGGACAATTAGTTAACCAGATGTAACTCTCTTGAGAGCGTAAAAATGAAACCAAATGGAGTTGAAATATTCATAATAATATTATGCATATTCTACATTCTCTAATTGTGTAGACTTGGGCTAACTCATTATGAATTAGCCCAAGTCTACACAATTAGAGAATGTAGAATGATCTGTATGTTTGCCCGAAATACAGCCTGGAATTGTGGACAAAAAACAAAATAAATCTTATAGTTTTGGGTTCTGTGGAGGCAGAAATGTCACTAAATGGTGGTCAGTGGATCAGATTATGAATAAATAGTGGGCCCTGGCATAAAAATGGCTGAAAACCACTGATGTAAAGGGTGTATTGGTTAGCTGCCTTGGTTACCGTAAAAACCTACATTTTGGCAAACGTACAGTAAAAAGAAAGTTATACTAGATTTGCTTTTTTGGAATGGAGTAAAAAAAAAAGCAAAACGCTTCCACATCATTTAGCCACAACTTAATGATAATGATTTCTCTCTTAAATGTAGTGGAAGAAAAAGCAATTCATCCACATCTGCTAAGTGTGTCTTCCAAAAAGACAGAGCCGTGGAATGCTTGGTCTAAGATAGACAAGCCCACCTGACTGCAGGGTTCCTACGCTAGCATATATCACTCCCAATTCCGCTCTCAAATGAACCCTACTGCCGGAGCGAGGGGAAAAAAGAACGTTGTTTTCTCTTCTTGCACTTCTTCTTCTTGCATCCAAGTTTTTTCGTAACGCAATAAATACCGCAAGGTCACACAACTGTTCCTCTACGGCGTTGACATACGGCATAGCAAACAGCAAAACGACACCGGCGTGGGTGATAAAAAAGTACTTGAAAAGTACTTGATGAAAGTTATGGTGTAAGCTAGTGTGTTATATATACCGGTATGTTCATTGGGCCGTGGTGTGTCTGGCGCTCTTTTGATGTTTTGCAGTTTTACATTTTGACACGGTAGTGCAGTCTCTTACTGCAATTTATGTTATTCAGTTAAGGTGGATCCTGCACTTGCGGATAAAATCTTCAAATTTTCCACGATTTTGGAACACATTTTTCACCCAGTGCCAATTCCTAATGTAATCCTAATGTAATCCTAATGTAATGTAAGGCTCTACACACCCTCCGACAACCTGGGAAGGCAGCGGACTGGCCTCATGCTTCATTCAATGCATGAAGAGTCCAAGCTGCCTTCTTTTCACCTGACAGGGAGGTGAGATTCCCTGGTTGGACGTAGCACATGGAAGGAACTCGTTATTCCAACCAGTTCCTGTCTCTTCCATCAGGTGCCTTGGCTGGCCAGGGGGGGCAGTTTAGAGACCAGGATTACTGTATGTTTTTGTGAGGCTACCTACCCTAGGGGACTTGTGAGGCTTCTTTAAGACATACTGAAGGATTTTGGGGGCTCTCATTAATTTTCTCAGTAACTTCGCCAAGGACACCTAGGCTAAAGTTTAATAACTGGCTGATCATCTTGCAAAAAAGTACCGGTACTCTTCTTTTACTAGAGTCCAACTGATAGAATCGTTCTATTGAATTTGGGAGTCATATCGGGGAATACCCCTTCTATCGGTGGTCTTATTATATTGATAGATTTTAAGTACACAGTGCACACTACTAGCTGCTATGTTTATGAGGTAAAGTGATGCCAGTGGTGCTGGAGAGTTGGACTGGTATTTGTTTGTGTGTCACTTCACTCTACTCCATTTGTAGCCTTGACAGCTTGACTGAACTGAAGTTAAAAGGCAGGGCAGCTAAAAAATATATATATATATCGGTTGCAAAACGGTTTCCAGTGGTTGTATACCTTTCTCATATTGGTTGTCGTATTGTTCCCAAAATTCCATATCGGTCGGGCTCTAGCACAATAGCATGATAATTTCACTATACAGACCGCACTACTACTCTGTGGGACAGTGCAAAGTGTCCCGTCATGTCTCTCCTCCTCTGCACATTTTTCTGGACTAGTCTGAGAGACGTTTCACATTCATACATACATGGCACCATATTGGAAGGGATTCACACCGCGCCCCCCACCCCCTCACCCCCATAGCTCCAGGGCATGAGGGGCTGCTACATGATTTACGACCGACAGCGCTGTGAGAAACAGGGTGCCCTCAGAAGGAGAAGAATTTGCGAAGTAAGGAAGGCATTAACAGCTATTGCTACCACAACGGGCCCTGTCTGTCTGTCTGTCTGTCTGTCTGTCTGTCTGTCTGTCTGTCTGTCTGTCTGTCTGTCTGTCTGTACGTCTGTCCGGTGTGTGTGCGTGCATGTCAGGGGCGGTTCTAGCATGGACATGGGGGGGCAATGCAACCCCTAAATGCCCAGACTGCCCCACCAAACATGATGGCATGCAAACAACCCAAGATATTTCAAATTAAAGTGCTTATATTTAAAATGATTTGAAACACTACTACTACTGCTACTAACTAACTACAGCTGTGTCACCACTAAACCAACAGCATTTCATCATGGAAAACAGAAAACTCTCTGAGTCAGACCTTTAGCTTTATGCATGCTGCGTGTCTGTTGCAACTTCAGCAACAACTGATGTTATTATTGATGCTTTACTTGAGTAATAATCAAGTCCTATAACCAAAAACAGTAAGGATGCGACTTCATCGCACAGCGATGAAGTCGCCCCCTTACCGTTTTCTCCTGCCCCCCCCCCCTCCTGCCCCCCCCCCCCCCCCCAACTGGGAAATGTTACATCCGCCCCTGGTGCATGTGCTGCGGCCGTGTGTGTGTGTGTGTGTGTGTGTTGTGTGTGTGTGTGTGTGTGTGTGTGTTTGTGTGTGGTGTGTGTGTGTGTGTGTGTGTGTGTGTGTTTGACTGATGAGCAGAGTGGACGGACGGACGGACAGACGGACAGACAGAGACTCTGTCATGGAGGGCAAAACGTAGTAAAGCCAGATAATGACTGCACCAGATGAGCCTGCTGCTGCTGCACCTCCTCTCCTCCTCCTCCTCTCCTCCTCCCCTCCTCCTCCTCCTCTACCTTTCTTTTTTCTCTTTCTTCCTGCTTGGATTCTTCTTCTTCTCCTCCTTTTTTTCCTTTTTTTTCTTTTTATTCTTTTTTTTTGCCTAAACGCCAACCATATTCGCAGCTGGAATGCGATGAAAGCGCCGGCAGTTAAAGTTTTATAAAGGCCCGAAAGGTGCATCAGGCAGGCAGGCAGGCAGGCAGGCAGGCAGGCAGGCAGGCAGGATGGCAGACAGGCAGGCAGGCAGGCAGGCAGGCAGGCAGGCAGGCAGGCAGACAGGCAGGCAGACAGGCAGGCAGACAGACAGGCAGGCAGGATGGCAGACAGGTAGGCAGGCAGGCAGCAGGGCGAATGTAATGTGTCCCATTTGGGGGGGCAAGAGAACATGTTGGAGGGGCAAGAGAAAATGGTATGGGTGCGGCTTCATCGCCCATGTCACTTCGTGCCACGGGCGATGAAGCCTCACCCATACCATTTTCGGTTACAGGACTTTTATTACTCAAGTAAAGCATCAGTAATAACATCAGTTGTTGTTGAAGTTGCAACAGACACGCAGCATGCATAAAGCTAAAGGTCTGACTCAGAGAGTTTTCTGTTTTCAATGATGAAATGCTGTAGTTAGTTAATAGCAGTCGTAGTGTTTCAAATCATTTAAAATATAAGAACTTTAATTTTAAATATCTTGGGTTGTTTGCATGCCATCATGTGGGTGGGCAGACTGGCCATCTAGGCATGACCATCTAGGCATGCCATCTAGGCATGACTATGCCTACATCTAGGCATGACTATGCCTAGATCCGCCCCTGGCATGCAGGCAGGCAGGCAGGCAGACAGGCAGGCAGACAGACAGACAGGCAGGCAGACAGACAGACAGGCAGGCAGGCAGGCAGGCAGGCAGGCAGGCAGGCAGGCAGGCAGGCAGGCAGGCAGGCAGGCAGGCGGACAGGCAGGCAGGCAGGCAGGCAGGAGGGCAGGCAGGCAGCACATGAAGAAGACATGGCACCTGATATGAGAACAGTGTTGCCAACTGCCAAAATCTAAAATGCACTAATGCCAATTCCAAAATGCACTAAAATACGCTAGAGCAGTGGTGGTTTTCATACCAGGGCCCACTATTTATTCTGAATTTTAACCACAGACCACCATTTGATGTTGTGTGTGTGTGTGTGTGTGTGTGTGTGTGTGTGTGTGTGTGTGGTGTGTGTGTGCGTGTGCGTGTGTGTGTGTGTGCGCGCGTGCGTGCGTCCGCATGCGTGGTGTGTTACGTGCATGCGCGTGTCCGCCCCACACATGTCTAAACCCCCTCACCGCCCCGGAAATTCAGAATCACGTCTCCCGCGGCGCTGCATATGACCACTACATAGCCTAAAGGGGATTTCCTCCTTCATGGCCAATCCGACCCAGGCAAGGCCCGACCCAGGCCCGGCCTGGCCCAGGGGAGATATTAGGCGTTTGGTCATCAGACAGAGACAGACTACACGTGCATGTGTGTTACGTGCTTCATGCGTGTGTGCGTGTTTGCTCTCCAATGTTCTGGCTGTAGCTCAACACGTCTCTCCACTTAGCAGCATAAGCTCCGGGCCATGAGGCCTCCAGTCGGTCTGTTATTGACAGACAGACAGAGAAAGAGAGAGATGCCCCCCTTAAAAAAAACGTGTGCCTCTGCTTCCCATTAGCAAGGCATCTTCTCCACGGCTGTGGGCCCAACCAACACCCGGTAACCATCCGGGGGCCGTGTACGCATGCATGCATGCATGCTGCAGTGTGAGGAGAGCGTTTCACGCCTCCCCTCTTTACTGCTGATGAATGGCTGCAGCAGATGGCTTGTTATCTTTGAAGATTCCAGTAAGACCAGCGTGAGGAATCGCTCCGCGACGGCTTCAATTTATATAAAAAAAAAGAAAAATCGATGGGTTGGGGGGGGGACTCTAGTCATAAACCTCGTCACATGACAAACAAACAAGTGCATTTTGTGTCAAAGGGGCCCATTTTCAACATTTTAATATGTCATTAACACTTTGCCAGCACTTTTTTTTAGGTAGCTAGTGCCAACGATTTTCATGTAAAAGCCATATTTCATATTTCGGTCCATGTTTCCGGTCGGACAAGTTAGAATGGCGCACACAGGATCGTGCTTCCGGTCCGTCTCTTATTTGGGTCCCCCAGCTGGCAGAGGAGGCAATCGCTGCTCACGGCCGCTAGCGTAGGGATCATATCAAACAATAGCAATACTAATCAAAGTTTGACGTTGATCAACTTCAATGGCATCATATACTGAATAAATGGTATCAAAAAGGTTGAAAACCCTTGTCGTAAATGAATACCCTACTTTGTTACTGTGTGTGTGTGTGTGTGTGTGTGTGTGTGTGTGTGTGTGTGTGTGTGTGTGTGTGTGTGTGTGTGTGTGTGTGTGTGTGCGCGCATTAGGGATGTACCAATATGGAACTTCTTGGCCAACACCGATTCCGATTTCACGTTTGAAATAACAAACAATTTAGCCAATAGCTGAAAGTGTTGCATGTGGTCCATGAACATGCATTTAGTACTATAGCAGAGTGATGTTGTATCTATTTTTCCACAGAAGTTTTGTCAACTGTTCCTTGGAAGTACCTCGGTGTTGTCAATTACTGGGAAGTCTGTCCCATGTGAAGAAATTCCACAGATAAGGAAGTTAGATTCTCAAGAAGGCTTGCCTGAAGACTGAGTCATTGTCATATTCATCATAGTCATCTACAAATAACTACTAAAGTTTGTATACATAGGTGAGGAACCCTCACAAAAAACATGCAGTAATCCTGGTCTCTAGACTGCCTCCCCCTGGCCAGCCGGGGCGCCTGATGGAGGGGACAGGAACTGGTTGGAATAACGTGTTCCTACCACACGCTACGTCCATCCAGGGAAACTAGATTTGGGGTCTGTTAGATAAAATGTCATCAAATTGTGGTCCGTGGATCAAAATCTGAATGAATAGTGGGCCCTGGTATGAAAAAGGTTGAATACCACTGCATTATAAATCATGGGGATACAAATTATAGGAAAAAATAAGTTTGCATACTTTGGAAAACAAGGTACTTCCTTTTTTCTCCATTTCCTGAAAATTGGTTTCATGGACATGCAAGGACATCCTCCGTCGCCATGATATGTACTGGAGTCCGATATGGAGAAAATGTGAAATATTAACCCTCTTATTGCCCTTGACGCATTTTATGCTTTAAATAATTAATGCCCTTGATGCCCTTGGCGCATTGCTGATACTTTATTTAATCCCCAATGATTGTAACATTACGGCAGAACCTGCTAACGGCAGGTTCTACCCACTTCGTAATGGCCAAAATCGTCGGGTGCGCACTTGCACGTGCACATGCACGGTCTGTATGTCCATCGCTGATCATAATCCAACCATCGGTGCGTCATTACAGCTTGATTTGACTTATATATGATAGAAAACACGATCGCTCCGATGGAGGTCTAAACGATGATCACACCACCATACCGTTTGCCTAGCAACAGTGACGAGGATAAACATGAAGTACTCTTACTCTATGACCGGAAATGCGCTTCATTTCCGGCCATCGTCCGCATTACTGCCACCTACTGGGTGTTATCATATAGCATATGATCAACTCTACAAATGACGAGTATTTGGAATCATATGCTATATTTGATTGGCATTAATTTGATCAATAAAAATGTGAAAATTGGGGTAAATTGTTGGCATTATGAGGAATAGTGCCATGGCCAGTAAGAGAGTTAAGAGGACGAGACACACGCGCACACACACATGCACGCACGCACACACACACCCCTCCACTGAGGGAGTAATGTCCTCGTTGGCACTGGGCCAACCTCCACATGTACACACAGGCTCCTGGCCAACACACACCGCTAATAAAAACTCTGAATTACACCTCCCGTACTTAAAGAGAATCGACGACGTGAAGCGTTTTCAAGTGCATTAGGGCCCAAAGAATAAGCACCCTCCTTTGGCACACTTCATCATTCTGGGCTTTTTTTACACCCATATTCATAAGTATATGAAAGGGAGTACGTGGAACTCTCCTGTCACAGGGCCGCGGCTGTAGGGGGCGCTAGGGGCCTGGGGCGACTATATTGTACCTGTGTATATCAATGAGTGAATCAATCCTCTTCTGTCTTGGATCGTTTTGCCAGCAGCATCATTCTAGTGCAGTGGTTTTCAACCTTTGAGATACCAGGGCCCACTATTTATTTATTTATTTATTTGAGCCACGGAACACCATTTGATGACATTGTCACCCCCACAGACCGCAAAACTAAAGATTTATTTTGTTTTTGTCCACAATACCAGGCTGCATTTCAGAAACAAAACAGTCAAACATACAGATCAAAATGACCATTAATCTTCTACATTCTCTAGTGTAGACTTGGAGTAATTCAGATGATAATGAATATTTTAACTCTTGAGAGCATAAACATGAAATTGGTTTCATTTTTACGCTCTCAAAGAGTTACATCTGGTTAACCAACTTCCCATCATTTAGCCTGGGGACCACTTGGAATCCTCTCAGGGACCACTGGTGGTCCCCGGACCACCTGTTGAAACCCCCTGTTCTACTGAGAGCAACAAAGGGTTGTGTGGGTGTCTTTTGCTTTGTATAATGTATGTTGTTGTGTAAAAATGGTGGTATTGTGGCTTGTTTGTTAGTGTGTGTGCTGACAGAGCAGGGCATATAATTTCTCCTATCTGCACACTGATTGTGGTGGACTGGTTTGTGTCAAATTCACACAAAAATTGATTAGGGCGATTTTTTTTTGTAGTAGTAGTCCAGCCTTGCTTTCTCCAAAATCCACCCTGGAATCATGCACGACAAAAGCAAAATAAATCCTTAGTTTTGGGCTCTGTGGGGATAAAATGTCCTCAAATGGTGGTGATCAAATTCTGAATAAATAGTGAGCCCTGGTATGAAAAGTGTTGAAAACCAGTGATTTATGACATTCAAATATTCTTTACATGTTTATATTTGAATATTCTTTTGAATATGGAATATTCAAAAAACAAAAAACAAAAAAAACTGTTCAGAGAAGGGAGTAAGACCGAGGCGGATGTAACATTTCCCAATGGGGGGGGGGGGGGGGGGCAAGAGAAAATGGTATAGAGGCGACTTCATCGTTTCATTCGATGAAGTCACCCCCATACCATTTTTGTTAAAAGACTTTTATTAGGCAAGTAAAGAATCAATAATAACATCAGTCGTTATTGAAGTTGCAACAGACACGCAGCATGCATAAAGCTAAAAGTCTGACTCAGAGAGTTTTCAATGATGAAATGCTGTTGGTTTACAACTGTAGTTAGTTAGTAGCAGTTGTAGTGTTTCAAATAAATTTAAATATAAGCAATTTGATTTGCATGCCATCATTATTACAGTAGTCAGGGCATTTAGAGGGGCATCCCCCCCCCCCCATGCCCATGCCTAGATCCGCCCCTGGAGTGAGATAGGGATGGTAGGACAGTCAGCACCCACCCGGGTCACAGCGCTTAAACACCTGTTAAAGGGAGGAAGGGAAGGGCTAAGAGAAGAGTCTGAATGAGGACAAGAGGGTATTTTGTGTGTGTGTGTCTTTGTGTGTGGTGTTGTCGTTGGCGTTCAACACGACCGCACACTCCACAGGTGTCCAAACACTGGGCCTGGCCCTTCCTTAACTCCCTCCCCACCCCACGTACACAGTACACGCACACGCACACACACACACACAACACACACACACACACACACACAGAGACGCACGCACACACGCACAATACCGAACGTGTAAGTGTGCACTAACATTTACATTTCTCACCCTGGGTTTGTTTAATGAAGAGAGTGAATCTAGGCGCTGCGTGCCAAGTTCTTGTCAGGTAGGTGTATATAGGTCTTCAGCGTGCGTTTAACGGCAGGGCGATGACAGATCCCTGCCACCTCGACCTGCTCCGTGGGGTGGGTGTGGCTCCATGACTAACTGACCCCCTCCACCCCCTCTGGTATGCTGCCATTCAATAAAGGAGCATTCAGTGATTTGGGTCATTTGAAAAAAAAAAATCCTTCCGGTTTCCTCCTGGTCATGAGATGTGCACATGCACACACTCTACAGTAAGTCGGGGTGCAACAAGGGTGAACAGCACATTCACCAAGGCCCACCCACACTCGTCCAATCCTGGTTGTAGGAAGCCCCCCTCTCCTCCTGGTTGGACAAAGGGCTTTTCTCCCGAAGCTCAAACTAAAACTTTGTTGGCAGCTGCAGGCTGCCTAATAATCAGTGGCAGGGAGATTGTGAGATTGGAGATGGAAGGGTTGCCGATAGACGAGATAGCTAATCACAAGTTGTGGTGTTGCAGAGAGACCAGATAGCCGGTGCAAAAACCATCCCAAGTCTCAGAGGTCAGAGAACAATTCCGCAGAAATAATACAGCAGCTGCCAATTAATTGACAATGCGTCAATTCTTTGTTTGTTTTTAAACCCCAGGGGCTCACTGGGCACAGGGAGGAACTCCTTTTATGGTCTCTAGTAGGGAGGATTAGCCAAAAAAGAAGAAAAAAATATATATGTTTTTGGCGGTTTTAGTCTACTTTTTGTCGACTTCGTAACATACAATTTTTGTCGACTAAATTCACATTTTTAAGCAGGACCTTTTTGAAGTGTCTGAGCGCCCTGATACTGGGAGGTTGTGGTTCGATTCCTGGCCCTACCAAGTCCTACCAAAGACTGTAAAAAATGGGACCCAATCCAGCTTGGCACTCAGCATCAGGGTACTCATCAGATACTTACCTTTTTGATATTAATAGTCTCTTGATTGAATTGTTTTGTCACGTTTTCATGTTTTTCACATGTTGAGGGGCAATTTTTTTTCTCTCTGCCTCAGGAGTTCAGGAGATCTACTGAATGTGAAGGAGGCAGCACACCACACTGCACTTTACACACTCATGCCTGACCCAGAGGCTCAATATGGCAGGTTGTCACATTCAGTAGATCATTTGTGGCCAGACGTAATTTCCTGGGGTTTTATTAGGACTGTAGTAGCGTGCATGCATGCATGACACCGGTGCGAAAGTGCACTTCATAATTCAGGCTTAATTCACAGTTAGTGTCAACCTAGTTGCAGCTAAAGGCGTGCATTGTGTTGGAACAGGGAGGAGGAGGGGTGGTGCATGGGGGTGGGCGTGGGGGAGGGCTGAGGCGGTTTCCATTGCTTTTCAACAGGTGTTTACCTGTGTCCACATTGCTCATGTCCGCGCCTTGCTCAGAGGAGGAGGAGGGTTGAAAACCATAGATATCTGGGGTTGACTCAGCCCTCTTTGACAGACAGGGTGTGGGGAGAGAGAGAGACAGGGGCGGATCTAGGCATGGGCATGGGGGGGCGGACTGCCCCCCTAAAACATGTCATGCAAACGACCCAAATTTCAAATATATTTCAAATTAAAGTACTTATATTTAAAGTGATTGGAAACACTACTAATGCTGCTACTAACTAACTACAGTTGTGTCACCACTAAACCAACAGCATTTCATCATTGAAAACAGAAAACTCTTTGAGTCAGACATTTAGCTTTATGCATCCTGCGTGTCTGTTGCAACTTCAACAACAACTGATGTTATTATTGATGCTTAATTGCCTAATAAAAGTCCTGTAACCGAAAATGGTATGGGTGCGGCTTCATCGCCCGTGGCGCGAAGCGGCACGGGCGATGAAGCCGCAACCATACCATTTTCTCCTGTCCCCCCATTAGGAATTGTTACATCCGCCCCTGGAGAGAGAGAGAGAGAAGGGCATCTCTCTCTCACTCTCTCTCTCTCTCTCTTCTTGTTTATTTGGCTGCGGTTGTTTTAATAGGCCTTGTCAATAGAATATTTCATAAAAGAAGCGATGGCCTGGAACGGTTTTTGTTGGGTGCCAGCAGAGGAATGTGCAGTGTTCAGGCTCTTTGAGCCAAGCAGCTTTTTGTCCCCCAGCATTCTTTGTTTCTGTGTTTTTATTGTGAATGCACCGGGTGCCAAGGAGGGATCTCTTTCTCTTTCTACTCTCTCTCTCTCTTTCTCTCTCTCTCTCTCTCTCTGCTGGTAGTAGTTGTACAGGCAAGGGTCAAACAGCTTTTTACAGTGTATAAGTACCAGTAATTATCGCTGTTTGCGATAGAATTACCCAACCAAAGAATTCCACCTCTTCCCATGAAGACAAGACCGCAGCGCTTCATCCCCAGGAATTATCGTAAGAAAAGGATGTTGTCGGGCCTTATATTCCTCATAACGGTGGAATCTAAACGTGGGAGTGCATTATTATTTTGATATACAGTATATACTTACTGTGTTTTAGGGCTGGGACTTTAACTGATTAATTGAGATTGATTCATTATTACAGAAACAATAACACAATTTTAAAAAAACTCATTTTAATCGTGCATAGATTTTGCACCACAGAACCTTTCTCACTGGACAGGTTTCAGGCGTACCGTTCACAGTGGTGCACGCAATAAGAGAAGAAGCCAATCGGGGTAAACTGCCATTGATCCGACCTCCCATTGTTTTAATCGTTCCGTTGGTCTGAATTTTAAACCAAATGGACCCTTTGCGGGTCCATTTCAGCGCATGTTTGACTAATGGGACTTCAGACTTCAACCTATGCTTGGCCTAAATATTGATATGTGATGGATTGATTTTAATTAATTACAGAACTTCAAATTAATTCGATTATTTTTTTTTATTCAACTCTCACGAGTCCCGACTAATATTTTCATTTCTTTTTTTTTAATAAAGTGACCAGGGCTTGACACTAACACTTGCCCGCTTGCCCGGGGCAAGTAAAAAAAAATGGTTGGGCAAGTGAAGACTGCTACCTGGTTGCCTGATCGGGCAAGTGTGCAACTTAGTTCGCTATAACACAACACAAGATATATACATATTTGTCTTGAAGGTGGTCATTGTGCTCTGCGTCTTTACCTGCTTTCTAGCTATCTCTCCTATCTCTCACCCAGATCCATTTGTTCCAAACTATCATTTTCAGGGGTTGACACTAAGGTCTCTGAGGCACTTGCCCATCGGGCAAGTGCAAGTCAGTTTTTTTTTTTTTTAAACTTAATTTTTATTGATTTCTGCAGGTCAACAACAAAAACAAAGAGTTAACAAAAAATACAGCAAGTCAGGTTCTACTTGCCCTCAGGTCATGGTCACTTGCCCCCCCAGGTTCCAGGTGGTCCCCAGTTAAGTTGATTAACCAGATGTAACTCTTGAGAACGTAAAAATGAAACCAAATGGACCCTTGCGGGTCCATTTGGTTTCATTTTTACACTCTCAAGAGTTAAAATTCATCATCTTAATTAGCCCAGGTCTACACAACTACAGTAGAGAATGTAGAAGATTAGGTCATTTTGATGTGTATGTTAATTTGCCTGTTTTGTTTCCCAAATCCAGCCTGGAATTGTGGATAGCTAGAAAGCAGGGAAAGACACAGAGGCAGAGTGCAATGACCGCCTTCAAGACAAATTTATCTTTGTTTGTTATAGTGCACTATGTTGCACACTTGCCCAAACTGGGCAACCAGGTATAGCAGTCTTCATTTGCCCCACCATTTTTTTTACTTGCCCCGGGCAAGCGAGCAAGTGTTAGTGTCAAGCCCTGATTTTGCTGGTGTCACAGACCCCTGAGTCCGTGACCACATGCGGGAACCACTGATTTAGACTGAAGTTATCTAGCTGATTGTGACTGACTGATTGTGACATAACATAGTCAACTGTGAAAGGAAATGTACCCAAGTAGAACGTAAATCTAAATGCAAAATTTACAATATATTTTGCGGGCAAGTGCCTCAGAGACCTTAGTGTCAACCCCTGGTGACACAATTAGTACCTGTATTATTATAGACCCCACGGAAGGTGAAAATAAACGACAGGCTTGTATTGGAGCTGCTGCTTACAGCTACACTTTCATGGTTGGTTAGACACAACGGGCCGTGGTGTTTGGGCATCCGCTCAGTGGTTTAATTAGCCAAGCTAAATCAGAATGACCCCTCGGTTCTAAATTCAATTAGGCCTTCAAACACAGTTAGTGGCTCCGCGGGCCAGAGGTGGAAAATTCAATTTATTTGAAGTAACTGGATCCGCCATTTACTGCACAGCCAGCGGACCATATGGCCTCCACGGCTCTGTCTCTGTGTGTGTGTGTGTGTGTGGTGTGTGTGTGTGTGTGTGTTGTTGTGTGTGTGTGCGTGTGCGTGCGCGCGCGTGTTGTATATGTTTACGAGCAGTTCATTCGAGATCATTACATTATCTTAAGTGTTCATTATACAGTTATACAGTGGAGACACGCCAATTATATGCTACGTTAACTGATGCTGTGGTAAAGTGTGTGTGTGTGTGTTGTGTGTGTGTGTGTTGTGTGTTCGCTCACGTCACGTGCCCAGGGGCGGATCTAGGCTGCCCCAGTCTGTGCCCCCCCAAACACGATGCCATGCTACTAACTAATGCTACTAACTAACTACAGCTGTGTCACCACTAAACCAGCAGCATTTCATCATTGAAAACAGAAAACTCTCTGAGTCAGACCTTTAGCTTTATGCATGCTGTGTGTCTGTTGCAACTTCAACAACTGATGTTATTATTGATGCTTTACTTGACTAATAAAAGTCCTGAAACTGAAAATGTATGGTGCGGCTTCATCGATGAAGCCGCCCCCATACCATTTTTCTCTTGCCCCTCCAACATGTTCTCTTGCCCCCCCAAATGGGACATGTTATATCCGCCCTGCACGTGCTGTGTATTGTGCATTCGTTCCACTTTATTGAAGGGATACACAGGGATAAAAGAAACAGGTTTAACCGATGCCATTCCTAAAACTACTGCACAAATTGCCTTTTTATTCAACTCCACCACATAAATTACAGCAATTTTGGTAATTATATATAAGCTAAATTAGAGGTGTTCCACTGGTGCACGGCAATCCTCTTTTGTTGGTTTGTTTTGCGGCGCTGTGATTGTACATGTGCACAAAACCTGCTTTAAAACGTTGTGCATGGGAGCGTATTTTGATATTTTAAGGATTAGCTAGCATTAGCTTTAGCTATTGAAAGCATTACCTTTAGCTACTGAAAAGTAGCAGCTCATAGCAAGCCCATAGCTCGGCACAGAGTACCCGCTACAAGCTTGTAGGTCTGCTATTTTTTGAAAAATTGTGAAATTGCAGCACAAGTCTTTGAATATTCTGTCACAATGAATGAACAGTTAAAAGATTAATCACCATTCACTACGGTCAAAATATGCCATGTTTTCCTGTACAGGATTTGAATATTTTTAAAAAAGAATATGAATCTGAGGGACAAGAAATATGTTTTTGTCTTTAATGTTTATCTACAAGCCCCCAATGCCTATACTCTATAGCCGTGGTTGCAGAGAGACACACATCTATATGTCTCCGTAAAACTGTGCTCTACCCATTCTTTTAATGAGAAAATGCTCAGCGCAGAGTTGAGTCAGTGTGCAGTTAATTGCATTCAAGTTTTTAATCAGATTAATCAACAGAATTAATTTAATCCCATTAAGTCGTTATTTTCACCAGCCTTATTTTGAAGACAAATGTTTTGCTTCTGGGAGGTCTCTGCATTTTCACCTGGGGGGTCCAAATACAGACAATTTGGGGGTCCTTGGCATGAAATAGTTTGAGAACATTTTTTTTTCCTGCACCCCACGCGCAACCATTGCACAGAAAATGAAGGGACCTTCAGCATGTCATACAAAAAGCCTAAAACATCAAGCTCAAACTTGAGCCAAACTCAAGGCCTGGGGGCCAAATCAGGCCCCTGAAAGAATTATCTTTGGCCCACGGGATGATAATTTAATTACTACATGAACTGGCCCTCTGTTATAATGCACACACCATGATAAGAAATGAATAGCGCTAAATGATTTACTTTTGCAACTCATTGATTTACTTTCTCATTTTACTATGAAAGCAGAGAAACAACCCTGTTCAGTCCTCATTAGCGACTTGACTTGTTCACTCTTATTTTCAGAAAAAATGATTCCAACGAACAAAGCAGTTGTATAAGTGTGCCAAGTGCACACGATTTCATCTTTTAAACGTTTACAACAGCTTTGCGATCACAAAGGGAGAAATAAAATGTTTCCGTGGGGTATTCATTTTCGGGAGCACCGCATCGTGACTAATGGAAACTTCTGGCGGAAGTTAACTAACCGGAAGTCCCGACTTCCGTCAGTCGTTTTGGGGCACCGTTTTTCCAGGCTCTCGGACGTGAGCCTGGAGATCGAGGCTCTCGGAAGTGCAACAGGAAACTGAACATTTTTTAAGGATTTTTTGGGGGGTATTTTCCTGGGTGGTCCTCGTAAACCAGTGTCCCACGTGTCGAAACTCCAGCCCTCGATTTGTACCAATATCTCTATTTTGGCCCGCTGTGGTTTTGAGTTTGACATCCCTGGCCTAAAACATTCTATTGCAGGAGAGGTAACGGACGCAAATTAATCAAAAAACTTTCTTTCATTCAAACTCATGCCTCTCTCTCTCTCTCTCTCTCTCTCTCTCTCTCTCTCTCTCTCTCTTCTCTCTCTCTCTCTCTCCATGCTTCTCTCTCTCTCTATGTCTTTCTATATCTCTCCCTCTCTGCCTATTCCCCACTATTGAAGCTCACTCATTAGTGGAGGCTTAGGGAGCGCTTGTATAGCCACTATGGACTACAAAGAGAGAGAAAAAGGCGATCCCTCCTTTTTCCCCTCTTGCTTTCTCTCTTCTTTTCTCCTGGCAGGGTGTATAGAAGGGCCTGAGGTTTGAATAGAGGGGAGAGAGAGAGAGAGGGAGGGAGGGAGTGGGGTTGAATAGGGTTCTGAAGGGCTGGGGGGTTCGCTCATGCAGAGAGCTCCCAACAACAGCCTTCTTCTTCTTCTTCTTCTCCTTCTATACCTGCTCAGGAGAAAAGATCTTTGGGCACAGCTGCTGCTGCCGGCTCTTTTTCCCTCGGACCCTTCAATGGAAGGCCCCTGGTTGAAAGGAAGTCCTGGACAGGCAGGCTGAATACATGTAGGCCCCGAGGAAGGCCCCGAGGAGAGAGAGACGCACGCATGCACACGCACACGCACACGCATGCACGCACGCACGCACGCACGCACGCACACACACACACACACACACACACACACACACACACACACACACACACACACACACACACACACACACACACACACACACACACACACACCACGCACTCACACACACAGTGATTGAGAAGGCAGGATATGCTTAAAGGGATAGTTCATATTTTTTGGAAGTTAGTTTTTGGAAGTTAGTTTTTTAAGTTAACTTATAAAACTACTAAAACTTATAAAACTTACAGTTTTGCAACTTATATTCAGTAGCTATATATTTTGATATTTGAAACCCATTCTAGCTTAAAACTCCATTTTAACTTTAGACTGTAGACTTAAACACACACATTTTTTCTGGTGACTAATACGTGAGGGAGGGCATGGAATTTCATTTGCAGTTTAATTTATTTTTAAAATATTGTTTTGGAAAATGCAGCAGCCTCCTATATTTGGGTATGCCCACCCTAGCTGCGGCCAAACTAAAAATAAATCAAAACCGTAAAAGAGAAAGCATGTAATAGAGGCAGATTTAGTGTGTACAATCACTGTTTGTAAACAGATTTGTTTCAGAACAGAATCTAACTCCACTTCACTTCCACTCTATTGGCTCATTATGAATCTGCTGGAGACTGCTGTGCTGTGATTGGCTAGAATTCTGCCTCACCCCACACAGCCCCCCCCCCCCCCCACACACACACACACACACAAATTAGCACTGCCTTTCCCAAGCCCGACAAATGTTTTGTTTTCATGACTTGTTGACAACAACAAATCTCTGGAATGTTGCCTCTATTACCTTTTAATATTCACCAAAATCAGAGCAGAACTCCCACCACAGGACTCTAGCAATCATTTAATACACCACTATATTAAAGGTGAACTCCACCCATTTTCATTTTTTTCCTGAGAGGATACAAATGTGTACCCTCTCAGGTAAAAAGGGGTCTGAAAGAAAAATCAGTTTTTAGGAAATACAGAATTGGGGGAAGTTTTTTTTTTTTTTTTTTTTTATCATGTTTACACAACATCTCTAAGGTATATGACATATTAAAATATTGAAAATGGGTGAAGTTCCCCTTTAATGCCAAGTATTTCATACAACCAAAGTTCCACAAATCTGAACTATCCCTTTAAGTAAGGGACAAACAGCCCATGCCACCCACCCCTCCAGGATCCCACACTGACCGAGGAAGAAAAGTGGTGGGACGGATGGAGAGGAGAGGAGCGGCTATAGGTTTAATCAATCATAATGGAAATTAGCATGCTATAATGAAGCGCTCAGAGGACTCCATTATATGAAGGGTTCAAAGGGGAGAATGGAGCGCAGGGGCCCTCCATGATCGCCTGCATGGATCTGCATCATCCACCGTGGAATATGTCTGAAAGAGTCATAGAAATGACCAAGTTCAAAAGCTTTTCTCCCATGCACATGCATGCCTCATACTGTAAAGATCTCAAGTGATGCCCTCATGTTGTCCATGAAAAATGAATTAATATGGGGGGATTAAAAGGGGAATAACATGGGACTCAACTTCTTATTTTATTCTGTGTGTTTTGTGGTGCTCCCAATGTGTGTTTTCTATTCCCACAAATAACCAACTTATCAGCAGTGTTGTAGTGTGAATTTTAGAAGTGGGGGGACGCCTCTTAAAGGGGAATTCCACCCATTTTCATTTTTTTTTCTGAGAGTGTACAAATGTGAACCAAATGGACCCGCTAGGGTCCATTTGGTTCACATTTGTACACTCTCAGAAAAAAAGGGTCCTAAGAGGAAACTCATTAACATGGTGAAACACATGCTGATAATGTCATCAAGATGTATTTCACCATGCTAATGATTTTTTTTTCAGACCTCCATTTCTAGGAAACACAAAATGGGGGAACTTTTTTTTATCATGTCCACACGACATCTCCAAGGTATATTAATGACATAGTAAAATATCGAAAATGAGTGGAATTCCACTCTAAGACACGTGCATGCACACACACGTGCATTTGCACAACACACACAGACACGCTCTTAAAAACAAGTATAGCGTACTGCATATTGCAATAATCAAGCCGGGAAAATACATAGGCGTGGATCAGCGTTTTAGCATCCTCCAATGGCAAGCAGGCTCTGATTCATGCAATGTTTCTTCCTCATTGACGTTAAGGAAGTATTTGGTGTTGACAGGTACATGAGTATTTTGGCAGCAGTGTCGAATCTTGTGTACCAGACAGAAGGAAGCACATCTTTCATTAGAAACATTACTCATTGTTTGTCTGTATCTGCTTTACTCTGTTGCAGAACATCAAGCATGCACATCCTTACAGTCACAGCACAGGTTGGAAATGGTGGGACTAACTCATTCTTGGTGAGTACCGACCCCCCCCCCCCCCCCCCCCCCCCCCCCCCCCCCAAAATCCAGCCTGGTATTGTGGAGAACAACAAAAGAAATCTTTAGTTTTGAGGTCTGTGGGGCTAAAATGTCCCTGTTCTCAAAGTAGACTTTAGTTCAGCCTTCAGTCTTGGCCCTCCGCAATATTTTATGTATCTCATTTGGCCGCTTGGGAAAAATAATTGCCCACCCCTGGTGTATACTCTACATCCGCATAGTACATGCTATTTGTATAGAACGTAGGCCTATACTCTCTTTGTGCATAGTGCTGTGGAGTCTACTCTACACTGTAGGCCAGGTGGTCCGTGAAGGTATTCCATGCGGTCCCTGCATTTAGTGTTTTGCATTGTCTTGCACAGAAGAGCATACTAAAGCTTTGTGCAATGTATCATGGAAGTGCGTCAGCGTTGTCAGTTACTGAGAAGACTGATGGAGCCGGTTAAGCAATTCTACAGAGAAGGGATTTATAATCTGAACAAAGCTCGCCCGACTGAGTCATCATTCTTTGGAAAATGATGTGCCCAATATACCAATGTCATCATGTGTCTGTCAGTATTCTGTCAGTATACTAGTAAATCACTTAATGTGTGTTTTAATGGAAGGTTGGATCAGAATGGTTACCTTGGTGGTCCCCAGGTTGATTCTTAGGCTGGTGATCCTTGTTTCACAATCAGTTCAAAACCCTGGCTGTGGACCAGTGTTTTCCAACATATTTCATTCCACTGATTGAAAACCAGAGCCTTATAGGGGAGAGTTGCTATATTCCCGTTCACTCCTATGTCCCCGGGCACTCGCGCTGCTGGAGGAGCATGGAGAAATGTGTTGGACTCCAGCTTTAATGACTTTAAAACCAGTTGTTCTTTAATAATAGTACAACATAAACATTAGAGAGATGGTAGTCGTGACTGAACAATACTTTAAAACAGTTGTCGCTTTGCACACGTAACTGAAATAGCTCTTATTTGCGCCGTTCTCGTTGGACACAATGGGCTCGATTTTGGTTACATTAGCCCTTATACGCAATTAACGCACTTAGCATTGGGGAAGAGGCGTTCCCACACTAAAGTTGATAATTTCGTTACCATGCCATCTCCCTTAAACACCTCCTATACCCGTTAAATTATGCATAGGTGTGGTTTGGGCGTTTTTAGCTTTCATCCAATCCGTGTTGGTCTTGCCATTCCCTTTAATTCATCCCATATCTATTTCCCTTATCCCTACTGCTAAGCCTGACCCTCCTAAGCCCGCAGCCTGGCTGCGGGCTTAGGACAGACACATGCATGAGTAGCCTATTCTCAAAGATTATAGCTCTCATTTTCAAACAATTATAGCTCGGTCAATTCTCAATCATTTCTTACCATTCAACATGTTATGTTGAAAAAACATGTTCCATGTTTTTTTGCTGTATGTGGCGTGCATTTATCCCAAGTCTGCGAAATGTTATAA
Source organism: Benthosema pterotum (assembly GCA_039105355.1). Lineage (NCBI taxonomy): Eukaryota > Metazoa > Chordata > Actinopteri > Myctophiformes > Myctophidae > Benthosema > Benthosema pterotum. The sequence continues at coordinate 13,384,826 of CM076971.1, read as the reverse complement.
AGTAAATTGCAAAAAAAAAGTCGGGAATTCGCGGCAAAAAAGACGTTTTTTGATCATTCATTTCTCGGTCAATTCTGGACCATTTTTTACATTTCAAAATGCAGCGTGACGGGAAAAAGCCTCTCTCTCAGATGCTGTATAGAATATGTGGGTAGGTCTTCTCTACGATGCGGGATCGAGCAAACTGTAACTGTCGGGGATTCGGTGGAAACGGTCCACCGAATCCCTGACAGTTACAGTTTGCTTTGTTTTTTCCTGAGAGCATACAAATGGAACCAAATGGACCCGCTAGGGTCCATTTGGTTCACATATTTACGCTCTCAGGAAAAAAAATGATGTCTCTCATCATGTTGCCCGTTGCTGTTGACATTGTTAGCTGATATTGATCAAAATATTGCTAGTGTTTCAGGGCCTTTAGGCTCTGTTGAAAACCTTCTGTAGATTTACAGTATCTAGTCTTTGTACTGCAGGATACCTTGTGTTCATCATTGATGCACGTTGCTAGCCTGGGCTCCAGGGCTGATTCACTGCGTTCCACACATCTGAAAAGTCACTTTGCAAATCAGTCTGGCCAGAGCACTGCTTGACTTTGATTTCCTTGACGTCACCTGTTACGTAGCCACGTTGTTTCTGATTCGATGGTGTTCAAACAAACATGAACTAGTGTTTTTTTTTTCCTCAAACAAACCACAGACCAATCAGAATAATTGACCTGCTTTTTCTTTTTTATTAAATTTTTATCCCACGATTTTGCAACCCATTTTTTCACCCAGTGCCAATTCCTAATGTGATCCTGGACTCTACACACCCTCCACCAACCTGGGGAGGATTCCTAATGTGATCCTGGGCTCTACACAGCCTCCACCAACCTGGGGAGGCAGCAGACTGGCCTCATGCTTCCTTAAATGCATGAGGAGTCCAAGCTGCCTTCTTTTCACCTGACAGGGGGGAGTTTCCCTGGTTGGACGTAGAGCGTGGAAGGAACACGTTATTCCAACCAGTTCCTGTCCCCTCCATCAGGCGCCCCGGCTGGCCAGGGGGAGGCAGTTTAGAGCCCAGGATTACCGCATGTTTTTGTGAGGGTATCTACCCTAGGGGACACGGGGAGAACATGCAAACTCCACACAGAAAGGCCCTTTCACCAACCCCGCCTCGGGTATGGGCACTGATGACGTGGAGGAGGAGACACGCCGCCAGCACCCACAGCAGCGCCCCTAGCGGGAATCGAACCCAGGACCTTCTAGCTGTGAGGCCATGCCCCTAATAATTGGCCTGCTTCATAGCTTCTCCATCCCACCATCCGTCCTATACACTCTTTCTTCCTCTTTTTGCCAGTTTGGTCCCTAAACCACGGCCCCAGATAGTGGCTCCAGGCTTGAGGCAACGATCCCTGGTGGCCAAGTTTGGTACTGCAGGCGGGTGGAATTCATGCACGAACGCCGGAGAGCACGCACGCTGGTTTGCTTTGTGCACGTGGACAGGGCAGTTTGTGTTTAAGTTGTTTTCTGAATAAACCAGCGGTCCTCACGTCATATACTACCTCTCAAAACACAACGGATGTATTATATGACAGATAATAAGCTCAATGCAAACCCACAAGCTTGTTTTTGATGCTTTTTGATGTTTTTTCCTTTGCTCGTGCGCGACGGCGCTCGTTCATGGTTCCCATAATCCCTTGCGTCGGGCGCGTTCATGGAGAAATACTTCCGCATTTGGGCACCAAATTTTGGTGCCCAAATGCGGAAATAGGCGCACTTCCGGCGGTCTTCCGGGTGCTTCAAAGCGCCAATGAGCAACTTGTATTGAAATGAATAACAAGGGGGCGGGGTTGTCGCTCCAGTCCGGCCTCTGTTATTTTATTACTCTATGCTTCTACCTAAACCCACCACCCCTACCCCCTACCCCCTGCCCTACCCCTCCTGTCTCCTCTCTCCTGCCCCGGGGCAATAGCTGCTGCTAATACGATAATGGCTGCCATGTTATGCACACTTAAGACCCACATACTGTATAGGCAGCAGCACTGTGTGTGTGTGTGTGTGTGCGTGTGCGTGTGCGTGTGCGTGTGCGTGTGCGTGTGCGCGTGTGCGTGTGCGTGTGTGCGTGCGTGTGTTCCCGCCTGCCTCCTTGTTCTCTGGCCGCGGCCACACTGGAGGCCTGATGTACGGACTCCACAGAAAATAACATATCAAACCATCCCTTAATAAATGAACTGTCTTGGCGATATTGCCAGCGAGGTGTTGTAGCGGTGTAGTGTCAGTCCTTCATATTTGATATAGGGCTGTTGAATGATTAAAAATTTTAATCAAATTAATCAACAGCTTCAAAATTAATTTAATCATGATTAATCACCGCACAGGATTTCAACATTTAAAAAAGAAACAGAATCTGTGAAAAAAATAACGATTTATCTTTAAAATATGTATCAAAATAGGTGATCTCCAAGCCCTCAATGCTTGTCGATCCTCCAACTATACTCTATGGCTCTGGTTACAGGGAGACACACAGCTATAGGTCTCCGTAAAACCGTGCTCTACCCATTTCTTTCAATGAGAAAATGCTCAGTGACTTAGTTAATTGCGTTAAAAATTTTAATCAGATTAATCAACAGAATTAATTTAATCCCATTAATTAACTATTTTCAACAGCCTTAATTTGATAGTTTGTTTTTATCTAAAATGTAAGCAACACTGTATACCAGGGTGCCCACACTTTTTTGACTTGATAGTATACTTTCAAAATGACCGGCCTAACAAGATCTACACGTCAAAAATGTGATTATTCCATTACTGAAAATCCATTTCAAGGCCCCCTAGAAAGTTTGAGCTTTGAAATAGTGGTGATGGTGTTACTTACTGTTATAGTGTTTAAGAATAATGCACTTATAATGAAGAATAGAGGAGAGGGGAGAATTGGAAGGTTTTCCTGTTTGTGCCATTACTGACGTTTGAAAACAGTGCTTGAGGTTTGAGTTGACAGTTTGTGAGTTTGTGAGTTTAGTTTCTTGCACCCAAAACTAAGAAATTTCATATTTTTGTCCACAATTTGACAATTCACAATAACAGTTTTCTCCATTTTCTAATTGCATTGACTCTTGAGAATTATGTAATTCAGATGTTTAAATATATTTTAACTCTTGAGAGTTACAGATCCATAAGGGTCCAAGTGCTGGGGGGACTGTCATGTGATCTACCTGCACAGCCTGTGTGATCTACTGGTAGATCACCATCTACCTTTTGGGCAGCCCTGCTGTATAGTATAGGCAGCACAGCAGCTGTGTGCGTGTGCGTGCGTGTGCGCGTGCGTGTGTGCGTGCGTGCGCGTGTGCGTGGCGACTCAGCCTTTACAGCACTAGTTCCCAGTTCCCCCTCTCCTCACTTATATTTGTCCGCCTGGTAGGAAAGTTAAATATATCATGGAAGGTGCATGCAAAAAACATGTGAAAAGCTGCCATGGTGGTGCTATAACAGGCCATTCTAGAAAAGGTTTGTTGTTGGCATGCAGGTAGTGTGTGTGCAAAGTTTGGCATCAGCTGAATCAACGGTATGTTAATGACATAACAGTAAAATGTTGAAAATGGGTGGAATTCCCCTTTAACCATATGCCGTGGATACTGCCACCAGGACCTGAGGAAGCTACAGGGGGGAAGAGCTTTTAACCACTACAACATACAGGACAACTTTGTTTTGGACCCAAATGGACCCTTGCGGGTCCATTTGGTTTCATTTTTACACTCTCAAGAGTTAAAATTCATCATCTTAATTAGCCCAGGTCTACACAACTAGAGAATGTAGAAGATTAGGTCATTTTGATGTGTATGTTAATTTGCCTGTTTTGTTTCCCAAATCCAGCCTGGAATTGTGGACAACTAGAAAGCAGAGAAAGACACAGAGGCAGAGTGCAATGACTGCCTTCAAGACAAATTTATCTTGAGTAGTGTTATCGTGCACTAAGTTGCACACTTGCCCGATCGGGCAACCAGGTAGCAGTCTTCACTTGCCCCACCATTTTTTTTTACTTGCCCCGGGCAAGCGGGCAAGTGTTAGTGTCAAGCCCTGGGTCTTAATTGTTTTACGTTGCTTGCATTCTTTACTTTTAGGGATTTTAGCTATGGGACCTGTACGTTAGTTGAAAAAAGAAAGTTGAAAGAAGAAAGAAGAACAAAGTTGCCCTTTAACTTTTCATTGTAACTATTTCATTGTAAATACTATTTCATTGTAAATTGATAATTCTTCAATTGACAGTCATTGACTGGCAAGATTGTTGCAATTTTACAATCTGCCATTAAAAGCAAAACACAAAACAACCCCGCCCCCCCCCCCCTTTTCCCCCACTTCGTAATGCTGACCTTTTGGAAATAGTGATTTCTGCTGTGTTGTATAACTGGAAAATGAACTCTTATGTTTTGCAAGTGGAAAGAAAGTCACAAAAGCATCACAGGGAATTCAGGCCATTTGGTTGTTTCTGGCCTGAGCTCCCAGCCAGATTGTGAAAGTGCCGTGTAAACTGCCCAGCAGATGTTCCGCCGTTCCTTCTGATCTACGCCGAGTTCCTTTACGGCAAGAAGAGCAGGGGAAAAAAAGAAGAAGAAGCAACGAACGAACGAACGCTCGACACACTTCTTAGCATTGCTGCCTGCTAAGTCACTTCTGTGTCTTCCTCCTTTTTCCCCTCAGTGGATGTAAAACATCAAGACAGGAGTGTGAAATGGGAGGGAGAGAGACAGAGAGAGACAGAGAGAGAGAGAGAGAGAGAGTGAGAGAGAGAGAGAGAGAGAGAGAGAGAGAGAGAGAGAGATGAAATGTGGCGCAATATGAAAGAAGAAGTATGAAACTTCTAGCTAAAGTTTTTTTCTTTACTGTGCTGGAGTAAGACGTTTTGGCTCTGAGATATGGTGTGCTTTTTTTCCTGAAAAACTACCTGTAGGTACCTGCCAAACACTGATTGAATATTTTATTAGACAATAGCGGACAGTACATAGTACAGTCAGGCAAGTATTGATCTAATAGGAGCGCCAAAAAAGACCATGCGATCTTGTGTACATTTGGGTTCTGTACAGACAATGGGTGCAATTCCCGATCGCTGTGGTGTAGCCAGGTATGGTGTAAGTCCTCTCATTGGCTGCATGGCAGCAAATCAGGTTTGGGGCCGTGCTCATTGGCTGCATGGCAGCGAATCAGGTCTGGGGCCTTGAGGTAGGCCCGAAAGCCTATACCACCAGGCCTGGGCCTGGGCCTACCAAATAATTATCCATAATAATTAAAACCAGTCATCAAGAGCTTCAACTCATGATGAACAAAGCCGGGGAGTACAGTAACATTTTTAATTGGGTGGGCAGGTGATTTCTAGACCTTTTGACTTGCAGGTTAATTATTCTGGGTAATTATTTGGTAAGCTCAGGTCCAGGGCTGGTGGTATAGGCTTTCGGCCTACCCCAAGGCCCCAGACCTGATTTGCTGCCATGCAGCCAATGAGAAGACTTACACCATACCTGCTACACCAAGGCGATTGAGAATTACACCCATTACCACAATAGTGAAACAGAAAAAGTAAAATCCATCAAAAACAACAACAGTAAAAGAAAGAAAGATAACAAGATGCTGAATAGCAGTAGGTTATTGAGGCCAGTGTCGAGTTGCGGTCTCACGTAGGTGGCCCTTAAAAGTCAAGTGATTCCCACATTTTCATGGCCGCTGGTAGGGCGTTACACATTTTGGTGGCATAGGAGCGAAAGGAATTTAGCCCCTTATTTGTGCCACATCTGTGTTGTACAAGGTTGGTTGAACTCCCTCTAGTGTTATGGGATTGGACAGGTAGGCAGATCACGACAATTAATTGATTCCATTCTTTAATGCATCTTTTGATCCGAGTCACTTCCAGGACTCATGACCCAGAGATTATTGCAGAATGGTCGTCATACATCGGGTTTTGGACCGAAAGCTGTGGCCAGAGCCGTGAACCATAGAGGAGAACACGACACCGTTGTCGTGTTCGGCGTGGGGTGGGTTAAATAACACATTTTCCAAAGACTCAGCCTGTACGCTTATTATTGTTTTAATAAAAAACAAATAGCCTTCTACATATTGAAAAGGGTCAACTTAAAGTCCCTGTAAAAGCTTCAGTACCTCAGTAAACAGGCTCTACTGAGCGCTTTCATGGAGAGAGAACAGACAGGACTCAGGAGAGGGTAAAAGGGGGATTTTCCTGTTAATATTCAGCTTCTTCTCCTCTATAAAAGTTGAGCGGAGATAAAGTGGAGTGAAAGCAGAGGCAGAAATGCAGTTATAGTCGTTCTTTTTTCCCTTTTTCTTTTTCTTTTAATCCAGCTGTAAAGACTCAAGATGGACTCTCGTAAAGTTTTTTTTTAGAATGCACCTTGGCTTTGTTCTTTGTAGGTGGGGATGGAGGGATTATGGAGATCCAGGAATAAAACACAGTGTTCCCAGCAGTTATTATGACCACAGAGCGTCCCCGCTCTGGGCAGGAACATTATTAGAACTACAGCAGGTCAGCCAATGATCCAAGGGTCGCCGGTTCGAATCCCGGGTCCTCCTGTCTACATGCCGAAGGGTCCTTGGGCAAGACACCGAAACCCACCTTGCCTCCAGTGGTTGCCTCCAGTGCTTCCCATATTCACACACAGTGGTGTGTGAATGTGGGAAGTGACGACGTTGAGCGTTGACTGTTCGTCACTTCACCTCCCAATGTATGAATGAATGCACCATTGTGAAGTGCAAGTGTAAAATCTAGTATCAGACACAGAATAAAAGGGCACGCACATCCAAAAAAATCTAACTAAATACCAGGTGCTGGGCCGAAAAACAGACTAGGAAGAAATAAATAAGGTCCGCACACTGGACTGAAGCTCCAAATTAAAAGTGTTTATTTCACCATAAGCATGATGACGTTTCGAGCCTCACGGCTCTTCATCAGATATCTTCATCAGATATCTGATGTCCAAGGGCCACATATTCTTAGGGGTCTTTGAAAGGAAAGGTTTGAGAACCACCGATGTATGTGGCAAGTTCTGTCAACACATACATTTTTCAGAATAACTGTATAGTATGAGAACATTTGTATAATCCTTCTCTGGGGCTTTATGGCTTTTTTTTTAAGACAAAGGTCTGAGAACATCTGCTGTACCATCCTGGTCAGTTTAACATAACGTTTTAGTGATCAGGACGACTTCCGCAGAGCAGCTGTGTAAGAGCACATCTGTACACATCTGAGAACAATGTTGTGGAGACATCGATGCGTTCCACTTCCTTAACAGCTTTATTGCCGTACCAGTCACGTTGACTGCTGATGTTTGCAGTTATACCTTTGAGGCGACGTCAAAGCCTCGTAATTCTACAGTACCTCTTTGTGATGAAGATCCACCTGAAAATAATCCCATGGTTTGGTCCCTAGTCGGCATATATATAACCCACTTCCTCGAGAAGCGATCAACAACAAAGAGCGTAGCCATGCAGTCAATATTGTCCATTTCCCCCTTGTTGACGTTGCACTGGGGGGGGGGGGGGGGGGGGGGGGGGGGGGGGGGGGAATGCTAGGGGACATGTAACCAAAAATGGTATGGGTGCGACTTGGGCGATGAAGTCGCACCCATACAGGTCTTTTATTCGTGAATTAAGCATCAATAATAACATAATAACAGAAGTTGCAACAGACACACAGCATGCATAAAACTAAAGGTCTGACTCAGAGAGTTTTCTGTTTTCAATGATGAAATGCTGTTGGTTTAGTGGTGACACAACTGTAGTTAGTTAGTATCAGTCGTAGTGTTTCAAATACGTTTAAATACTTTGAAATATATTGGGTTGTTTTTGCATACCATCATGTTTGGTGGCAGTCAGGGCATTTAGTGGGGCATTGCCCCCCCGCCATGCCCATGCCTAGATCCGCCCGTTTCCGGTTGTGTCATCATAATATGTCGGAATCGTCACCATGTTCTGGACAAAGCCGGCATTGCTTTTTGTAAGTTTTCATATAGTAATCTGCGACCTTCAGTCATAAACTGTACTTTATATTCTTTAGAGGACAAATGGTACTGTATGGATAAGATTCAAATGTGACTCTTTGTGGTGCGATTTATGCTTTATATGTGGGTCCACATGGGAGATGTGGTAGGGGTGTGAAGTAGGCCACTACAGAGCTGACAGAACTACAGTGGTAGTGCTACTACCGTGGTAGTGCTGTCAGCTCACAAGCTATAAGGTCCTCTGTTCGATTCCCGCAAGGGCTGCTGTTGGTGTTGTCGGTGTCTCCTCCAGGTCATCAGTGTCCATACCCGAGGCGGGGTTGGTGAAAGGGCCTTTCTGTGTCGTGTTTGCATGTTCTCCCCGTGTCCCCTAGGGTAGATACCCTCACAAAAACATGCAGTAACCCTGGGCTCTAGCCTCTAAACTGCCTCCCCCTGGCCAGCCGGGGCACCTGATGGAGGAGACCGGTACTAGTTGGAATAACTGCCCCCCCTGTCAGGTGAAAAGAAGGCAGCTTGGACTCCTCATGCATTGAAAGAAGAAGCATGAGACCAGGTTGGTGGAGGATGTGTAGAGCCCATGCAGGGTCACATTAGGAATTGGCTCTTGGTGATAAAAATGGGTTACAAAATCGTGGGGATAAAATTTTAGTACATTACTCAAGCAAATAAAAGTACTTGGTTACTTTACAAAACATGGATGCATGGCGACTGGTTGGAAGCAGTAGGGCAGAACGTAACTGCTCTTGACCAGGGGTTTAGTGGAGGGGGGCACGGGGGAGCGGCGTCCCCCACTTCTCGCATCTAAAATAAGTTGGGGCAAAAGTCCTATGCTTTTGGCCTATGTTTTTTGTCTTGTCATTTACTTTTATGGATACAATTAGGCATTGTGAACAATCTTTCTCAATATGCTATACTTGTTTTAATAGTGTGTCTGTGTGTGTTGCGCAGGTGCACGCAAATGTGCATGCAAATGCGCATGTGTGCATGCACGTGTCTTAAAGGGGAATTCCACTCATTTTCAATATTTTACTATGTCATTAATATACCTTAGAGATGTTGTGTGGACATGATAAAAAAGTTCCCCCCATTCTGTGTTTCCTAGAAACGGAGGTCTGAAAAAAAATCATTAGCATGGTGAAATACATCTTGATGACATCATCAAGATGTGTTTCACCATGTTAATGAGTTTCCTTTAAGAGGCGTGCCCCCCACTTCTAAAAGTCCCCCTACAACACTGAACCTAACTGCTCTTTGACTTAACCTCTGCCAGTGGGGTTGACCGTTCCAACCTCAGACACCATGAGATGAGTTTTGCACTTTAGGTGTCTTTGCTGTGTGTCAAACCAGCTGCCTGATGGTCTCCATTCCTGTTTACTCTCACACATGCTCACACATGTACACGAGAACACACACACACACACACACACACACACCACACACACACACACACATACACACACCACACACACACACACACACATACACATACACATACACACACACACACACACACACACACACACACACACTGTGGATCAGGGACCGATGTAACATTTGGGGGGGGGGGGGGCAGGAGAAAATGGTATGGGTGCGACTTTGATGAGTCCTGTAACCATTTGCAGTTACAGGACTTTCATTGGTCAAGTAAAACATCAGTGTTGTTGAAGTTGCAACAGACAAGCAGTTTGCATAAGCTAAAGGTCTTTTAAATATAAGCACTGAAATATCGTGGGTTGTTTTGCATCATGCCATCATGTTTGGTGGGGCAGTCGTTTTTTCTGGGATTTAGGGGGCCATTTACCCCCCCCCCCCCCCCCCCCCCCCCCCCCCCCCCCCCCACCCCCCCCCCCCCCCCCCCCCCCCCCCCCCCCCCCCCCTCCCATGCCCATGCCTAGATCCGGCCCTGCTGTGGATTGGTCTTGCTTGTCCAGCATGGTCTCCTCAGGAGCTTTGACTCCTGCAGCGTGACATCAGAGCAGATGCAGCAGCACTGCATGTCTAACCCTAACCAGATACCATCTGTCTATCTGTCTCTGTCTCTCTGCCTCTCTCTCTCTGTCTGTGTGTCTCTCTCTCTCTGCAGGGGCGGATCTAGGCATAGCATGGGGGGGGCAATGCTGGTATTTAAAATTATGTGAAACGCTACTACTGCTACTAACTACCACTCATTCACCACTCACCAAACCAACAGCATTTCATCATTGAAAACAGAAAACTCTCTGAGTCAGACCTTTAGCTTTATGCATGCTGCGTGTCTGTTGCAACTTCAACAACTACTGATGTTTATTATTGATGTTTACTGTACGTGACTAATAAAAGTCCTGTAACCAAAAATGGTATGGGTGCGACTTCATCGCCCGTGGCGCGAAGCGTCACGGGCGATGAAGCCGCCCCCATACCATTTCCTCTTGCCCTCCCCCAAATTGGGAAATGTTACATCCGCCCATGTCTCTCTCTTTCTCTCTCAGATTTGTTGACTGATAGTCAGAGGAATTTGTCGTCTAATATGTTAAGGGATAACAGTTGTTAGGAAAGAAATCAGTAATCACCGCTACGAACTCTGTTATCCCGCTTATGACACGGCTTAATACAGTGGTTTTCAATCTTTTTCAGACCAATTCTGAATAAATAGCCCACTATTTATTCAGAATTTGAGCCACGGAGG
>CM076971.1:13358133-13373680 GCA_039105355.1 Benthosema pterotum | reverse complement strand
ACGGAAACATTTATTTCTCCTTTGTGCTCACAAAGCTGTTGTAAATGTTTAAAAGATGAAATTGTGTGCAGTTTGCACACTTTTATAACTGCTTTGTTCGTTAGAATCGTTTCTTTTCTTTTTTCTGAAAATAACATTGAACAGTTCAAGTCGCTTAATGAGGGGCTGAACAGGGTGTTTCTCTGGGACTGTAAATACCAGTACTTTTACATTTGGTTTTACCTCTGGTGAACTGACAATGGACCGTTTTCATCACAGTCGCCTTCCTCACGCTGGGCCGAAAAACGCGTCCGTTGTCTGTCTGTTCACCTGAGGTAAATTAAAAAATCATGTGCAAACCGACATTGCATGATGCTGACATTTCCTTCTTTTTCTATATTGTACTGCTGAACCCTAGCCTGCTCAGCCCTGAATCGCCACTACTATTTTTTCCCCCCTGCGTTTCTAGGGCTGGCGTGCTTCGTGTTGTTAGTACTAGTTGAAAATCCAACTACAGCAGCTGATTGGCCGGCAGCCCTGTCACTCAACAGGGTCAGCTCCTCCAATGCTTCTTTAAAGAAGCGTCGGGTTTTATCATCATCGTCTGACATATTTTACTGCATTTGTTCACATGCTAGTAACACTTGTTGGCTCGTGTTTGTTTTGTTAGAAACTGGGCTAGCACCTTAGCCACATTAATGACAACAACGTTGTCTGCTTTCCCAATATTTTATTGGTTGGTATGAAGTAACCACCACAAAGACTGCCGTATTTATAACGCCCTTCCCAGAATCTGCTGTTTGGAGTCAGTCTGAATAATGAAGTGAAACGAAATGATAATTCAGAATGATGATTCAGACTGCGCGTTGTCTGCTTCGGCAGCTCTTTTGTTATGCTTCTGTGTTTACTCCTACTAACAAACAACATCTTGAGAGATTATTGTTTCACTCTGTGCTGATCCGGATAAGCCCACGCACTGCAAAACTCCTCAATATTCCTTAACACCCCATAAGGTTCTGTTGTTTTTCCACACTCTGTAAGTTAAGGTCCATATTCTTACACTGTCTAGAACAGCAGGATTGGAGGCTGTAAGGCAATATGTTGTCATTACCTCTCTGGACAGGTTTACAGCCGTTTTAAATCCTATCACGCCATCTGCAAAAGTCTACTTATCGTATCGCACAAAACAAGAACTGTATTGAATGTTAATATTTCTTTGTGCGGCTGGGGCTTCAGACAGGTGATATCAATCTGAAAGTGGATCAGTGTGTGGAAATGTGGAAGCACGACGTTTGGCGTTTTGTCATAGCAGAAACATTTGATCCACACCTAAAGCCTCTTGCACAACATTCACACCTGCATGCCCTGGACCTGTTTGCTCTGTGTGTGTGTGTGTGTGCGTGTGCGTGTGCGTGTGCGTGTGTGTGTGTGTGTGTGTGTGTGCGTGCGTGCGCGTGTGGTGTGTGCTGTGTGTGTGTGTGTATGCATGTGCGTGTGCACACATAGGTGTGTGTGTGCGACTTGAGTAAAACTACAGTACCAAAGTAAAAGTTAAATAGTTCTCAGATGCATATGCTACGTTGTTGTACTGTATTTTGTATTTTTTGTATTTTGGTATATCTAAAAACAATAAACGCCTGCAGAAACACGGCGATTCTCAATTCTCTCTGCCATGCCGACATAATGAAAATCGCCCGTCGATTAACGCCAGGCATTTTAAAAAGCTCACTGGATTGAGCTTTCAAAAACATCGCACACATGTGCACGAAACGAGCATGCGCACAACACAAATCACTGGACGCCGGCGTTAAGCGGTCTCTTGATCGCAGGTCGTTTTCTGGGCACAAAACGCCGGTCCCATTGAAAATTAGTTAGAATGCGCGATTTTTTACTCGCCATCTGTAAGCCCTAGTAACTAGTAACTAATAATATTTTCTATTGTCCACTACAGTCCTAATAAACCCCAGGAAATTACATACTACTGAAACTGCCATATTGAGCCTCTGGGTCAGTTCTTTCCAGCACTGTAAACTTTCCGGCACTGCTGTACTGTATTCTTCTATTCCATCCTGTATCCTGGTTGTGTACACTTGATGTGTACACTTGTGTGTACACTTGATGTGTACACTTGATGTGTACACTTGATGTGTACACTTGATGTGTACACTTGATGTGTACACTTGTCCTCAACTGTCCAGTACACGAACATACTGTTATACTGTTGTTCATTTATTTTCCATCATAAAACCCAGTTTACTGATCATGTACATCAGTCTCCAGATGTTCTTGGATGACACTGATTTAAAGCAATGTCCTGCATGCTGCCTCCTGTATTATTTGAGCAAATCCAGAACAGGTGGTGAACGCAACGCAACTCAAAGGAACATTATTGGCATGAGAAAACAACATTTACATTGCCAAAGCAATGCACTATGCTTCTATGCAGGACGGTTGGGTTGATATCCAACGAGCACTTCTAAAAACCCTGAACACAAAAAAAATAGATCAGCACTCGGTAGAGTGCAAACTTGTGCGTTGCGCACAAGTAGGCCATGGCCTATAGGGCTTGACACTTGCCCGCTTGCCCGGGGCAAGTAAAAAAAATGGTGGGGCAAGTGAAGACTGCTACCTGGTTGCCCGATCGGGCAAGTGTGCAACATAGTGCACTATAACACAACACAAGATAAATTTGTCTTGAAGGCAGTCATTGCACTCTGCCTCTGTGTCTTTCCCTGCTTTCTAGCTATCTCTACCTATCTCTCTCCCAGGTTCATTTGGTTCCAAACTATCATTTTGCTGGGGTCAGGGACCACTGGGTCTGTGACCACTATGGGCTAATTAAGATGATGAATTTTAACTCTTGAGAGTGTAAAAATGAAACCAATTGGACCCGCAAGGGTCCATTTGGTTTCATTTTAGCATTAGCTGGGGTTTCATTTTAACTTAGTTGGGGACCACCTGGAACCCTCTCAGGGACCACTGGTGGTCCCGGACCACCAGTGTTAAAAACCCCGGGTATGAAGTAAACTTAAATGCAAAATTTACAATATATTTTTGGGGGGCAAGTGACCATGACCTGAGGGCAAGTTGAACCTGACTTGCAATTGCCCGATGGGCAAGTGCCTCGGAGACCTTAGTGTCAACCCCTGGCCTACTTGTGACATTATACTAATGATATTATAGATATGAAGGACTTTGATAGGGATTTCCCGATACTGCATTGGTATCTGGAAAATTATCGGATCGGCACCTTTTTTGTTTATATCGGTATTGGCAAATACTGTATGGGTATTGGAAAAGATCAGTATCGGCCCTTATTTGTCATTATCGGGTCATATTTGTATTGGCAAATATGCCAATCTAACCCACAGATCAGATACAGGGGTAAGGGGTTGACATTATGACCGTTAAATAAAAAGGCATTTTGGTATTTGGTATCGGCTAACACAGAAATTGTGGTATCGGGATCAGATATTTTAAAAAGTGCCATCGGGACATCACTAGTCTTTGACTTATACGTCACATTACGTCATCACCTAAACCAGCCAATCGCAGTAACCCGAGGCACCGTCCGACCACCGAACACCTCGCACCGATCGCCTTACTTGAGCCCGCTCAGCTCATGCAAGTAATAATCACCTGCAAGAAGATGCATTTCTTGACAGAGAGTAGCTCATAACATGTCAACACTACAGTGGATGTTTAATGACTCTGCCATCAGCGTAATGGCAACACGGCTGTGGTCTGCAGTCTGCATGAGGTTCCGTGTACATCAGGGGTTTTCAACCTTTTTCATCCCAGGGCCCACCATTTATCCAGTATTTGAGCCACGGACCACCATTTGAGAACATTTTAGCCCCATAGACCCCAAAACTAAAGACTTCCTTTGCTTCTGGCCATGACCATTAATCTTCTAGTCGTGTAGATTAGGACTAATTCACATGATGAATATTTTATCTCTTGAGAGTGTAAAAATGAAACCAAATGGACCCGCAAGGGTCCATTTGGTTTCATTTTTACGTTCTCAAGAGTTACATCTGGTTAACCAACTTAGCTGGGGACCACCTGGAACCCTCTCAAGGACCACTGGTGGTCCCCGGACCACCTGTTGAAAACCCCTGGTGTACATAATTACAGTCCTGTAATGTTCATTTAGGGCTAGCTCTGTCTTTGTGTACTTGTGTATGTCTGTGGCAATTATACAATAGAATATTGATCTCTCTCTCTTTCTTTCTCTCTCCCTCTCTCTCTCTCTAACTTGGGTCTAAGCTAGGGAAGTTTCGATACTGTATCGCACATATGTCAAACCCAAGGCCCGGGGGCCAAACCATGCCTGTGAATGAATTATCTTTGGCCCGCGGGATGATATTGAATTAGTATTAGAACTGGCACTCTGGTATATTGCACACACCATGATAAGAAATGAATGCAACTAATTGTTTTACTCCTCATTGAGTTCCTCAACTCAGTCTCATTTACTTTCTCAATTAACTATGAAAGCAGCACTTGGTAACGATCATAGATGAAAGAAAATATCCCCCCAAAAAATAGCAGGTGTTCACGACTATGAGACGTGAACATGCAGCCAGTTTCATCTTTACAATTATCTTGCCATTAAGAGGCATTGATTTTTGAAGGGAAATTACTATTTTGCTGTTTGATAGGGACATCATCGTAAACCGGTGTTGAAATAACTCGACTTGTACCAATTTTTCTATTTTGGCCTACTCTGTATTTGGGTTTTACACCCCTGCTGTATCGTTATAGTATCAGATCAGCCATTTTTTGTAAGAGTATTGGAAAAGTATCAGTATGGGCACATATTTGTCATTATCAGGTCCTATCAGTATTGTCAGATATGTCAGTCTAACCGTAACCCTAACCCTACGTCTCTGGGATCAGAATTTAACATAAACCTGATGTTATTCCTAAACCTAACCTCAGCAATATGCCCAAACCTAACATCAGAACTAATAATATAAGTTAATGTATTCCTAAGCTTACACCTACCAGTCCCTAACCTTAAAGGTAGGGTAAGTGATTTGAAATTCATTGTGTAGTACCAGCCTGGTGCACTAGGGGCGCCCTAGAGTAGCTACACTATGTGAACCTACTGCTCGATCCTGATTGGAGGAGAATTCACCCTCCACCTGGGGAACTTTTATTAGCTCCTCTGCTAACGTGGGGGAGGGGGAAACTCCATATAGGTCTGCACACCTTATAATAGAGCATTTTAACTTTTTTTTTTTTTTTTTTTGGGTGATATCTGACAAAAGTGAAATCACTTCCCCTACCTTTAACAACAGTAAATACAAGATTATCAGAAATCTTAGGGGCAAGGGTCCTCAAACCCTGTCCTCGAGGGACCCCCCTCAAGGACACGTGGAGGATGGGGCCTTCCAGGGTGGTCCTCCAGGAACCATGTGAACACCTTCCTTATAGAATTCAGACCTTCCTCGTTCCTTTCCCACGTCCTATCTGGTGCACAGACAGGCGCGTGACATCGTTCCAGGGCCTCTGATGTGGTGACACTGACAAAACAACAACAAATCCAGCCTTTGTTTCTCCGTGGAGACTCACATGGGCTTCAAGCTCTTTCCACACTCACACCGTAATTTCCTTTTAACTTCAGACAGAGAGAGAGAGAGAGAGAGAGGGACAGAGAGAGAGAGAGAGAGAGAGAGAGGGAGCTTGTAGCGCTTGAAGTCATTATCATGAAAACCAGGCTGTTCCTGGAAGTGAAGGTACTCAGAGGGTTTTAAATTGCTGTCAGCTCAACGCTTTATAGTTACACACATGTTGCTTCTCAAAATGGGTCCGGGGGAGGGCAGGGGGTTGCATGTACACTACCAACCTTAAGAGGGTCACCCACTCAGTGGAATGAGTTCATATCAAAAACAGTTTAAAGACATAATAAGTTATTTAACTTCACTTTTCTATTGCCTGACCTCAGTCTGAATTGGCATTTGTTTCACTTCATTATTCAGACTGAAGTCCCTCTCTACCACAGCAGTTTCTGGGATGGGCGTGGTCAAAGCAGCAGTCTTAGCGCTGATTGGTTCGACGTTGTGAATGAAGTGAGTGACAGGGCTGTTGGCCAATCAGGTGCTGGGATTGGATGACAACGTTAGGACCCCCTCTAAAATGAGATGTTACATCTCAAGGGGTTTATCCTTTCAATAAATGTTCATAACAAAGTGATTGACAGGGCTATTGGCCATTCAGGGGCTGGGATTGGATTTACAACCCGCACATTCATCCAATCAGGGTGAGAGAGGGAGGCTTCCTATGTGCTGTTGGCCTTTTGCAACCCCCCCCCCCCCCCCCCTCCTATAGAGTGTGTGCATGTGTACATCTTCTTACCGGGGGGAGGCTCCACCCTTCAGGTGTTCAAATCAGGCCTGAAAAGTTTCTTGTTGTGTTTTAAAGGTAATATAAAATAGATATATAGCTATATTTTTTTCACTTCCATGTTGCTTCTACTTTGATGCTGCAGCTGTTTCCCTGCAGACAGACACTTGCTTCTTCCTGCAGACGGTCCAGAACTTTGTTCTGGATCATGAAAATAAAACCGGGCTCAGGGAAGGCGGGGGTAATATATGAGAGAGGTTGTGTGCGGTGATGCAGCGGTCTAGTGGTCCTTTTGCGTGTTCCACTGCCTTCAGGAGTTGCAAATTCTGACAGTTTGCAGAAGAATTGGGACAGTGTGTGTGTGTGTGTGTGTTGTGTGTGTGTGTGTGCGTGTGCGTGTGCGTGTGTGTGTGTGTGTGTGTGTGTGTGTGTGTGAGTGTGTGTGTGTGGACAGATGAGTGACAGGGCATTACACACAATCGGATAATTCGGTGTGCTTGATGTTTGTAGCGTTCCTCGTTATGGGGTTAGATAAATGCTCTGAGTGACTGTGAAACAGGCGGGCGGCGCAGCGCGCCGCTCAGAACACTGACACCCATTCATTCAACACGCAAAGCTCAGCTGTGGACCGATAATACACACACACACACACACACACACACACACACACACACACACACACACACACACACACACACACACACACACACACACACACACACACACAGAGATGGGAGGGGGGTTGGTTGGTTGGCTGGCTGGTCTGTGACAGCCACTAGTACTTACCATTACTCATTTATCTTTAAATGGCTGCATTTACGCACAATTATCTCTATTGCGGAGACCATCAGGACAGGATGACACAGGACATCTGTGTGTGTGGGTGTGCATACTTGTGCATGCGTGTGTGCGTACGTACGTGCACACAGACTGCAGAGGGGGGAACAGAGGGAATCTAAATTGAGTTGATAAACTTCCATCTATTTTCCTTGGTTCCAGAAATTGCTGCGTTTAGACATGACTGCACGCACTTGCAAACACAACAGATGCGTTTATGGGTGTTCTCTGCATGTTTTCACAGCTTTGAATGGACCAACCGTCCAGCCTCTTATGTTAATTCAGCCCTAATGGTTGCACACAGAGTTGAGCGGCGTCCCAAGACAGGCCAAAATAATCCACACTTGATGCGTTTCGTCTACTTGATGCTTTTCGTATACCATAAGTTTTTTTTTTTTTCTTCCCCCATATGTGGAGAAGGGTGGCAAAATGGCACCTAACCGGAGTTAAAGGGATAGTTTGGATTTTTTGAAGTTAAGTTGTATGAAATACTTGCCATTAATATAGTGGTGTCACCTGTATTAATTGATGTCCAGAGTCCTGTGGTGGGAGTTCTGCTCTGGTTTTGGTGTATATTAAGTATTTACGGTCATTTTGGGGGTGTCAGTTAAGTATTCATTGATAGTTTATACATGTTATTGGGACATTAACATAAAGTTGCGACTATTCCTAATTTACTAACATCATGAGTAAATGACGAATAGTTGCATCTGTAGCATATATAAACTATTAAAAATAGGTTACTAGGCATTAGTAAGTGTTTTACAAATAGCTTGTCCAAACTCCAAAGCCCCATTGTTATTAAACATTAGTATACAGTTAACAAATGAGTGAAGTAATAGTTTGTGAATGATCTATAAGTAATATACAAGGCAGTTATAAATCCCTAACCTACTATTAAAGCATATTTAATAAGTCATTAATAACCTGTTGACTAATTGTATGTGAGCAGTTTATTAACTATCAATAGAAATAGTTATAACTCCTTAATTAACTGTTAAATATTGAACTACGCATTAATAGCTCATTACCAAATAGTCTATGAATGATCTATTAACTGTTTATAAGACCTAGTTTTAATCCTTAATTAACTGTCAACAAATGCTTTATAACTCATTAAAAACTCATTAACTAACAGTTAACAGTTTATTAACTACTTATAACTGATAGTTATTATAAAGTGTTACCCATGTTTACACTCTCAAAGAGTTACATCTGGTTAACCAACTTTCCATATTTAACTGGAACTCTCTCATGGAATACTGGTGGTCCCCGGACCACTGGTTGAAAACCACAGTACCCTTTCACGGGCCGGTCAGAGTCAGCCAAAGGGCCGCATGATGCCCAGGTATGCTTTACAGTCTTCCATTTCAATTCCACTGTTAGTAAAGAAGTCTAGGCTACTTTCCCTAACCTACTTATATACCGAATGATCAAGTCCTAACATTTAAAGCTCATTTTGTAGACCCAGACAATGTAACACGTATGTGGCCTCTATTATATATGTTGCAAAATACACAAACTTCTGAGGGTGCGTTTTCACGCCCACATACATGTAGTTAAACAAACACTGCAGGATTTTGCGGGAGGTAGGTTTTCCTAACATCAATGTGTTGTATATATATACTGTACGTTAACACGAACACCGCAAAACACACATTCCACAACCCCGCTCGACCGTAAATGTGGGACATCATTTCAAATTAACCCCCTTTAAAAGAGTTGCGGCTAACAGGCAATCAGACCTCATTGTGGCATGGTGGTAGACATGGACACCACCCAAAAAAAACCCTATAGTTGAAATGAGCTGTTACAGCCGCGTCTGTATGGAAAAGAAAAGCGCTGGCGGTGGCCAAGGCTAGGCGCTCTCATAACCTGTTCTGTACTGAACACGTTTGCAGCAGGGGCGGATGTAACATGTCCCATTTGGGGGGGCAAGAGAAAATGGTATGGGGGCGGCTTCATTGCCCGTGACGCTTCGCGCCACGGGCGATGAAGCCGCACCCATACCATTTTTAGTTACAGAACTTTTATTAGTCAAGTAGCATCAATAATAACATCAGTTGTTGGTGAAGTTGCAACAGACTCGCAGCATGAATAAAGCTAAAGGTCTGACTCAGAGAGTTTTCTGTTTTCAATGATGAAATGCTGTTGGTTTAGTGGTGACACAGCTGTAGTTAGTTAGTAGCAGTAGTAGTGTTTCAAATCATTTTAAATATAAGCACTTTAATTTGAAATATCTTGGGTTGTTTGGCATGGCATCGTGTTTGGGGGGGGGCAGACTGGGTATTTAGGGGGGCATTGCCCCCCCATACTCATGCCTAGATCCGCCCCTGGTTTGGTGTTCAAAGCATTGTTACACTTCAGCTATTGAAAAATATCAGCACGCCACAGAGTCGTTGCTTATGAAGAACAACATTTTTCAGATGAGGCTCGGCAGCCAAATATAGATACTGTAATTCTGGTGGTCCTTGGCATGACATATGTTGAGTATCACTGACATAGGAACATAGATTTTTCAGAAAAAAAATTAGAATCTAGTGTCAGAATCTAGAATCTAGTCCCAGAATCTAGAATCTAGTGTTGGAATTTAGTGTCAGAATCTAGAATCTGGTGTCAGTATGTAGCATCAAAAAGTAGAATCTAGTGTCAAACTAGAATCTAGTGTCAGAATCTAGTGTCAAACTAGAATCTAGTCACGACAAAGTGGGATAACAGAGCCGACGGGTGCAGGAATGTGCCGCGCAGAAAAGAACATGCATCAATGTGATGACTATTCTTTCTTCCACAATCCACGGCTTGCCTTCATGCCCGCAGGCTTGTTCCAATACAAAACAATCCCAAAGCTAGCAGCAGCGCTAGCCTGCCTAGCCTGGAGGCCCCCGCGGCAGCCAGGCAGGCAGGCAGCAGCACAGGTGCAGCTCCGCTCTGCTATCTCTCAACAACAAAACCTCCAACAATAACAAACACATGAGCCATCTCCTCCGCTGATGTGGCCAAGGTCGCTCTAGCTATAGCTAGTCTTTCCACAAACGTAGTTTGTTAAACGTTATTTTTCCGAACTTTTTTTCAGTTTTTGTTGTGCGGACGGGCAGGGTTGTACATCCCTATTTATTCTTTTTTTTTATCTGGCCTTCACATTCAGTAGATCCTGTGAACTTCTGTGGCCAGTTCTAATTTCCTGGGGTTTATTAGGACTGTCGTAGATAATAAAAGAAATCGTCTTAAAATTCTAAACAAATATGTTATTTCCATGTTCGAATACCCCCCTCACATAGCTAAAATCCCTAAAACTAAGGAAAGCAAGGAATGTAAAACAACTAAGATGCTGTGTGAAAATAATAATTAAAAAGTCTCCCTGATTCTGTTTCCTACAAATGGAGGTCAGGAAAAAAATAAAACACATCTTGATAATGGATTTAAAAACCAGCATCATTTTTTGTGCAAATAGCAGCTTGACAAAATCTCATCACATTGCAACAAAAAAAATAAATTAATTAAATGAAATAAAATAAAGAATGACACATATTAGACAGTCGACACCCACCCATGAATGTGCCCAATAGGATCCAGTTGAATGTTTTTTTTCGGTGGTGTTTTGGTGTTGTTTTGGGGCACCTACAGAACAGGAACGGGGCGAGGTGAGGTGGTGGGGTAGGGTGGTTGGGTCCGGGGTAAACAGAGGATGTTGTGACGTGTGTGTGTTGAGTGAGAGAGGAGAGGGGGTCCGTCGTGTCATGTCATGTGCCCGCTGGACATTCCTGACAACTGAGCCACAGTCACTCACTGTTGTCGATGCTATTGCTTTTATTTTTTTGCGGCGGGTGAGATGTTTTGAGAAGACGACGGTAGCCCCCCTCCCCACCCCCCACGCCCAGGGGCTCACCTGTTGAGACCCCCCCCACAACACACACCCCATGACAGCCAAACAAATAGCTTCCATTGGTGGCTCAGAGCGACCTCTGACCTCCAGGAGGCTTTGAGGTGATGTGATGTGTGGAGGTGGGGGGTGGGGGGGTTCGGAGGGGGGTCCGGGGTCAATGACATCTTCCCCCTCAAGCAGCTAAAGCGCTTATGTGTTTAACACCTGTGGCTCCGAGCTGCTGAGCTCCTAAACAACACCACCACCAATACCACCATACCACCGCCGCTGTCGCCATTGTTGTCCTTCGCAGATCCTCCCCTAGCGCCTCCGCATCGCACAATGAGCGGCCATTTGTCACGACGACCTGTCTGTCTGTCTGTCTGTCTGTCTGTCTGTCTGTCTGTCTGTCTGTCTGTCTGTCTGCCTGTCTGTCGTTCTGTACACAGCAGTGACACGTGTTGTATTTATGACTGAGTGGCTGACAGAGAGATTCATGATAGAGAAGAATGTAGAATGAAAAGAATGAGAGTATGTGTGTGCACGTGCACGTGCGTGCAGGACACATGTGTAGGTGTAATTCCGACCCAACCAACCCCTTTACCCTCTTTGTATATTTCCCTCTTAACCTCCACTATGAGTTGCCAAACTTGAGCACCGCGGACGGTTACGCTAGCCAACCCAGTTGCCGCTCGAATTGTCCGAATTTCGGTATCTTTTACTTTCTCTAATAACAACCTAAAACATGAACCTTGGTTGAAAAACACTTAAGTTGTCCTTTAAACACAGGTTTGCCGTATGTAGTGGAAAAAAAAAAAAACTTTTGGTGGAAAAGTTTGTCTATCACATGTCATCCTTAGTTGTGATTGGACCATAGCAGTTTGGAGAGTGACTTACGGCAAGGTCTATTATGTGAGAACAGTCTGCTATAGACCTCTTTGACAAAATATCACAAGATTACTTGATGTATGAGCAGTTTGACGCCAACGGTGAAACGTGTGAACCGAAAGTGTTCTGAGATGTGACTGTGTTCCGTTGGGGAAGTATCTCCACGGCCACACAGAGGAGGAAGCTGATCAAAGGAACCAAACACATGGTCCCCCCATGACGGCGTTTTGAGGTACGTGTGGTGTGGGCCTTATTGTGTTGGAGAACGGGAGACATCTGGAGCTCTCTCCTCTCCTCTCCTCTCCTCTCCTCTCCTCTCCTCTCCTCTCCTCTCCTCTCCTCTCCTCTCCTCTCCTCTCCTCTCCTCTCCTCTCCTCTCCTCTCCTCTCCTCTCCTCTCCTCTCCTCTCCTCTCCTCTCCTCTATTCTCCTCTCCTCTATTCTCCTCTCCTCTCCTCTCCTCTCCTCTCCTCTCCTCTCCTCTCCTCTCTCCTCTCCTCTCCTCTCCTCTCCTCCCAGCACTCCCTCCTCCTCTCCTCTCCTCTCCTCTCCTCTCCTCTCCTCTCCTCTCCTCTCCTCTCCTCTCCTCTCCTCTCCTCTCCTCTCCTCTCCTCTCCTCTCCTCTCCTCTCCTCTCCTCTATTCTCCTCTCCTCTATTCTCCTCTCCTCTATTCTCCTCTCCTCTCCTCTCCTCTCCTCTCCTCTCCTCTCCTCTCCTCTCCTCTCCTCTCCTCTCCTCTCCTCTCCTCTCCTCTCCTCTCCTCTCCTCTCCTCCTCCTCCTCTCCTCCTCCTCTCCTCTCCTCTCCTCTCCTCTCCTCTCCTCTCCTCTCCTCTCCTCTCCTCTCCTCTCCTCTCCTCTCCTCTCCTCTCCTCTCCTCTCCTCTCCTCTCCTCTCCTCTCCTCTCCTCTCCTCTCCTCTCCTCTCCTCTCCTCTCAAACTGTTTTGCATAACAGACGCAATTGTTTTTTATAACAGTCGTCCATTTTGCATAAAAGTCGCAATGGTTCGCATAACCACCGAGGATTAAGATTAGGTTTAAGGCAGGCATAGGTTTTACTGAGGTTATGTTTAGGGTTCGGGTCGAACCCTAAGTCGCGATTGTTATACACAACGGCTGTGACGGTTATAAAACCATCGCGGCGGGCATCGCGGTCGAGGATTGCTTTCGCTGGCTCTCTCACGTCGTCGGTATACCCCTGGCATCCAACCAACGGCGTCGGCCCGCCGCGGAGGGCCGCGTTCCAGTCCAACATGTGCCGCTCATCAAGGCCCCAGCGAGGGAAGATTACACCACACTCATGCATGAGTACACTGTCTATCTGAGGCACACACACACACACACACACACACACACACACACACACACACACACACACACACACACACACACACACACACACACACACACACACCTAACTGCTGCCTCACTCAGGAGTTATACACTGACTAACACACTGTAACCGTCTATGAGCACATTATCATTACTGTAATGGTGATACATTGCACTGCTCTCCGTCTCTCCATCTGTCTCTTTCTTGTGTGTTCGTGAGCGTGCACGCACACACACAGTCTTACCAGAAACCATTTGGGCCTGGGGATGAGTTTGTGACATGAAAGATTTAAAAAAACAGCCTGCGCAAAGGTGCAGATAAGGAGACAACACAATTTGAGTAAAAAGTGCACGGTATTTTTACTCTTTAAAGGTAGGGGAAGTGATTTGAAATTCATGGTGTAGTACCAGCCTGGTGCACTAGGGGCCCCCAAAAGTAGCTACACTATGTGAACCTGCTGCTCTCTCCTGATTGGAGGAGAATTGTGGTGACCTGGGGAACTTTTATTAGCTCCTCTGCTAACGTGGGGGAGGGGGAAACTCCATATGTGGTTTCCACACCTTATAATAGAGCATTTTAACAGAAAAAAAAATATTTTTGGGTGATATCTGACAAAAGTGAAATCACTTCCCCTACCTTTAACTTTACGTAGGTATTCACAATATTAACAAAACATAGGTGCGCACAAGCAAACAATCATGAACAGTTAAGCCACTAATGTACCGGGGGACGTGGGTGTTGCCAAACAAACAACAAACAAAGCAGCTAGGTAGACTAACTACCTACAGTACCTAGTGATCAGTAAAATAAAAGCCTGCCTACCTACAGTAACTACTATAACCAAAACTTAGTTAAAAATACATGTTTTAGGTTTTAGGTTGTCATTATAGAAAGTAAAAGATGGGTGTCAAGTGTTTTACATTTCTTGCTTTCTTTAGTTTTAGGGATTTTAGCCCATATTTTACTTTTTACCAACAACCTAAAACATGAAAATAATAATAATAATAAATAATATCAATAAAAGTTGTTAAAAAGGTGCTATACCTACGTGGTGCCTACTGTATCTATAGAGCCCTCTGTCTTACCTGTCCCAAGGCAGGACATATACAAGTACTAGGCCTACATCATTTACATTTAAGTAGGAGAACATGAAAATTAAAATGTAGGGTTTGCTCAAAAGGGAGAGAAAAATGTGGCAGAAGACATGCAGGGGTTGACACTAAGGTCTCTGAGGCAAGTCAGGTTCTACTTGCCCTCAGGTCATGGTCACTTGCCCCCCAGGTTCCAGGTGGTCCCCAGTTAAGTAGGTTAACCAGATGAAACCAAATGGACCCTTGCGGGTCCATTTGGTTTCATTTTTACGTTCTCAAGAGTTAAAATTCATCATCTTAATTAGTCATTTTGATGTGTTAATTTGCCTGTTTTGTTTCAAAAATCCAGCCTGGAATTGTGGATATCTAGAAAGCAGGGAAAGACACAGAGGCAGAGTGCAATGACTGCCTTTAAGACAAATTTATCTTTTGTTGTGTTATAGTGCACTAAGTCACACACTTCACTAAGTCACACACTTCACTTGCCCCACCATTTTTTTTACTTGCCCCGGGCAAGCGGGCAAGTGTTTTGTAGTCCCATGGTAGCCCTGACATGGGACTACAAAATGAACTGGTTGAGAGAATGAGCTGAGGTGGAGTTGTGATTGGATGAGGGTGGAGGCAGGTAACGGCCTGATTGGCTGCTGACTTCAAACCTGCAGAGGATGAGAAAATGGAGGGAAGGAGAGACAGGGGAAGAATACAGAGCAACCCTACACTATACGTGGAACATCGCATGCACACAATCACACACACGCACACGCACGTGCGCGAGCGCGCACGCACACACACACACACACACACACACACACACACACACACACACACACACACACACACACACACACACACACACACATACACATTATTGCTCCGTACAGTACATGCAAATGAATCACCAACATTCTCTGTCGACTTGAAGCCTTATGGTTCCCTGGGCTCACACTGTGGTTAGTTATGAGGTGAATAATGAATGTCAAAGTTTGGAGTCAAAACGACCTGGCTTGCACATGCTCTGAACTCACATTAATTCCCTTAGCGACAGCAGTCATTGAGCATTTGTAGTTTAATAATGCCAGCATTCTCAAAGATGAGCTCTCTTTTTTTTTGTTGAACAGCCAACATTTCCAGACCGGAAGTGATTGGACGATGCTTAGGTGTCACTTGCTGTTGACGTGATTGACCGCCAGTAGTAAGATGGCCGCCT